>JASFAT010001006.1:0-507983 GCA_031353405.1 Baronia brevicornis | reverse complement strand
CAAAGAAAACACACCGGTATCTCAAACAACACCTGCCACTCACTCCACAACTGTACCTCATAACCCCACACCATCAAGCCACGTAGTACTAGATCAGCTACACCGCCCACGGCCATTCTCAGAGGGAGAAGAAAACACCCTAAATAGTTTGTTGCGTGCAGCGGAAAGTGGTAAACCAGGGTTATACATTCGTGGAGTGGCTCTATTCATGGACAACAATAAAGAAAAGCTCGGGATAAGCTTTTGCAACGCCACGGCACCAAACAGAGTGACCATCTCGCCGGGTCTCGCCAGACTTATAAACGGTAGTACGTTTAAAACAACAATGAAGCGCAGAGTATACAACGAACTGCCTGAGTTTGTAGCAGGACAACATCGCTACAGAATAGTGCGAGTCAAAAACAAGACGATAGCACTATTCGGGGTCACAGACGAAAAAACCCCATTTACTCAGGCAGGCTCAGCGCTCAATTACCTTGGAGAAGTCAGAGAGGGCGAGACAATCACTCCCAAAAAAATCAGCGTGGATGCCATGGCGTTAAGCTACGAGAGAGGCGAAGTGGACGACTACATCGGCTGCGTTAAATCCTCAGAACACCACGAGGTAATAGTATACGAGGACCGAGGCGAAGACCTCAGCTTCCTCAAACCACGCATAAATGCCGAAGAGGACCAAAATAAAATCGAAGGCAACCTCATAACCGTCCCAGAAGAACCGTGTGGCTCGGAACGCCTCCAACAAAAGAGAGCCACCGAAACCGCCAAATCAAACGAGAAACAAAGCCAAGAGCAAATCGGTATTATGGAGTCCATGATTAAAACACTTAATTCAGTGGCACAGAGAATACCCGGTGTAAATCAAACAAAAATAAAAACTATTAGACACAACACCCAAATGGACAGAGTCATACAGGAGTCATTCAACCAAAAGAAAAACCCAACAACAAAATCAAACGTCAATCGAACAAAAGCCGACGAGGGACTAGTGGAGCCACCACACTTCATAACAATCAAAACATCTGCGGATCACATAGTAAACGCATTCCTCGAATTTGAAGCAGTCACAAAAGCAACACTGGTCGTCAACGAGAAAGTTTGCAAAGACATCATGCAATACTACAAACTCGGTAGTAACGACGTGCTAAAAGAACTGCTGGAGGACGCAGAGGCTGCTATATTCGACAACGACACTTCTCAGGTAATCCTGGGGAATGAAACGGGTCCGCATATGGCAGCGTATAGCGCTACTTGTGGCTTCGTTACACAAGATGAGGTGGCAACACAGCAAACAGGAGTCCCAAAATATAAAACCCCCCCACACGACCCCATAGTGGTAATCGCAAAATGCACCAGGATTATGCTTGATAACAAAATCTTAGAAATGGCCAAAAGCATAAAGGGGAAGAAAGAAGATGCTTTTGGCACATGGAAGGTGCCAAAATTCCACTGGGTCAACGGGGTACCGGGGTGCGGAAAGACAACATGGGTCGTCAATCACTTTGACTCCAAAAGGGACATGGTTATCACAACCACCACGGAAGCGGCAAAAGATCTAAGAGAAAAATTATCAACACGCATAGGCGCCAAAGCAAAAGAAAAGGTCCGTACAATGGCCTCGGTATTGGTAAATGGAGTAAAACCAACATCCACAGAGCAATGCGGTCGACTTATGGTCGACGAAGCTCTCATGAACCACTTCGGGGCCATTGTCATGGCTATAAAATTAACAGGGGCAAGCGAGGCACTTCTCATCGGCGACATAAACCAACTGCCATACATAGACCGCAACAACCTCTTCACTCTGCACTACAATCGTCCAACGCTAGTAGCCAAAATAAACCAGGAACTGTTGTGCACACACAGAAACCCAATGGACGTAGCATATGCCCTCAGTGAAGTATACAACGGCATATACTCGTCCAAAACTCAAATAAGATCTATGGAGCTCAAGGGTTACACAGACGCGCAGATTCCGAAACACCTGGAAAACAGCCTGTACCTGGTACACACGCAAGCCGAGAAGGAATTCCTTATCGGTGAAGGGTATGGACAGGGCACAGGATCGCGGACCCTTACAATACACGAAGCTCAGGGTTTAACCTTTGAGACTGTCATAATGATCCGCATATCAGTCTCAAAAATACAGCTGCACAACAGCGTTCCACACGCAGTAGTAGCGGTATCGCGTCACACAAAAAGGCTGACATACTACACCGACGCTTGTGACGACGCAACTGCTCTATTCATAACACGAGCAGAAACAGCCAGCTCGAACAAAATAAAAGGCTACAATTTAAAAATGGCGATTCAAAACCGAGACTCAACCATAGTGGAAAAGATACAGGCAGAAGGGGCGAATACAAAGTTTTACGACAACTCAAATCCGCTATAGACACGGCCCCTGCCACTGTGCTAAAATCTCACAAATACCAATAATGTCAATAGTAATATTATAATAATATGTCATAAGTAATATAATATGTCATAAGTAATATAATATGTCATAAGTAATATAATATGTCATAAGTAATATTATACACAATAACAATACTTCACTGTATATAAAATTAACATGAAAAAAAAAAAAAAAAAAAAAAAAAAAACTTAACTCAACTAATCAAAAATATATATTTAAGAAAAAAAAAAAAAAAAAAATTATATATAATAAAAAAAAAAAAAAAAAAAAAAAAACTATACAGAAAATGAGAGAGTATAAAAACAATAATAAGAAATTGTATATTTATCAAATAAAAAATTAGCATAAGAAAACTATAAGTGTAACTAACGTAGTTAGCTATATGAAATAAAAATATAACAAATTAAAAATATAAAAAATTACAAAATGGCACGGACAAAAAGTCTGTGGAGTGTAACTTTATTTAATAAAAAAAAAAAAAAAAAACCTAACCTAACCCTAACCCTAACCCTAACCCTAACCCTAACCCTAACCCTAACCTAACCCTAACCTAACCTAACCCTAACCTAACTAACCCTAACTGACCTAACCTAACCTAACCTAACCTAGCCCTAACCTAACTAACCTAACCCTAACCTAACCTAACTAACCCAACACAACCTCCTCCTACAACCTAACCTAACCTAGCCTAGCCTAACCTAGCCTCCTACAACCAACACAACCCAACACAACACAACACAACACAACACAACACAACACAACACAAAGCCCAACACAACACAACCTAACCCTGGCAACCCAACCTAACCTGACCCAACCACAACCCAACCCAACCCAACCCTAAGCACAAGCACAACCTAACCTAACCCTACCTCTCCTAACCCTAACCCTAACCCTAACCTAACCTAACCTAACCTAACCTAACCCTAACCTAACCCTAACCCTAACCCTAACCCTAGCCTAACCCTAACCTAACCTAACCTAACCTAACCTAACCTAGCCTAACCTAACCTAACCTAACCTACCCTAACCTAACCTAACCTAACCTAACCTAACCTAACCTAACCTAACCTAACCTAACCTAACCCTAACCTAACCTAACCTAACCTAACCTAACCTAACCTAACCTAACCTAACCCTAACCTAACCTAACCTAACCCTGAACCTAACCTAACCCTAACCTAACCCTAACCTAACCTAACCTAACCTAACCTAACCTAACCTAACCTAACCTAACCTAACCTAACCCTAACCTAACCTAACCTAACCTAACCTAACCCTAACCTAACCCTAACCTAACCTAACCCTAATCCTAACCTAACCTAACCCTAACCTAACCTAAGCCTCAACCTAACCTAACCTAACCTAACCTAACCTAACCTAACCTAACCTAACCTAACCTAACCTAACCCTAACCTAACCTAACCCTAACCTAACCTAACCTAACCTAACCTAACCTAACCTAACCTAACCTAACCTAACCTAACCTAACCTAACCTAACCTAACCTAACCCCCAAAATGATGCACATAAATTAATTATAAAGTTGCCGACGAAAATTTTGTACAATGCAATATAAGTTACTTGTTGTGCCATCTAACGGAACGGAAACAACTATATAACTTATAGTTGTATGGGATTATTATTTAAAATGAACTTTTTATGGTAATTTTAAACAAATATTTAACTTATAATTCGTCAAAATAGTTTGAAGCCTTCAATTCTATTTTACGATTTATAAGTTATCTTATTTAAAATTAATTGTTATGTTACATCTTGTTTCTTTGTTATTTCATTTATTTTATGTTTTCATTACTATTTTCTTTTATTACATTATAAATTTTCATACGTACACCTTCATTATATAAGATTGTTTTAAAAAAAAAGAGCCTTATTAGGTGATTTAAAACAGAGCCATCTGTAAACGTTTATTTTATTTAATAAAAAAAAGTACTAAATTTTTTTAAATAAATTTAGTTGTTTGTTAAATTATATATATATATATATATATATATATATATATATATATATATATATATATATATATATATTATATATATATATATATATATATATATATATATATATATATATATATATATATATATATATATATATATATATATATATATATATATATATATATATATATATATGTATATATATATATATATATATATATATATATATATATATATATATAAATATATATTCGTTCGTACTGACAAGAACTCTATGAAGACGTACAGTACTTCGAAGAATACTCGCGAAGGAGCACAATATTTTCAAGTGAGCCAGTACTGCATATGGAAAATTATTTCATCTGTTATGCACCCGTTTCACTGTCGAAAAGTGCAGGAACTCAGTGACAGTGATAGACAGCCGCGAGTGTCGTTTTGTGAGTGGGTGTTAGCGAACCCTAACGCTAACATTACGCTTACGCCTGTAGACTTTTATCTGTGAAGCGAGATCTAGCGCAGAGTGTTTGTGAGTGAACCCACTAGTGTCGTGATTTGAAAAATCGCATTATTGCGGGTTTTGAGGATGGTCGAGCTTAAAGAAATGTGCTAATTTCTTTGAAAAACAATTTGAGCAAAAGTGCACGTATTTGTATCGCGGAGAGAGGAGGACATTTTGAAAAAATACTACAATGCGTGTAAGGTATGTTGATTATTATTTTTATTGCTTATAGGTTGTTATCATCATATGTATCATCATATCATACAACATTTATTTGCAGTAAATGTTATTTGGAGGAAGAAACTGATTCTGTTGAAAACTAAATCAAAGACAATTATTTTTTATTCTTATTTTATAATTTTTATTGTTTGACTGGGTGTATAAACTAGTCTGAGGTGTGTAAAAGGGTTTTGTGTTCCTAATTTTTGTTTTGATCCAAAGAATGTTTGAGTTATGTTTTTGATTGATTCGATATTCGATGTTTTGTGAATTGAAAAAATAATTGGAGTTAGCAGTACCTGAGTAGAAATGGACGATATACATCGATGGTTTAAAAACACTCAATGTAAAGTGCTGATGATTGAATTGATTCGATATTCGATGTTTTGTTAATTCCTCAGTAATATTTTTGTTCGATGCATCGAAATGGCATGCATGAAAGTACTTAGCACGGTTTTGTATACACTTATTGCACAACAGTAGGGAGGTACGTCGGCTTAATAGTTGCACTGTTTTTTTCAATTTGGTTAGATGGGTGTGCCGTGCAACGAAGACAGAATTGCATTTTGTCTCTTTTATCATATGTAACGCATGCGTAGTAAACCCTCATCACATTACTCGAATTTATTTTTTATTTCATAAATACCATTGAATTAATAGAATTTGAGAATACAGTACCAAGCTCGAGTTGTTTTATTCACATATCGCTTGTTACTCAACCATCGAATCATCTAAACGATGTTTCGATGTTTTTCCTTCTTACGTCGATGAACATCGAACGTCCCTATTCCGTATAAGATCCCGTCATTTTAGTATACTCTATGAACATTAAATGAAGTATTAGTTTCGTTTTAAAATTGTTTTGTTTGGATTTGAATATCTGTATAAAATAAGTTATAAATTGTGTGAAATCCAGTTGAAACATATGCTTTTGTTCTTTAAAGGCTTGGTAAAAAATTGTAAAAATATACTGTATTTGTTATCGTTATTTGTATATTAATGCTTTTATCATTTCTGACAATAGTTTAATGTTATAGTTAACCTTTACGAGTGGAATTTGGTGGGTGCAAATTTGACCATGTCCCATGCAACCGATTGGAGAGGCGTTCCTTTGTCAAAGATCTATGGAGCGGAATCGCCTTGGAGTGCTCCAGAATTTCCGCCTGTTCAGCCTTCGTTCAACCATGCTGTGTTGTATCACGTATCAAGTGACGGTTCACTGGCGGACGATCGACCTCCAAAACCACAAATAGGACAGGACAAATGGGATCAATATCACGTGAGGATGCCATGTTCACAACGAAGCTTATATCCA
This sequence comes from Baronia brevicornis, assembly GCA_031353405.1. Taxonomy (NCBI): domain Eukaryota; kingdom Metazoa; phylum Arthropoda; class Insecta; order Lepidoptera; family Papilionidae; genus Baronia; species Baronia brevicornis. Next base: position 501,574 of record JASFAT010001006.1, on the reverse strand, counting down.
ATTGTAAACGTATGTTTTTTTAATTTATTCTTTATAATAAATTAGAGTTATATGGTTTTTTTGGTGTCCCATTTTATTTACTCTAATACCTTTATATGGTGTACTTCGCCATGCAAAACACTTTCATCTTAATAAAATATTAATATTATTATTATAACATACGTTGGCAGCTCTTGCTGATGTGCCTACATGTAATATGCGTATTATTTTCCGACATGTGTACTGGTGTGCTTTGCTAAGACGGGTATAAAAATTTCATAAATTATTTCTTGTTCTTGCAGTTAGTTCTAAGCACTTATTGCTCTATTGCAAAAAAAAATGATCGTATGTATTTCATGAGGCTGTGGTGAAAAATTTGTTTAATTTACACCATTGCAGATTTTTGAGTGTTTATCTTTTGAACTTCCTGTTTCATTTTGGGACTAACAGTGGGACTTTAAAATTTTGTGTCTTTGTTGTTTGACATTGCCTGAAACGATGAGTTTCACAGTGATGTTCTCAATCGGTAACTCACAGTCCTCTTGGTCATGAGTCCTCATGACCTTGGCTCTATGGCCAACAATGGTATTTAATTGTAAAAAATTACATTAACATGAACCTCAGGATTCTACCCATGTTTTTAACTTCCTTACATGATTACTCTAAGTTACATGTACTATTCTTAGTGACTGTGTACAAAACTTGTAAACAACATGTATTTCTAATGACTTTTTAATTTAAAAGAAATAAAATTCTATATTTTCATACATTTTTTTATTTAAGTATACAGTAAATTTTTTTAAATTATTGTTGTTTTTCTAAATTGTAGAATAAAGGTGAAACCAAATTGAAAAAGCGTTGGGCTATAATAGAGAGTTCCCTGAGCAAACCAATAGCAAATACTCAACAGTTAGCTGCCGCCATATTGACCTACAACACAAAGTTCAAAGACAGGTGGAAGTTTGTGGCACTGCACAAATTATTTAATGAGGCAAGTATGACTTTTGTTAACTAACAAGGGGATATTTACATATTATAAAAAACCGGATTACCACTGACTGCACTACCACTGACTCATGTTATTGGCAAAACTGTAGAGATAGAGGGTAAGTTTGTTTTGGGGAAATCAGATCAGTGCTCGAGGCAGAGTAATTATATCCAAATCTTGAATAACTTTAGCTAAACATTAAAAAAATTGCTCGATAGCTCGCCCGAACTGTAACATCTACTGGGGTTGCTCTCAAACAAAAAATGTTCAAAGTTCCAGTACAATGAGAGACAAAACTAAGATGGCTGAAAAGAAGTTTATTGCCATATAAAGAAATTTTCGCCATTTTTGACCTATTTCACTGAAATTTTGTAAAGACTTGAAACGGTCATATAACAATGAGAGGCTGCAGCAGATAAGCATTGAAAAGCTAGTTATTATATAAGTGCTAAGTCTAATATATTCAGAGTAATGTCATAGTGCAATTTAGGCTCTTACTTCCAATCAATACTATAGATATACTTTTATGAAGAGCTGTTGTCTTTTCGGTTTAACTGTCAACATCACCTGCATTTGTTGCAATTTGTCACTGCACATAAATGAAACTTAGACATTATTTATCATACAGCCATTACACAGACTGCAGTGTTAGAGGTGTGTGATGGCCAGCTCTGCAGTTGGGTATCTCTATGCCTCACATGGGGCCTATGACAGATCTTCCCAACTAGGGAGAAGTACACATGTAGCAGTGGATTGCTTTTTTATATGATGCACAGCAAATCAGTGTGTCACTTGATGGAAAGGTATCAGTGTTGGTGGTATGGGAAAAAGAATAAACTGCTGCATGAGGATGACACACTGGTTGGTGAGAATGGCCGAAAGTATTACAAATACTATCTATGTGTGCATAGCGAGAAAACTGAATTTGTTAGCTGAGCGCGGAAAAGGGTTTACCTTCACCACCAATGTACTATAACATGTGTCACTGTTCTGTTTACAGTGACACCCGGGATCTTTAGGGTCTTCTTCAAATAAAATTCTTCAAAGTAAAATTAATTTATTCTGCTTTCATTGTACATTTATACAATATATTTTTAATACTTGTCACTTAACATTTTATTTCTCACAATATATATATTATATTTTTAATGTTTTGTACCGGACAGGTGACTTGCCTATCTAAAGACGTCAGATGACTAATGCATTTTGTTTTATAACAATTTATTTATTTTTCATTTTAAATTTGAAAATTACGAATGTAAAAAACAGTAATATAATATAAAAGGTTTATGCATGTATCACTACAGAAAGAGTGTGAAACTAGCCCAAAAAAGTTCTACACTCATGCTGAGTGTAAAACTTTTTTGGTCTAGTTTTAAGCTGTGTGATGTTTTCTGTTTCAGTTTAAAGTTCTTTATATATATTTTATTAATATCATTTTTTTACAGGGGATAGGAAGGCAAACAAGCAGGCATGTCACCTGATGGAAAGCAATCACCACAAACACAATGATTATCAATACAGTTGTAACAGTCCCCTGCTGGACATTAAAGTCTTTCAGAATGGAGGGGTGTTCCCTAATCTCCATACTTAGCCAGTGGATGTGCAGTTACAAATTGGTTTTTATTAATCAGGTAGATGCTGTTACCCATTTACTAGTATTTGCCCCCCCATAGTCGTCTCGTGCGACACCAATGGAAAGAAATGAGGGGGTCATGTAGTAAAATTGTGACAGTGTATTAACCCACTGATGGACTTTGCAATTGATGAACATGGTTTTGTTTATAAACTAACATTTTTTATTTAATGTTTCAGTATTTAGAAGAAGAAGAGTGTCAGTACTTTTTTGATGTGACCCTTCCACAAATAATCAGGCTGGCTTTGGATCTACCAAAACTAGTGCAAGCACCCATTCCATTACTGAAGTGAGTGTTTATATTTAAGTGTTGATATTAAATGCTTGATTTGCAATAAAGTATAGGGAGGAAGCAGTTTAGAATAATTGGAAAGTGTAAGTTATCAAGATTAAACCCCCATACTGCTTTCATGTCTCTTCTATTGCTGTACTGTTTAAGCCTTTGGAGTGAGGAGTAGTGTTTGTCCCTCCGGCCTCCGGATCGCGTGTCGCTCCGACCGACTTGTTCAGGCCTTTAACCTGACAAGGTGTGGGAGGGCCACATAACACATGTTCCCTGAGTGAGTCATTGGGTAGTTAGTCGGTATAATCAGGTAGTGTTGTATATCATATAACTTGTTATCTTAATTTGCAGGCAACACAAGAACATGTCTGTGTCCCTGTCGCAGCAACAAATAGCCAGTTTGTTGGCGAATGCGTTCCTGTGTACATTTCCCCGGAGGAACAGCTTGAAGAGAGACTCGGAGTTTGCCTCCTACCCCTTCATCAACTTTAATGTGTAAGTTACGTGTCAGACATGTATAATGCTTTACCATGTGGGATACATATAAGAGTGCTTTGTGGATATATATTCCATATGGTTCAGAGAAATGATATTTAATCAGACAAATGATATCTATAATATTAATTACCTCATATTACAAAAAAATGCGAAGGCACGAAGCGTGTGTTCCGCGTCTCAAGCGTTTGACAACCGATGACGTGGGGGGAGGCTGGTGGGCGCGCGGTCTTTTACATCGGCTAGTGATGTCACAAAGTGGATACATATGCACTTGATGGGTATCGAGCAGCCAATGAATAATGTGAATGAATGTCTGAATGTGAGTATGCATGCGCGAGCGTGCGTTACTACTGCATAAAGTAGAGCGCCCACAACGTTCGAGGCGTTGATGGCGGCAGCGAGTCCTGTCACGCGGCACACGCGCAGCTCGGTGGGGAATCATTGCGGACTCCGATGTGGTCCCGTGTGGTGGGGCTGTGGGTGACTAGTGTGATACGTGCTCACGGAGCTGACCGAGTCTGTACTCTGCTGGTGTTGTCGAATGACCTACTTTGGTCATCCTCTGTTCATTTATTTTAAATGATATGATCGTTAATATTGTATTGAGGGACTTGTCAAGTCCGTGTATGTACCATCTTCATTTAAGTACACTGAAGTTGTATTTAGTACTGGTAGACTTATTTCGTACAGGCATATCCTTCAGTTAAACAATTTATGTGTTAAAAGTTAAGTAATAAAAGTACAGTGCAAACTATATACCGACCCTCAAGGGACTGTGCATATTTTGACGTTATAGAGAGTTGTCGTTAAATGGAGAGAAGAAAATCCATGACTCCTACTGACGACAGTCAACACGTGCAAGCAATCCCAATTTGTAAACAAAAAAACGGATTTCTTAGAAAGTTCGGTGTGTGTAATGCCGGCAGTCGAGTTTATTGCGGACTAGGATGATAAAGCGACAAAAGAACGTACACCAGCTGCGCAGTTTTTACTAATTTTGGCAACTTAAAAACTACTTTATATAATTAAATTGCTGTCGTTATCGAGAGTGGGTGTAATGCTATATAGAGTGTATGATTTGTATGGGAAACAAGCTAAACCAACCAAACCCGAGTGATATCGACGCTTTGGGGAGTTTGTCGTTAAACCGAGTGACGTTACACGGAGGTTACACTGTATATTAAAGTAAAAGGCAATAAATTCACAAAAGAGTGGTTTTGTTTTACAGTTGAGTATGCAAGGGGTTGAGCCACCCCCTAGCGTTCCGCTTTTGAACTTTACTGGTTCATATTCAGTTCATGCGTCCCTGACATTTGTGTGACGTCACTACCACGCACCGACTGTCTGATGTGGATGTCACATACAAATTAACTTTGAGCATTCTGTGTCACTGTGTCACTGCGTCACTGTGTCACTGCGTCACTGCGTCACTGTGTCACTGCGTCACTGTGTCACTGTGTCACTGCGTCACTGTGTCACTGCGTCACTGTGACACTGCGTCACTGTGTCAATGCGTCACTGTGTCACTGTGTCACTGCGTCACTGTGTCACTGCGTCACTGTCGCTTGCAGGTTGTACGAGACGGCGGGCGGGGACGAGGTCATGGAGAAACTCAAATGCATCTGCCATTACTTTCGACGAGTTTGTGTTAAAGGTGATACTGTAATTTCGTAGTTTTAACTATCTACCTTTATTATTTGGTAATTATACTACCCCCTTGGTCCTCATACCCGGCGCGGTGGCTGCGACCCTCCCCCACCTCGTTGTTTGATTGTTGAATCTGTAGCACCGCCATAAATAACTTGTTGGTAAACCACTTAAAAGACCTGAATGTGATGAATACAGTTGAGTAGTGATGGAGTCGGCAATGTACGGTGGTGCCGGCAGCGGAGCGGGTGGACCATGACGTGAACGTATGCGTGGTGGTCGCGTTGCGGCGAATGAGGAGGTACATGATGATGAGACGATGTGGTTAAATATTGACCCGCACCGGGAGTGTTATGGACGCAACAGATGTCTACCTCGGTGGGTGGGCTCACGGCGAGCGCAGTGGGCCGTGTGCCGCGGGGGTGTGGGGGTGGGCGTGGGCGATATGACCGTGGCGATGTGCGCGTGTGTCGCAGCGCAGTGCCGGGCGGCGCGGTGACGTTCTGGCGGCGCAGCGTGCCGCCGGCGCGGTGCCCCGCGTGGTCGTCGAGCGCGCGCCCCGTGGCCGCGCTGCCCGTGCACGTGCAGCCCTTCGGCGCCATCGAGGACGCGAGCGGCCTCATTCAGCTCGACTTCGCCAACAAGTACGTGCACGCGCACACACACACGCACACACACAATTCAGACATTTACATTTTATAATTATTTTATTTGTTGTTTTATATTGTAATAGTTAATAGACTGTCTGTTACAGTGTGTTTGCTAAAATGTTGTGCAAACCTTTGAGTTAAGTGCGTACAAGTGTAACATTAAGGAACCTGTGAATTGTAAGTTCTCACTTATGTACTTAGTTGGGCTTTAATAAATAAACGAGACGATCGACAACGTCGACGGAAGGTGAAACGCTACACGCCCGAGGCCGTAGTTGTGTCGTGCGCGTCGTGCGCGTCGTGCGCGCCATTACGAACGCAAACGTTGAAGTCTAACCCAAAGTCAACGTGAATATGTATCACCGGGCTGCGCGGGCACTTGTCGCGACCCGCGACCCGCGCCCCGAGCCCCGGGCGGCAGACGAGCGGGCCGCGCGCTGTGCGGGTCGCTGAACGAATGTGTGTTTGTCACTTTGAGAATGTTCACATCTCTTCATTTTAAGCTAAAGACAAAGCTTTTTGTTTTTCCGGAGCCCCCGGCACTGTACTGTGTCTCAATCAATACAACACATTACTTCCAGGTATTTGGGGGGAGGGGTGTTGGGTCACGGGTGCGTCCAAGAGGAGATCCGGTTCGTGATATGTCCGGAGCTGATGGTCTGCATGCTGTTCACGGAGGAGCTACGCCCCAACGAGGCTCTCATCATGATAGGTGACACTTGCAACATTCCGACTTGTTCAGTGCCCGAAGCGCTGCCAACTGATGCGGTTGTTTATTGAAACGAGTGGTACTTCAAACAACCCCGGGAGTTGTCCAGTGGCCAGCACCGAGCTTGGCTATGGCTTCTCCTAACTACTCCTGTCATGTACTGCCGAAGCCGTCGGCGTATAATGTTTGATGGCATATAGTTTGAGTTGTTGACTGCATGGCGGCGCTGTTCGGTCCGCACGCGTACGGGCCATGTGTTCACGTCGGTGTCGCGTCGCGTGCGCTGCTGCGTGCGCGTGCGCGTGCGCGTGCGCGTGTGTCCGCGTGCGTGCGCGCGTGTTCGGCGCCGCACGAATTAAACTGTTACTCATCGTTGACCAATTTTTCATTTGCACCCTCGTGTACAAATTAAGATGTTGGACCATCTACTTCAATAACTCAAATTATTTTACATTTATATTTAACATTATTTGACAATGGCTTCCGCGTGTCCAGTATCCCGGCGATGGCAAGCCAATCCTCAGAGCGAGCAGCTGAGTGCAAGCCTGGCTCACGTCGCGATTACATTTGGACAATGTGCGGTGGTGCTGTTCACAGACGCAGCCGTTGTCTAAATGATGACAACACCTGATTCAATTGCTTCAGTTATAGAGCGAGCCACAATAAATGTCAACACATCACTTGTGTCGGGTATACTGCATGTCTTGCATCGCACAGTGCTTCATGCGTGATGCCCCATGCACCATGCACCATGCACTATGTGATACGTGATATTGTAATATCTGTTGTAAATAAATGTTTTGTTCACCTTTTATGAGATATCTATACCCTTTATACGTGAGTTAACGTGGGCGGCGGTGGCGTGGGGCGTGGGCGGGCGTGCGCAGGGTGCGAGCGGTACAGCGAGTACGGCGGGTACGGGCGCGCGTTCTGGTGGGCGGGCGAGCACCGCGACGCGACGCCGCGCGACCGCTGCGGCCGCCGGCGCTGCGCCGTGCTCGCCGTGGACGCGGCGCCCGTGGGCGGCGTGGGCGGCGTGGGCGGCGCGGGCGGCGGCGACGAGCTCGCGCGCCGCACCGTCACGCGCGACCTCAACAAGGTGCGTGCGCGAGGCATTCGATTCACACGACAGTTGTATTGTGTTTGTGTGTATGTGCACAGGATGACATGTAACTCCCAAAACTCTGTTTTACGGAAGGTGAATGGTTAAATTCCAGCAGAGCACAGACACTTTAGTAATTTTCAAATTTACATGTACCAGTTGACAAGCCAACTAACCGTAGTGTAGTTTCGGCTGTAGCAACGTGATGCAGCGCTATCTGCGGATGACTTTGTGACATATATTTGTAAACCTCGTACAGCGTGTGTGTGAGTGTGTGTGTGTCACGTTCCAGGCGTGGGTGGGCTTCTCGTTCTTCGCGCAGGAGGACGGGGAGGGCGGGTTGCGGTACCCGGGCGTGGCGACCGGCAACTGGGGGTGCGGCGCGTTCGGCGGCTCGCCGCGCCTCAAGTCGCTGCTGCAGCTGCTGGCGTGCGCGGAGGCGCGCCGCCCCATGGCCTACTACACGTTCGGCGACGTGGCGCTGCGGGACGACATCCACAGCGTGTACACGCTGCTGGCGCGGCGCAGCGCGACCGTCGGTGAGTTCCACGTGAGCCTCGACGTGTGCCACTCAGTGGCAGTGTTCGCGTACGGCGACGGCCGACGGCCGACGGCCGACGGTTCGGACATTGTTTCCTATGTTTCAAAGCGGACGAGCGAAGTTTTTACATTACTGTATTCTTGTAAACCACTAACAAGTAATGGTGGTCGTACCCCGCCGTACCATCGGCCCGCTCGCTCAACTGATGCACTATTGCTTCGTCAGATTGAGGGGGGTTCACGATATTTGTTAGGATATCGATGGATATTGTGATTGTAGCAGAGGAGAGACAGAACATAAATGTGTATCACTGTCATACAAAATTTCTTTTCTAATTTCATTATTTTTTATTGATGACGGTGACGACACACACAAAATGATACTTGAATCGCACGCTCGTGACGACGTACGGGAGATCAGCGGAGCGACGATCACAAACCACTGCGGGCTGTCTCGGACGTGTGGACGAGCTTGATGTTTGAACTTGAAAGAAACTCACGCAACACAACGAATCCATGTTAGCGGGATGCATTTCAAACGTACTGCCGTGAACCGCCTGCGAGACCAATCATCATCACAATCATGGCGACGTGGAACACTTTGTCTACAATAAAATGATAATGTTTGGGTTTTGAAGTTCCAACAGCCAGACGATGAGTTCGGTTCATTTATTTATGAATTTTATTTCTCGCAGTCACTGTCCCGCCACCCGGCGTGCGCACCGCGCGTGCCGGCTACTTCACTTGTAGCTGAGCAAGCGGGGAGAACACAATACAAGTGTAGTGGGTGGTCGAGTGTGGAATGTCAGAGCCTTAACGACGGCATAGCGTCGTGTGTGTGTGTGAGTGTGTGTGTGTGTGAGCGGGTTGTGTTGCACTTCCGCAGGGCAGGTGTACGCGCTGCTGATGCAGTTCTGCGACGCGGGTCTGCCCGCCGCGCGCCTGCACGCGTTCCTGCGGCGGGCGCTCGCACCCCCCGCAACCCCCGCACCCACCAGCACCGACACCCTTGTAAGTCCACCGCTCACTCCTACACGGGGATTCATTAACTGTTGCTCATAAAAACACATTAACAACCGTAGGGTTCTCGCGTTTGTGTCCGTCCGACGCCGGGCGGGCGTGCGGGGGCGCCGGTAAGCGGGCGGGCCTGCGTGCCCGTGTGCCCGTCGCACGCGCCGCGCTCGGCGGTGTGTGATCACTGTCGAGCATGTCGAGCGCACGTCGACGTCACACGGTTGTACTTCAGCGTTACACGTGTCAGTCGGTTCAGAGCTCTTTGTTCGCTTCTCATTATTTTTAATTAGTTTGTTAGTGCTTGTTTTTGATTTCTGATCATGAAAACCATAACGTGATCTCGCTTGTATTGTTTCAGAGTCAGACAGCAGAGTCATTACCTGATTATGTAGGACATACATCATTCGACTCCCCGGATTTATTTTCACAGGACGTCACAATGGAAGATGAGTGTGGTTCGCAAATAAGTAGTCATTCAGATACAATTGTCAAAGGGAACTGCGAGGAAAACGAACCGTGTGCACAAGTTGGTGAAACGGAGGCTATCGACAACAGAATGACATCAAGTGACAATAAAATGACGTCGAATGACAACAAAATGGCAGCTAGCGTGTCCAAAATGGGAATTAACCAAACGTCGAGGTTATTTGATGAAATTGAGAAACTCGATGAAGGAAATGGCCGTTTAGATTTAAATAAAAAACCCACGACACGGCTCGCATTTGGTTGTGATACAAGCGCGGGTAGAAATTCAACAAACAGCAGTGAAAAGATTGAGAATGATGTGTCGGTGGAGGTAAAGAAAAGAATTAGCAAAAAAATAACAGATTATTTCGCCAAGAAGGCTACGTGATGAATGATCAATACGGGAGTCCACTAGTCAGATGGAAAGCCAACAACTACTCTGCTCACATCCGCGAACGACTTATCAAACGACGACATTGTACGCACACGAAGCGCACGAAGCACACAAGGAACACGAGCCGAGCCGCTGTTGCGCTGGAGCTGGGCGCGGTAGTCGATGGCCTTCCATGCGCAGGATATGAATTGTTGTTGTTGTGTACATAAAGTGTTTGAATTATTTTGAAGCGTTTTCTTGGTGTTCACCGCGTGTCGCCGCGGGCGGGCGGGTGTGGGGGGTCGCGGGGACACACGGCGGCGCCCGGGTGTCGCCGCGGGCGGGTGGGTGCGGGGGTCGCGGGGACACACGGCGGCGCCCGGGTGTCGCCGCGGGCGGGTGGGTGCGGGGGTCGCGGGGACACACGGCGGCGCCCGGGTGTCGCCCGGCCGGCGCCGCCGTGTGCGTGCGCACGTGTCCCGTGTAATAAGTAACGTGTGTGTGTGTGTGTCGGGGGGGGGGAGGAGGGGCGTCTGCAGCTTGCACTGCGGAGAGGGTTGAAATAAAACACGAGCCTAATATAATTAAAATTATTTATTATCCTTCATCATATATCTAGCATACTAAACTAAACGTAATAAGTGTATAATAATAATAATAATAAATAATTGAATAGTAATTTAGTTTTGAAATATTTCAGCAATATACACATTAATAACTTGATAATACGTTTAATTATTTAATTATTTAACTAAAGTAGAGTTGCGAAGTAGGCGTAGTGTTATACATTTATTGTATGAGTGAGTATGGCTAGCTGCGGCTCCAGTCCTTTGCCTATAATATATCATACAATTCTGTTTCAGTGGATTCGCTAACGCTATGTTTCATACAATTATATCAACAGAAATATTACCTAGCCGAGCGGTCATAATCTCTTATTTTACAACTTTTGGCGACCTATAACAATATATGAGAATATATATATATGTATATACTTTGTATAGCCTACCTATGAAATGCACTGCGACCTAACGTTGGAATGAAAACAACGAGCGAAACGGAACGCCGCGCACTCCGGCGGCGAGCGCGCACGCGCTCGCACGTGACCGCGGCCCGTCGGGCGGACGGCGCGGCGAGTGTCACGTGACGGGCGCGCGCGCGCTCGTCGACGTCCGTTCAATTCGTTTACGTTTGCGATGTACAACAGGACGGGACACACATATCGTTTTGTTTTGTTTCGTTATTTGTAACAAACATTTATTTTCATTAAACTTTTAACAAAATTATGTCCCACCAAGTAATTTTAAAAATTACGTTTTACTTCAATACATAGATAGTAAAATAATGGTAAAGATTCGTTTGCTATCTAGTTTGTATTTAAATTAGTACACGGTTTGTTGAATCAGATATAACATTGGCTACGTGGTTCAGGTTTGTGAGCGTCTGTGGTCTCCAAGGTCTGTGCCGGCACCGGTCTTCTGCCGACGTGAGCTGTATCTGTTGTTTATGTAATTCTATGGAAAGTGTTTCACATCCTGACGTAAACAACTAGGTGTTTTACACAGCCGCCTACTACAAGTAATAATTTAAAAAAATATTTTGTACTTAAAATACATTGAAGTATGGGGGGGGGACAACCTCCTCCCCCTTCCCCACACACTTAGAACTGTCTCTTTAAAATTATTTAAAAAACCAAGGGCGAGTCAACAAAGAACAAAGTAGACAAATAAAACGAGTTCGCGTCGAACTACATTGGCACACGCGTGCACACACATGCAGGAAGGTTCATGGACAATCGCTACGAGCGCGTGTCGCCGTCACCGCGACGCCCTCGCCGGCTGCGCGCGCGCAGGCGGACGGCTCGGGCGTGGCTCGTCAGAATTATTCCGCGCCGGGGAGCGCCCACGTGGAGCAGTCCCTCCCAAATGAATCTCTAACAACAGTTTAAGGATTTGACAAAAGTTAAAGTTTTAATATTAGTGGAAATGAAAATCATTATTGTCTGCTCGTGTAGGACGAGCTCACTGCGGCCCAGCGGTGGGGCGGTGGGGCGGCGCTGGCGTCGAATAATTCTGAAGAGTCGAGCACGCTGTTCGCTCTAAAACTATTGCGATATAAGTTATCCAGAACAATGTGAGGAACATAGTGTCCGAGTGCGCGGCGTCGTCACTTGACGCCCACGCCCACGCCCACCACACGCATGTACCACATGCTGTGGAGGTTTCTGAGCGACTGGAATTATCTTAAGAACGGCTTACGAATACATGTTATTTTTTTAAAACCTGGGCACCCCTGCTGATGGTGGTATAACTCTTTGAACAATATTTTTCTTCGACATTATCTCATTATTTAAAACTACAATATACATTTTCTCAACTTTATCGGTGTGATAGCTGTTCTTTCTTAACCCGTTCATAAACTCTATCGCCCATCCACCATCCACCACCGACAAGCGACCACCGTGGCGACCGACGCACGCACAGTACGCACGCGCATTAGCGCACTACAAATACTAAAAGTGTTAATGATTATGATTTTCACTTAGCGATACAACAGCGACACCCTGTCACCCGCCCGGGACCGCCCGGGGCAAAAGGCTAGTAAGCTCCTAAATTAGATATGACTTCATATTAGTATTTACATTCCGGACCATCGCGAAACTGACGCACTCGGTTCGAACCCTAGTCCATTAACCTTGGACCCTTTGATTAGAAAGAAAATATATACGTTTACACATCGCCGTAGATCACACATCGGAACGCGACCAACTCGGACAATTTTTTACAATTTTCGATTGTTGAAAAGCAAGTACTTTGCTGGCGTATTGCTTTTTGCATAATTTACATCAGAAAACAATGCCGTTGCTTTCCGAATAAATTGGTAAATTAAAATTTGTTTCGTACATTAATCGTTTTTCATTTCCATTTACCAGGGATCCAGGGTTAAAATTATTTTCAATGGCACTAGTGTATTTTGAGATCACGTACTGCGCTATTACAGAGATCAAATATATTGTAATTGCGAATTATTTCGACAAGTTTGTACGTGCTGACGTCGGACAGAGCGAGTAGTTTCGATTGGTAAATGTGACGGACGGCGTGAGTTTGGTAAGAACCTGAGGACGTCGACGGCGCGGCGCCGGTGCGGCGACGGCGCCGGCGCGGCGACGCACCGCCGACCGTTTGCACAGCGCAGCGCAGCTGTCCACTACATACCCCTATACCACTACTAACTTTAATTCGCTTCTACTATATGTAAAATGCCATAGAGATGCTGTACAGAGAGGTGATGTCAAAATAAATTATTTTTAACGTATACCAACACTGTTTGTCCCTCTATCTTTTAGCACATACTATTCATTATATGTTTCTGAATCACCTCTGTATATAATATCTCTGTGCGAAAGGACTCAACTCGCTTGGTCGTCCCGAGTACGTAGGACGTGTGTGGGCCGGGCCACCTCCCCCTCCAGTCTCCACCAGTCACTGGCGGAAGGCGATGCTCCACCAACCATCCCCTGCTGTCGATGATGGCAAAATATTAAGTGAAGGTGACACACACCCACACACCATGCGTGGGCTAACAAATAATCGTAGAGTAATTCTTTTCTTAAAAAATTATCTCATCGGTTACTTTTTGCTTTTGATAAGTTACAAATATATATTTAGATGATATGTGACACCCACGAAAAACCTAACAAATGTTTGCGTAAGTTATCTTCTTAATTAATTTAAACCACGCGGTGTGCAACCACAAACAAGTCTCCAAATGAATAGTTGCCGATCGTATCGATCGTTGCGAGGCATCGAATGACGTCCATTAGAGTTGAGTCTACGTACACGAACCGGTACACCCGCATCCACTCCCACTCCCACTCCCACTCCCACACAAACTATCTATATCACTATACGTTACTTCAATAAATCTTAATTAACATGCCCATACGTAAACTTTGGTTAAAAATTCAAATTACAGCGAAACAATATTCTGGATAACTTATGACAAATCATACGTTCACATGTAGTTAGTACGCGCGCGTGGCGAGTGAACAGTACACCCTACGAGTGGACAGTGTTGTGCTTGAAGCTAAACTATGCTAAGCGATAGTGAAATAAATAACAGAAGGAGATATGACTAGATAGTTCCGCTTCACCGATCGACAATACGATCTACAATCTTCATAAAAGCACTATGCGCCTCTCTTCATATTTTTATCTTATAAATAGATATATATAATCATATGTTATTATATTAATTATTCCAAATTCTAATATTTGTTTTTCCCCGAATATAATATTGGCAATCGTCTTACTAACTAACATCGGACGGCGGGGCGGGGTGGGCGCGGCGCGGCCGACCGTCCGACCTACCTATTCTAAGTAACGACCCGATTTCGATACGCATACCATTTACAAATGATTCCAACGATTCATCCTTTAATGTTTCAAAAACTGCAATCTACGCGACAAGTTGACGTGTGCGAGCGACACACGTATTGTACAAGAGTGTCAGAGCCACGCGGGCGGCTCGTGTCGCAGGGCGGGCGGAGGCGCCGGCGTCGACGCTCGCGCGCTCGCTCGGTTTGCGCGTATCACGTGTAAAGCGTATGGGAGGATACTTTTGAAAATAACTATGAAACGCTCCGGAATGAAAGTGCAGTGTTTTTTGAAAGGCATAAAATAGGGGAGTGAGTCGGCGTAAGTAGTCAATGAGATGAAGATGAGGGATTCTGTTATGCTACAATACAATAGTGTTACGAGAGAGTATAAAAAGTCGCGATAGACTACAGTGGACCCGAGAGTGAAGCGCCGCCGGTGCACGACACCTGTTGTAGCACCCCCCCCCTCCCCCCACCGACACCACCATCCCCCACCGCCACTGACGGTCGGAGGGTGCACGGCGACCGCTCAGCGAGCAGAGGCCGACATCTGTGAGATCGACGGGACCTGCCTACATGAGAAACATTTAGATACATTTAAATAATTGCAAAGCATACCCTGTACCCTAGAATCACTTTGTGGGCAATCTTGTTATATATTCAGAGAGGACTTCATTTAATCTATTACATACGTTGGCGTTGCCGCAATATACCTTTAGGGAATTTTAATTTTAAACAGTATAAATATATAATAGGTACATAGTGCGGTACCCGCGGCTCGCGGGCGCACTGCGCCTGCACCACCCTCGCGGTGCTATATCGATATCGATAGTCGATACATTCTAAGTATATGTGTTCCGGTTTGGCATCAGTGTGTTGTGTAACCTAAGGGCGCGCTGCCCTCGCCTCCTGGCCTCCTAGCCCCGAGCTTGGCTTCCGTGCGCGTTCCTTCGGACGGTTCGCACTCGCACCACAACTCTGCGAGCGTCGCACACCCACTGCGGATCCAGTATCGTGTTCTATGTACACGCCACACACGCCGCGTACGCAAATGGACGCAATCAATTCTAAAACAAAACCACAACAAAGTTTTTCTATCTACGTGGGCTCCCGTCGCGTGCGCTGCGTGGCGGCTCCGTGACGTGACGTAACGCGTCAGGCGAGAGGCCGGCGAGTGAGGCGCGACTGCCTCCGCGTATAATCTAAACAGGCAACATTTACTTTACAAAAAAATAAACTAATACGCACCCGCTCGTGAACACAGAACGAGGACAAAACAATGAGACTAAGGTAACAACACAGACTGGTATTGCACGATCGCGAACGCTACGGGAAACAACTAGAAATGTAAGTAACGACATGCCGCAATACGATATTAGTCATCGTACTTTTTTATGCATAGGTCTTATCCCATAAATCATAATTGCCTAAAACTAGAATACACTTTATCAATATAATATAATAATTTGTGTAAATATAAAGTTCTATGTCTTGTGGTGAGAGTAATATTTGACTAGAGGCGGGCGGGGGCGGCGGGCGGCGGGCGGCTCCGCCGCGGCCGCCACCGCTCACAACGCTGTCTCCTAGCGCTCGGGTAATTTTCTAGAGGCGACAAAACATTTTTCTCTTACATCCCCAATGAATTTTTTATCCCAAACCTAAATTTTTATCCCAGTGAATTATCAATGAAAATATTTAAACAACTACGTACAAAGAAACACATGTGAGTGTGTGTGTGTGTGTGTTTGTGTGCGGTAGTCTGAACTCTGAGCACCCCATCAAATTATTGGCTGGAATGTGAAATATTAAAATAGTGTTGCCATATTTTCAATAGAACTTTCTACCGCTTCACGTGTCAATGTATTAGTAGTATAATATATATTGTATACAATGAGCTCAGAGAGGGGACCCGAATCGCGAACCGATGGGTTCTCTTGGTTGGTAGTATTTACAGTGGAACATGTACGAGTAGTGTGTTTGCAATGCAAGGGCGCGTTACCAGTTCGGACGGAAAGTATAACATTACGAAAGCAACACGTTTTTACTTTCGATATGCAATTCTAGTTTGTGCGCCTGACGAAGTTAGAAACCTTAATCTAGAACGAGACAGATACTTTAAAACTATTTCAAATAATATTGCGAAAAAGAAACGGTAAGAATTGTATCAAAAATCTAGATAACAGATGTTCACATTGTTTACTATTTGCGATGGTATGCTCAGAGTTACCTTTTAGTTCCTCGTTCGATCTGTACATATCTAAGAACAAGTTCCACAGTAGGGAGTCAAGTTTTCTGTGGCATCCTTACAACCGCGAAGTGACAATGAGGCACACTGACGTGTTCAGTACATTGGATTATATTTGCCAGGTCACACAACGACGTGGTGTAGGATGCCGTCGAACGGGTGGACTGATGACTCGCTTTAGATAACAATCAAATAAGGCATATGCTTACAAAAGCGGTTGGTACATGCGGTTCAACTATTGTGACTGCATTACAAGTCGTGCGTAATGTTACACGTAGGAGTGGTAACTACTGCTCGGGCATTGTGCGCTTTTTATAAAAATATTTCATATACAGCGACAGCATTGGCCAAACTCTAAGAAACATGCCTGTGAGCACATTTGATGTTTGGTTTCGGGTGCAAACGGCACGGCGCATAGGTGGCAACACTAGTGACGTGCCGTTGCGTTCCAGCGGGCCTGCGGCGACGGCGGGGCGGGGTCACTCTCCCCCCATCCTCGCCCCCGCCCCTCGCGCGCGCGCAACTACCTACATCTAAGGTATCTCAGTATTATTTTAAATTTATATTGGTACCTTTTTGATTATGAACCTATTTTTGTCTGTAGAAATTACTCTACCTTTGTTATCTATTAGTTCACGCTTTCCCCACTGTTGGCTCCCCCGGATGCTTTTCGTCGCAGTTATTGCGTTCAACACCTTAACTCGAATAGTTTATATGTGTACATGTATAGAAACATGTACACATATACACACATGAACGCACGAAACAAAATAAGATAAGCAGCAGCACGCTCTCCAGAATTGACGTCGCCCGTCGGTGTGAGTCGGGCGGCCAGCCCGCGCCCCGCGCACCCCGCCCCCCGCAACTACCGCACAAAACGACCCGACAAATTTTAAAGCAATCACATCACTCAACTGTTGTGTCGGTTGCGTGTATTGCGCAAGTATTGTGAGAGTGGTGGTCGAGTCCGTGTGCGCTGGCGGCGCTGAGGCCCCGCGAGCCGCGGCGGGCGCGGGGCGCGGGGCGATGGGTGACAACATTGAGACGGACGACCCGCGCAGTAGAGCACATTTTGTTCATATTATACTTTTTTTATCACAGCCCATTTGGAATTTACAACACAATAACACTTTCTTTTGAAACGATAAGTATTTAGGTGTTATGTTGAAGTGCACTTTGATTTGCACACCGCGCCGTTACAAACATTTAATCTTTTATGTCAACAACATCCAGCAGCTTTTTAACTTTTCACTAACGTGTACGGTTGGGATGCGTTGGTCGTACCACTGCTCCCACCACCACCGACCGACCACGACCGCGTGCCCCGGGTTTGTTGTAATTGTTATAATACTAATAATAACTTGGGATACTAATACTAATTAATTCATTGCTGCAACAAGTTAATTGTTAACTTTTTTATGTAAGTTTTGAAATTTAACTTTTACTTCTGTTAGGGGTACGACCAAGCGTTACACACATGCGTACGCACACACACACTCGCGCACGCACACACGCAATATTATTTAACAATACTATAGGACTTCAAACTCCGTCAGCGATTGGCTGCGCACCGCACGCGGCACTCACACCGGAGGGGTGCGGCGCGGGCGGAGACGGACGCGGAGGGAGACAACAGTGACCGAGGGCGCCGGGGCAGCGCGGCGTCACTCCGGCGCCCTCGGCGGCGCCGCGGCGACAGTGGCGCGACAGGCCGCGGCGTTACAAATATCATATGCAATATACATACATTAGTTAAAATACATTTTTTCTTACATTTTCAACTTACTTAATAAATTCAGTTTGGCTTAGTTCAAGCAAATAACTAGTATAATAAATTTACGTTAAGAGTTTCAGTTAAACGTTAAGTACTTAGTTTTAGAAGTATGATTACGAATGACAAAATTTTTATAACGTGTCATTTTTATAATAATAATAATTTAATCAAAGTTAATAAATTGTATATGTAATAATATAATAGAGAGTAATTTAATTATTAATCCGTAATGATAAGAATGAAGCATTCCTACACGCCGATTCGGTAAATTACTTCTTTAACTAATTTAGTATACTCGCCAGGTGGGCTGGCGTGATTGTTTAGTACAGTATGCAGTTCATTATGTTTACTGTGTGTGTGTGTGTGTGTGTGTCTGCGTGTCTGTGTGTGTGTCTGTGTGACTGCGTGTCTGTGTGTGTGTCTGTGTGTGTGTGTGTACAACGAATATGTTTCATATTCCTTGGAACTGTTGGCAGAAGGCGAACACCAGCGCCTCGGGCGCGAGCAGCACGCCGCCCGCCACCTGCAACACACAAACACACGCGCGCGGTCACTTCGGCGCGTCCACACGGGCACACGTGCGTCCCCGCGCACACGCGCACACGTGCACACGTGCACGCACCGCGTGCGAGCTGGTTGCACGTCGGGCGTGTGAACTTCAGTCACGTTGTCATTTTCCCAATTATTTGTAAAACAAAACGTCTATAACAGTAGTACAGTATCGCAATACAGTACGTTTAATAAAGCCCTTTATAACATTTTAAACGATATTATAATTATCTTCAAGTGACGTCGTCGGTGTGCTCCTCGCCGGCGGCAGCACGCGGAAAACTGTAGGGGGTGAGCTGTCGGCGCACCATTCACACAGAGACAAAGGCGGCACTCTAAGCACCACCACGTGGACAATTTGTTACCCGCTACTCATAACCTGCGCTCGTCACTCATCAGTCTCTACTCAGCTCTAGCCCCACTCATCACTCGTTAATCATTACTCACCACTCGCCACTCACCGCTCACCACGCTCCATTCGTTTCAATTTTGTACCAACTAAGTGCATTTATTAATCACCGTATTGGATAATTTTATAACTGCGTGATGTAGCTGCCTCGATTCATCAGCAATAATTGATCTCCCTACTTCAGACTGATTTTGATCAGTTTATAGTTTGATGTAGCCGCGTGGCCCCCGGCGCTACACTGCGGGGCTGTCTGATTTCTCCCCGTGGGTCGCGCACGAGGTGATCATTGGACAACACGTAGTCAGGCGATGGGCAGCAGCAGCAATTCACCCACCATTGCAGTGATCACGACCACAGTCCACTCTATGTGGGTGGTATGTGTGTCTGTCTGTGTGTGTGTGTGTGTGTGTGTGTATGTGGCAATGTCTGTGGCTGTTTCAAACTCGTACTTCAATTAAATATTTCACACGTGTACCCACTACGTTTGTTATTAAATATAATCATGTATGTTTTGGGGACACATTCGTTTATCTTTAAATTCGTCTTCCGCTCGCCCCACACCCACCCACCCACACGCACACACACACACACACACACGCACTGCAGTGAGTTGTAATGCGACGACGGATACGCACGGGCAGCGGCGCGACGAACGCGCGCTGGGGCGGCGCCTTGGGTTAGTAGGGCCGGTTGGCGTCCTTGGGCCGCTTCAGCTGGACCTTTAGTCGCTTCATGCCGATCTGGAAGCCGTTCATGGCCTGGATGGCCGCCTGGGCTGACGTCGGGTTGTCGAATGACACAAAACCTGTAACAGTGCGATTACTTCGATAGATGCTTCAGTGAGTGTGCCGCTCTCACGCATCAAGTAAACACATCGCCTTGGTTTGACACGAGCATCTCCGCGGCCCTTAAATTAACGACAAGCACAACAATCTAAACATCAGCTCTTTCATGGATACTTCAACTAAGTGTTATGAAATAAATTAAATGGACTCGAGATGTCACTTTATCTTACGTAGGAATATACCCAATTCAGACGATAGAATTTTCAGAGCAATTTTACTTCTATTGATGTAAAGCGGAATCCAAGTAGCTTCATATCGCACGATGCCTTGGACAGCTTTTTCCTCATTCAACACATGTGCTCACGGACAGCCGTAGACAAGCGTCAAGCAACTCACCGAAGCATTTGCTCTGATTGGTTGCGCGGTCGATGAACACCTTGCTGCTGATGACATTTCCGAAAGGCAGGAACATTTGCATGAGCTCCGCATCACCAAATTCCTGCGGCAAGTGGTAGATGAACAAATTGCAGCCCTCGGGCCCCGAGATGGAGCAGCCTGGAAACATAAGAAAATCTTTAAAGAACTCACAAATCTGCCTGCGGACACAAACATTGGCGACCACCATCAGCGTCATGACGCGGGCGTCGCGCGCGCCCAGCGACGCCGGCGCCGACGCAGAAGCTTTGGATGCGACGGGGGAGGAACGCCCACGTATACCCACACGCACGCATACACACACGCACGCATAAATACACGCACGCTCACACACACACAAACACGCACGTATATACACACACACGCGCACGCATGCCCACACTCACGCATATACATACACTCATAAACACACGCACGCATTCAGACACACACGCACGCACGCATACACACACACATCCAAACACACATCCACACACATACACACACACACACACACATGCGCACGCACACATATTTTGAGAGTATAGGGTTGAGTTATTAAAAAAGATGATAGTTCATCTGTTCCAGGTATAAAAGGGAACCAGTGACATATATATTTCCGTTTGCGCATTACATTTAAATAGTAATAAAATTAATTAATATTGAATACAGCCGGTGGACGTAGTGGGCGTGCGGGCCGATCGGAGCCAGCGATGTCGCTGCACACGTGATACGAGCACTGGTTTCCTCTCCATTGGGGAGACGGAGGGAGGCGGTGGGAGGCCGCCGCGGGGTTCCGCTTACCTTCTCTCTGCGCTGGCGCTATGGTGGACATCGGCGGGGGGAGGGGCTGCGGGAACTGTCCGTAAACCGCTGGGTAAGCTGTCGAACATCAATTTGCACATTTCACAATGAACACCTATCGAGTGGCGCGAACGAGGACATGCATCGAGTACATTGTATATGTATATGTAGTAAGACACACACAAGCTTTATACTACCGCTCGTATGCACGCACACGCGCACACACGCACACACACACCAACTTTATTATTTACATCTTCGTTGATTTTTTTATGAAAGAGATGAAAAGAGCGGATCTATTCGTGGCAAATACCGCTGCCTGCGGCGGATGTCAACATCAGGGCCACTGCATAAGCATTGCTCACCCTAGGCAAGGATGTGAATAATGGAGAGGAGGAAGATCTTTACGTGAGAAGAAGAGGAAAGTGGGAAAAATAAAGAAAAGGGAAACGAATTAGACTTCCGAGCCCCTGCACTCACCTCGCGAAACGCATTGACACCGTGACGTGTCACCAACTGATGTAGAGATCGTGTGCGGGCACAGCGTGACCCTCGAGAGGCAGTCTCTCTCGCGCGCCGCCACGTCCCTACTGCCGTTATAGTGATCGAAATTGACTAGTAGTTACGTATTATGTGAGTGTCAAGTGAAATATAATATGTAACAAGTGGTATCGCGTCACGGACTGGTAACCTAGGCAGGCAGGCGCCCGTCGGTAACAGCACGCATCGTGGCTGAGGTGGGGGCTCGGCTGGAGCGCGCGCTTGACTTCCGTCCCGAACAGACGGCGACAGGACATCGCTGAACGGAATGGAATGGTACGGAACGCCATGCCACGTGACTGCAGCAAATTCACGTCAAACACCCATAAATGCTACATTTGTTCAGGGCTCAAATACGAAATCTTAATAATTGAGGATATTTTTATATTTAAGAACAATTTCACTGTATTGATTTTGTTATTTGAAAGTGTATAAAGTGTACACGATTAGTTCCGTGGAAAGAAACATTTCAGGAATTTCATAATACACTATGGCATCACATGCGCGGGCGTCGCGGGTGGGGGCGCGGGTGGGCGGGTGACTGAGTATTATTTTCTGGTTTTATCTTTATTAAGTCATTGATACATATATATATATATATATATATATATATATATATATATATATATATATATATATATATATATATATATATATATAAATTAAAAAAATATAAATATTATTATATTTTTATTTGAAAACAATAAACTGGTATATTTTAATAAAACAATAAACTAAGTCTCCCCCTTCTGAAACGATTTTACATAGTGTTGTTGTATTACACCCAGACAACCCGTACATAATGCACAAAGAACTGCGGAGCGTGGTGCGTGGTGCGTGGTGCGTGGTGCGCGGTGCGCGGTGCGCGGTGCGCGGTTTGTGGTGCGTGGTGCGTGGTGCGTGGTGCGTGGTGCGTGGTGCGTGGTACGTGGTGCATGGTGCGTGGTGCGCGGTGCGCGCAAGCATCATTCGCACAGAACACGTTACACGATACAGCGTGACCGGCATTAATCGATTTTAAAGTCGTTCCAACGCACAGACGAAACTCACAGTGAGGTGAGTCAGTTTGGAAAAAATAGAATATAACTACGCTTGTACCCGGGCTGTCCGGCTGTCCGGCTGTCCGGCTGCCCGGATACAAGCGCGGATCGATCAATGCACAGCCGTTGCTCATAAACACTGCGCCGACAGCGATGCAGGTCACAGTCGTACGGACATTGATGCGATATGAACTTCTTCCACTGTTCACACCTACCTAATGTTGTAAAAGTCCATTACAATTAAATTATTGAAAGAGTTCACGATGTTTCAATATAAATAGAGAGCAGGGGAGCAGAAGAGTCACTTCATGAAGAAGCGTGCAGTGGAGCCTGCGTCGGTGCGCGTGCTGTGCGCGGCAGTGCCCGCACCGAGTCAGCGGAGCACCCTTCCCCCCCGCCCCTCTTTGTTCACGTAAGCATATATAACACGTACACACATAACATGATCGTGGATAAAAGGCTAAATAAAACCTTTTATCCATTTAACTACGATACAGTGACAGGAGGCAGGAGTAGGAGTGGGCGGGTTGTGGCACAACAGAGGAGGAGGAGGAGTACGGAGGTGGGAGTGAAGCTTCACTACGTACAGTACAATATGTCACCGTTCACTCTACGAGGTGCCCTCCAGTTGTGGTCGGTCGCGGCGGTGCGCGGCGCGGTGGTACGTCCGAAGGGCATTGGAGCGGATCGGAAAGCGTTACTCACCGACTCCAGGGAACGGCTGCATGCCGGGGTACGCCGCGTGCTGCAGAGCGGCCGCTTCTCCGTTGGGTAGACCTTGTGCCGTGACTGGGACTGCTAACAAAATAAAATCAAAGTTTCCAATTGCTAATCGTCTAAATTTGCGCTAACTAGTGGGAACAATTGAAAGGTTTTGTAAAAAAGGAAATTAATGTCAGTCACTGTTTAACAGTGGAACAAGCAACCAGCAAGTGGACCATGGATGCACATCAATGGCCTTCTGTTAACTGTTCATTCGTTCTCTGTATCGTCAAGGTTTGCTTTTAATACATTTTCCCTGTACACAAATGAATATTTTACAAAGCCATTCCACCTTATAATGTTGCGTAGCGCTCAGCATAGAATAGGGCCGCTTGATTTCCTCGCCCGGGTGTCGTGCGAGAAGATACCGGTAGATGGACAGCAGCATCTACCTGAGTAATAAAACTCACGAGCCGCCCGCCGCCCGCCTGCCGCCAAATGCAGGTCACGGCAGCGCAGCGCTCAAGCGATCCGACATCGATCCGGCGTCCGCCACCGGCCGCCTGTAGAGTGTCGTGTGAGTGATGTGACGGGGAGCGACTCACGTCCAGTGAACGTCTGGTGGATGCCGTTCGTGTAGACGGCGTCCTGCGGCGGCGGCTGCGCGCTGCCCGTCTGCGCCGCCATGTTGAAGCCGGGCATGGTGGGCGAGGGTAGCGAGGGCAGCGCGCCGTTCAGGGGCTGCGCCCCCCCGGTGCCGATCGCGAGCCCCGGGAAGTTGTCTGCAAGTCACGAGTATTGCTTTTGTTTAACCAGTACACTTTACACATACATACACATACTGTTACGGAAGGTTACATGTTTTCAAATAATACAATCAGGTATTAATCCTCATTCAAATTAAAATACTTTTTCTAATATAATAATTAATGAATTATTTAACATAAACACGATCTGCCATCGAACATTTTTTGCTTGTCATACGTTGAGTGTTATAAAACAACGCGGTGACAGATTAATTGATTTCGTAAACTCAAGTAGGTAGGTAGGACGCGGCGCTCGCGCCTTCGTGCGATCTCGACCTTATTCGTGGCCCGCTCGGGTTTTTTTATGGAAGTAACTGACGGGCGCCGGGGGTCGTCACCACCTCAGTGATTGCTTGGCTGTTAAGAAAGTATCAACGTGGACCGTCACGTCTCTTAACAGCAACCTCACTCATCATTTGTTTTAAAACCTAAGTGAAGGAATTACACCCCGTTTTAGGGTAAGTTTTGAATAGCACATGAATATTTAAATTTTTATTTTGTAACTCCGTTCTGGTTTCGATCCACCACGACAATCTCGACATAACACTTTCCACGAGTTGTCGCTGGTTAACCAGAACGGAAGTTGATAGATCAAGTCGTAATCGATAGGTATCTATCACTTCCAGGGTTCTACCTGCGGTTTTCAACTTTGAGCGTCAATTAGCTCAGTGATCGACAATTAAGAGTCCCAGCGCATCCTTTACAATCGCTGAGGGCAACCTCTGCCGTCGGAGTCCAAGCGCATCCCTTACAATCGCTGAAGGCGACCACCGTCGTCGGAGTTCCGGCGCAACGCTGACCATCACGCAGGCCGCCGACCGCTGACAACTTGCAGGGGAGTGTTAGTCTGCTTACGTAGTAAAATCAGATCGGCTGTTTACCCACGACCTACAAATTTGTGTCTCACCTACTTGATTCTTTTTTTTTATTTTTATGTAATAAACATTTCCTTATACTGATAACACCGTGGTTTTATTTTACAAAACCCAAGTAGGTGTTTCAATACACACACACACACACACTGGCAATATGTTATTAAAACATTTGATTGTTGTGAAGCAAAAAATTTAGTTCTCAGCGAAACGAATCTGCAATCCGACTGAAGCCGAACTTATCCTGCCACCCATCAACCATATTTCAATATTTAAAATCCTTTTCTTTGTTTATTTTTGCTTTCGAGACAATATAAGTATGCTTTTAAAAATTAAACGTAAAAACTGAAAATTTTACTAAAAGAAGTTTATAGAACATGTTTTTGTGAATCTTTCTTTAATACATACAAATAAATGAATAAAAGCTGCTTGAATTCATTTATGTGTCGATTTGGACATAAAACATTAGAGTGGGTCACCTGAGGCGGGCGGCACCACGGAGTTGGCCATGCCGTTGAGCGCGTGCGAGGCGAGCGCCGTCATGGGGCTGATGTAGCCCTGCGCCGTCGCCGCCACCATCAGCGCGGCCTGCTGCTGTAACACACGACGCCGGTTGTGTGTGTGTTACGTTGGGAGTGTGTAACAAGTTCATTTGTTTGTGTGTGGTGGGGTGCGTGGACAACCCACCTGCTCGGTGATGACCTGCGCGTAGGCGCCGTACGCGCCGAACTGGTTAAACACGAACGGGTTCAGCAGGCTCACGTTGCCGGCCACCTGCTGCATGCGTCGCAGCTGCCGCTCCTTCTCCGTGTCCGCGAACTTCACCACCAGGCTCGATGACGCGCCCTGCAACACACGGCGCCTGGCTTACGAAGCGAACGCTCGAATACTCACGTTAACAAGTGAGTGCGCGACACGAAAGAGTCTCAGCGGCTGCGGGGGCTGCGGCCAGCACAACAAAACACTTTCTAAATCACCACTACCAGTTATATATTCCTCGTCCACTCGAACTGCTTACGCTTAAGTTTTGTAAGAAAATCCCAAAGTGTCAGTTTATCCCACAACCATCATCACAAGCCGGTGGCAGCGCCAGTCGACCGGAGACCCACACTGGGACTGCCGACATGCAGCGTCCGCTCTAGCACACTCGTATATTCCAATAACTATGAGTTCTCGACAGACGAGTCCAGCTCGTCGCCGCTTCAGTCTGCTAACTCGAAGAGCTATGTTGGTGACTCTAGTTTTCCGCTGGATATCTTAGTTTCGGGTCATATCTGCCGAAGAAATCTCGAGCACAGACTCCATCATAGCTCTTGAAGCGACTTCCACCACTGTCAGTTAATTCTTTCACCCTCTTTGCCCCATGGATTGTGTGTTCCTGTGATATTGAAAGACGATCTGAATGCAATCACAATATAGGCAAATAAAATATTACACCGAGTAACTTGAAAACTAATTTATTTGTGATAACAATTTTTAACTTCAACTGTGATTTAAATCCAGAATCCCGAATTAGAATTCATGATTTACACAAAGCGAGCCGACATCAATGTGATGTGTAATGTGTTTTAAATACTATATCTGATAGAAGAGTGATGTAAAGACATCATTAATGTATCAGAGGCTGCTGGTCTCAGCGAAGTGTCGGCCGACAGAGGGGATCGTGGTGTGGTGGTGAAGCGGTGAGGCGGTGAGGGTGGCTCTTTAGAAATGGGAGCTCATTGGGGCCATAAAGGCAGAGCCATCGCCGGCTGAGAGCCACAATGCGGGCGCTAAACGACGAGCGAATTCATTATGTACGCGCGGCGGCGGAGGCGGCAACAGGTGGGCACCCCGTGGCGGCGCGCGCGAGGTGGCGCAACAAGTGTCCCGGGCGGACGGCCAAAAATGCATCGCGCCGCGACGTCCGCTGCCTGCCCACCATCCTTCCGTGTGCCCTACCTCCCCACTGCAGGTGACGTGAAGTGACAGTTCTATTTGGACACGCGTGCTGTTTGCACCCGCGCCGCCCCGCGCCGCGATGTGTGTGTGTGTATGTGCTGCGACGCGGCACTCTTCACGTTTAATTTACTCCGAGTGCCGTGTCCGGCAGTGTACACGTGCGGCGGAGCGGTTCGTTTCAGAGCGCGCCGCCGACTTTTGTGTCCTTGACCCAGACCATGTGTCCTGGGTAATAGTACGACGTATCCTGGGTAATAGGTGCAATAACAAAACATTTTTTTTTTCAATTATATGAATTTGGCGCCCCCTTAAATTGTCACTCAGAAAATGGCCCTAGTGAGCTCCCTCCTAGATCTGGGGCTGCTACTCCAAAGTTGGACATCACCGTTCTCCATAATTGAGTGGTGTTGTCTTAACTCTACTATTGGCGGGTATATAGGGAATGAGGTATCGCAGAATGGTTTTTATAACGTAGGAAGATGATCTTTGCATGTTACCTACAAGAACAAAATGAGGAGGATCAAAATGAGTCTTATTGTGTCCCGAGGACTCCACAGTAAACAGTTATCATGTTGATATTTAAAGGGAGTTCATATACACATATACAACAATTATAACGTGTTGTTGTTTGTGATAAAATGTCGCAACCCCGGCGCGGTGGTGGTGCGGATCATACCAGACCGCCGCGTCGTGGCGACGAGGTGCGCGGAGAGTGGAACCCATTCGTCACGGCGTTTGGGTTCAGTTAAAGTGATACTGTTGCCCACCTGGTCTCGGCCCCGGTCTCGGCCTCGGTCCCGGGATACTATTTGTAGTTGCACGACTCCGCTTACATCATTATACTCGTTATATATCCCGTATATATAGTTCGTGTATCGTGGGGGGGGGGGTCGTGTTCGAACTTCGTCGACACGTTAGCTGGAACTAATTGTAACGGTTGTTGTAATCGTCGGCGTGTCGTCGGGCGTGGGGGTAGTGTGTGTGAGAACACGGCACTGCTGGGACGCATTACACATTTCACGCAGATATTATCGAGACAATATTAACTAACTATACAGATAGATACCAAATAAGATGTATGAGTAATGTGTTTAGAAAATTATACGCGGGAATAACAAGCGAGTATATACTCCCACTGACGACATCGCACTCGGTCGGTCGGTCTGTACGACGGCAACAGTTCACGGCGGCGCGGCGGGCAGAGGCCTGCCTATGCTGTTTCTTAATCAGTAGGTACGTACGCTACGTGTGTGTGAATGCGATGCAAGCCGCGGATAATTTCCATGAGCCACATCAAGGATGATAAATCATGTCGCTTGACTGGATGGTTTATGTG
Source organism: Baronia brevicornis (assembly GCA_031353405.1). Classification (NCBI taxonomy): domain Eukaryota; kingdom Metazoa; phylum Arthropoda; class Insecta; order Lepidoptera; family Papilionidae; genus Baronia; species Baronia brevicornis. The sequence goes on along the minus strand of JASFAT010001006.1, from coordinate 473,095 downwards.
CGTCCGCAGTGCAGCCGCACGACACATCGAGATCAACAGTAAATAACTGGCCCGAGACGGAGGGCTTCCTGCCACGGCGACACGTGACGTGGGGCGGCGGGGCGGCGGGGCGGCAGGGCGGCGGGGCGGCGGGGACGGTTTGAATCACGTCATAACCCAGCAGCGTTAGCGTCGGCGGATGCGCGGCAACACTCACGGAGCACGGTCACGGTGCCGACACGACCTTGTCACGTATGTTGTACAAACATGTTAAAGTTTTAAAAAAATACAATTCTTGATATTGTCGTGGCCATCGCATGTCGTCAGCAGTTTCGATATTTAAATTTAGAAATGAAAATTCCTCGTAGGTAACTACAGCGACCGAGGACTAGGTTCACGCAAATGTATTATATCCTCAGTTACCGCACAGAGGCCTGTACAAACAGTCGAATTGTCTAAATTAATGGGAAACAGCTACGTCGGTATTACAAATTGGAGATTATTTATTTTGTGCGGCGAGCAGTCTACAGTGACGGATGTTTCGATCAATCAACGGACGGCGGGGCGGATTTGGTTTCGCGTAATTGAAGCACAAACAGCGAGGTGCGATTGGCCGGCGGCTGGACTAAACCGCTTCAAGCCGGTTTGTGTCGTTTTGATCAGAAGGGGCGCGCACTGTGTAACGCCGGCTCGTCTCGCGGGTCGGTCGGCGCACTGTACGTTCGCGGATCTGACCACTTACATAAAATATATTTAAATAGTACCAGTAATTGCATTATTTAAAAATGGAACTCTGACAGTACAACAAACTATGTCCATAGTTTGTTTCCTCTAACCGTCACTTGTAACTCACATTCCCAGTCATTTTAAAAGTTTTTGTGAAGGATTGTTTGTTAAGAATTACACACTATTGTAAAATGAGAACAGATCATTTTTAACATGTCTTTCGACACATATAATGACAAAAATAAATAAAAAATACTGACAATAAACTTGTAAGAGGTAATCTTAACCAAGAAGTGATACAACAGGAGTCTGGATTAATATTCTTTTTTGTTTACGCAAGTTATTATAAATTAAAAGGAATTCGTTGACGAGAAGTGGCCCCATATGATATGTTGTGTGAATAGGGATAGTCTCTATCACATAACTAGTAATGTCTTAAAAGTCGAGGGTCAGGAGAATATTGTATTAAGATCCCCGTGGGCGGCGCGGGGGGTCGCGGGGTCGCGGGGGGTCGCGGGGCCACGTGCAGGCGAGTTGGACGCCGGCGTCCCCGGCGGGCCGTGCGTACTCACCTCACAGCACCTGCAGGCTTCCTAACTCAATAAAGTTCGTCGGTCCGTCGTTATGTGCTGGACGATGTCGAGTTACTAAAAGCCGGCTTCCGAGCCGCTTCGTGCATCTGAGAGGACTCATCTCCCGGGGCGATTTATAACAAATGAGATTAAAGCGAGCTGCGCGACTTTAATGATCTGTGTACCGGAGACGCTCCTCCCCCCCCCGCAATTACCTTTTATTCAATTTTAAAAATATTCATATAGAAATATTTCTTTATTATTAAGATCTTACGCAAAAACAGTTATAGACCAGGTGTGGCCGAAAAACAATCTGACCCAATAATCACTGTTAGCTGAGTGGACGCGCGCTTGTGCCTCGGGCATCGAATCGTGCGCGCGGTGTACTGTAGGGTTATCATTCAAATGATATTGTCTTTGCGTCGCCGCGGTCGACCGGCAGCCGCTATCGTTGTACACCACCAGCCTCGCGCTGTAGCCGTGTACGTGTAGTATAATTATTATTATAGTAGCAAACAGATACATAGTTGCTTTACAACAGAGCAGGCAAACGAGTGATCACTCTCTTGCGGTGGTGAGAGGGTAATCACCGCCGCCCCGGCCTTCTGTACCACTGCGAGCTGTCTTAACACGTGTTTTCCTTTAGTCCCCCCTGAGAACCAGCTCACCAACAACACCCGCCTATACGAAGTGTCTAAATGCTGTCACCTGACACAAACGAAGTGTGTAATGTCACGAAGCCAATCACTGAATAAAGTTACTCTCCCAGTGAACATAACGCCCAAACAGAGCGAAGCCAGGCGCAGTGGGGACGTGTCGCGCGCGGGAAATTGAGTTGCGTCCCCATGAGCGGCGGGGCGGGCGGCGTTGATTTAAAAAAAACTTGTTCGTAAGGAGTCGCGGACGAGTCAAGTTTCCCATCAACACAATTAAGGTGCGTGCACTTAATATCAAAACTTCGCGTTAATGGATTCAAAATTTCACATTTATTGTACGCGGCGCGCGGCGGGCAATCAATTCACATTACGGCGAGACGCAAGCGCCGAGTGTGATGGCGACTCGGAGTAAGGGGAGCGCTTTAAATATTAATTAATTAGTCCAACCCCCTTCCTCCCACCCTCTCCTTTACTTCTCAGCGTGATCCCGTTCCGATTTTAAGCCGTCTCTTTAGTTGTATAAGCGGTCACTGCCAGCCCCTCCCCGCGCGCTGTCCGAGCGGGTGCTCTGAATTTGAAATTTAAATTGTTGCAATAAATTCAATTTGTTGGTCCTTCTAAACTCAACCGTTCACCGGAAGAAGCGCGGTTGTAAGCTACCACTCAGACGCTGATTTTCCATCAATACGGTAGACCCGCTCCGAACAAATACACAAGTAATGCACTGCACAGCTTTAAAAGTAGCATTACAATAACTACTGCTGGAACCATCCCGCAAGGAAAATGAACGAACGACAGAAAAACACCAAGACTAATTTGGCGCTGCCATTCCGGCCGGCCGGCGTGTTAGTTGGTATACAGTTATTGATGCATCTAACGGTGGGGGTGGGGGGGGGGGTGTGGTGCAATAAAAACTCGAAATAAAGAAGGAGATCACGCGTGTGCGCACGGGCGGCCTCACCGCGACGACACGACGACGCAACGGCGCGACGCGCGGACCGGCGACGAGTGGCGGCGGTTTCAAGTTTTTGGATAATTTCAATGTTTACGTTTTTGTAATGTATAGTCAATGAATGTCGGGTGTACCCACCACCACCACTAGCCGGCCAGAGCGAACACACCACACCACTGAACTGTACAGCTGACTGAGACTGAACGTGGTTTTCAATGTCCGACCCATCACCCCCGTTCGGCAGCAATCTCGTCCGAGTTCTACGCGTCCCCTGCAGTTCCTACGGTCGCTCATGGCGCTGCCACAGCGACACACTCGGCTGTACCCACCCCGCCGACCCGCCCGTGGGGATTACCACAACAACTGGGAGACGTTGCCTATGTACCGTGTACCACTTGAAACTGTGCACAGCATTAGTTAACTTTGTCGGTTAAATCAACTGTCATCGACAAATATTATCTCTTTATTTATTTACAACGCATAAATACGTTTTCATAAATAAAATATTGTAACGGAAGGTTACATGTTTTAATTTTGTGTTTAGTTTAAAAATAAGTTAAAATATTAGTATTAGTACACTAAACATTATTCAAATTTAAATACTTATTCTAATATAAAAATAAACTGACGGGCGCCGAGATCGACACCACATCAGTGATGGTTTGACTGTTATGGAAATACCAACGGGAACCGTCACGTCTCGTAAGAGCGCCCTCGCTCAGTATTTATTTTAAAAAGGGCAGGAATCAAACCCCGTTTTAGGGTAAGTTTTGAATAGCACATGTGTATTTAAATTGTTATTTTGTAATTCCGTTCTCGTTTTTATGCACCACGACAATCTCGACATAACGTTTTCCACGAGTTGTCGCTGGTTAACCAGAATGGAAGTTGATAGGCCAAGTCGTAATCGATGGGTATCTATCACTTCCTAGCTTTTACCTGCGGGGTTGATTCCACCTGCGGTGTTCATCCTACTGCAGTGCACAATGTAAGGAAAGGTGTCACCTGCGATCCAGGGTGCCACCTGCCCACTGCCAGTATGTTACCTGCGGTGCAAATGTAACGGAAGAGTTCTACCTGCACGTGTTATCTGCGGCTTGAGCGCCATTTAGCTCAAGGATCGACATACCGCTGTCAACTTGCAGGGTTCTATCTGCGGTTTTCGTCTTTGAGCGCAAGCTAGCTCAGAGATCGACAATGAAACAAATATCACTGCGGGGGGTTGAGCGTCCAGTTGTTAATCAGTTCCGTCGCTGCGATCGGACCGCCGTCGCAGCGTTTCCACCCGCCGGTCGCTGTTCGCGAACCAAAACAAGAAACGAGGTTAGTATCGGGCCTGCGGACGCGAACTCGCCGCTACTGAAGACAATGTTTTATCAAATGGGAGATTGAAATGCGCAAACGAATTTTTAATTATTGTATTAAAAATGTACGAGTTGTACCACGCACAACGTTTTTATTATTAATATCATTATAGTAAATATAATAAAATAGTCTTATAAGGTTTTCATTATATCGTGATAGTATAAATGACTGCATTTGCAAATTAACCGAACGTTTCCCAGTTCAGTGCGATGTAAACGTAAGCGGGGGCCGCGTCGCAGCCTGCCGTCCACGCTGCTCCTCCAACAGTGGCGGGAGCGTCGCAAGGAATCGCAGCGACGTCTCACTTCCGCCTCATTACTCCCCGTGTGTCCGCGCGCGCACGGCGGCTGGTGGCGCTCACATAATTCTCTCTCGAGTGCTCCCACGCCGCGCGATAAGGGCTCCTTTGAACAGGGCCGTTATTAAACTGAGCGTTAAGTCGCTCGAGTGTCGGCGGCTGATAGCGGCCGCTGTTTATTTATAAAACAATGCTTTTTTCCGCTCCAAGTATCCCTCCTCACACCCCCACCCACCCCGACGACTGTGCTCCGTGTTTTTTCCTTCTATCTGATGTACGGAAGCGTAGACATGTGTACCGTATTTTATTACAAACCATACGTAGAGATAATTTAAATGTATTGCGCCCCTCCACCCCCACAGCTATCGCTTTGTCGCCCATTCAACGGACTGACAGACACGGAGTCATTAAATAAACCAGTCGTGCGTCACTCGGTTGTGTTGGTTGGACGGCGTTCGTACATCGGCGTCTCCCCGCGCGGCCGACGGACCACAACCCTCGACCACCGCACTGAGCTCCCTGTGTGCTCTCATCGGAGGATTCATTGGAGGAAAGCGGGGTGATGTCTCGGCGCTCGTCAGTTTGGATTCAATGAACTTTCAACTTGCATCATTGTATAAAATAATAAACAATTGCCAGCCAATGGTTGACTTCCTCACAGCCAATAACAGTTGATTACCATAACTGCACAATTAGCTTAGAGATTGAAACAAAACCGTATAAAAATTTATTGGAGAAAATTAGCAATTCGATCTGAAGCGGTTCGGGGTGGCCCGGTGAGAGATGAGAACAGCCGGGGGCATCACTCCGCCGCCATCGGCAGCCACCGAGCGGCTGAGCTCTTCACGGGCGGTGGCACGCCTGCCACTCAATGTAAATGACCTGCGACCCCAGTGTGGGGCTAAACGAGCGTTTTGGAGATGCAAGTTTTTATGCAAACAGTCCCGGGTTAGCGCAGCGAGCCGTTTATTTTCCCACAGACCCCCGCCCGCCCCACACTGTGGACGGCACCTGAATTTGCATTAAGCAAGCTCCACTTACCTCTAAAATGCCCTAAACCCCTACAATTAGTTTTTATTTGACTTTAACTACATCTGATTTCCACAAACGTAATGTGATCCCGCCGCACTAAAAGACAGGCGAGCTTGGTGGCAAAACCTTGCATGTTTATTGTGCGCGGCTCTCGACGAGTTTGGCGTCGGATTGTTCGTGAACTTACTTCTTAATTTAATAATTTTATTTTTTACTTGAACCGGACGAAAACATATTACAAATGTTAATTTAAAAAATGTCATTTCAATTTCTCATATGTATGTACGTATAATAAATATATGTAATTAAAAATATATATTTTTTATTAAACAAATATCACTGCTGAACTAGTTCCTTCTACTTTTCAAATTCTTAGAGATAATTCTCGGGACGGGTGTGCGCGGACAAATAATTAACGTAGATTTATTCCGTCTGCCGCCGCCTCCCCGTAGCCGCGGAGCCCCGTAGCTCCGTAACGCCGTAGTGCCGTAGGTGCGGAGGCGCGCGGTCTCGGTCTACGCTGAGTGGAGCTTATCGGTCCGCGCCGCTCGGATCGGTTCCCGCTAACGACTGAGTAATTACACAATGATCCCCATTACTAATGCAAAAATGGAGACCTTGATGCGTATGTAATGGGGTCCTGCGCTTCGGTGTGAGTAATGGGAGGACGACGGTAACCTTTCAAGATAATTTCCATCGACAGAGACAGATCGATGTCATGATATTATCATAACAAATTAAAAAAGTAGTATCAGCCAGCGCCGACCCGCAAAGCAAACAATAACGAGAGAAATCCCGGCGTCGGGCACAGCGCGAACTCACATTTTGTTACAAAATATAAATGCACGAGTGAGTAGTCCTGTACACAGTAATGTTGTGCGTGCTGTCCAGCTGTACCATATTGAGTGCACGAAGTGGCCGTCGAGCTGCTACGAGCGGAGGCTGTGGCGTAGCACGACGGTCTCGTAACCAATAAAGCAATAGTAATAAGTGATCTATAACACCAGACACCGGTATAGGGTTAGGTGTGAATGAGTGGAAACCTCTATGTTAGGTTGCATCTTAATTATAATCGCTGAGTGTAAATGCTATAGCAACGTGTGTGTGTGTGTGTCAGGCGAGTCACACTGCACGAGTGTGTGTCCCGAGTGGCTGCGATGCAGTGCACCTCATAGGTTATTAGCTGACCCGACAAACATTTGGCCATAAGAATTTAAAAATATAGTCCCAAAAACTAAAAATAAATTTTTAGGGAGGTCCACGTTTATCACCTAAGGGTGTAAAAGTAGTTTACGACCTATTCTCAGACTTTTTTCATTACTGCCACCCAGAGACAGAGACAGAGGCTGTAAGACGACGCGGCTCCGCCTCCGCAAACATCCGCGGAGGTAATGACTGGACAAACAGACATCTGCATACGACCGCTGACGCCGTCGCCGCCGGGGAGCCCGCGCTGCCGACGGGTTTAGCGAACGTCGGGGTCGAGCGGTGGGAGGAGGGGGGGGGGGAATGAGGTGGAATTTAATCTGAACTGCTTTAAATTCCGAACGGTTTCGAAGGTTAAGAAGGTAAAATAAGGAGTATGCGAAAAAGTAGGAGCGTTATATTTATTTGATTCAGTGTAAAACGAACAGGTTAATATAAAGTAAACCTTTGGCAAGCCTCTTGATTTTTTTCGAAAAGATAAACCTATAGCAGTTCAAGGAACAAGAGGAGTGCGGGACCTTCGACGCAGCGGTCCAGAGCGGTTGCACGGCTGGTGCAGGTATGACGTCAGCGCCGCGTGTGTGGTGCAGCGCGGACGAACCGCTCAGACTTCATTATGACTATGAGAGAGTTAAAAAAATTTTTGCATCTTTTCTAAATCCACTTGAGCCGCACTCGTTGGCCGCCGGTCGCGGCGGCGGGTGCGTCGCTGCAGCTGATCCAGCTTTGACAACATAATACGCCTTGACAGTGATAACTTCACCGAATGAGACCAGCTGTATGTACGGTTGCTAGACACAAATATGCAATTATGTTTGTCCGTCTAATTGTCCGTGCTCGTTGCGGGGCCGGAGGCGGGCGGGCGGTCGCTGTGGGGGGTGGGGGTGGGGTGTGCACGTACGGTGGTGGCTCCATAATGTTATGCGCGGGCCCGCCACCGTGTTCAGCTTGAAGCGAGGGTTAATTAGCCTTTGTTATTCTATGTTAATAAATTTCATCCCGATCACCGGACTACGGCTCCGCCAAGATTGCTCCGTATTCTTTTACTTCTGAGAGTGAAGTTCAGTTCGAAACTGCTTTGTGAGATGTAAGTCACCATCACGCGGTGCGCGGTGCGCGGTGCGGTATCATGTGCTTGTGTTGCAGTCATTCATTGTATCTTCCCTCGCCGGCTGTAGTCGGTTACACGAGGAGAAATGGTTGGTTCAGGAGCAAAACGAAAAGACCGTGGGGTTAGTGCGCGACAGTCTAGTGTTGGGCGTCGGCCGGTAGATACTCATTTGCAAAACTAAATGTTTTTTATTTATTTATGCAAACTTTTACTTTATTTTCGATATCATAGTTATGATTTAATTGACAGTGTTATTATAAGTTGCATTCAACTTTTCGCATGCAATAAAGCCCCCGATGGTGGCGCGGGGACGATATCCTATTACGGTACATAACGTCACGTAAATTTTAAATCAACACAATATATATTGTGTCAACGTGGAAATTGATAAAAATGGCATCACCAGCGGCGCTTCACTGGTGATCATAGCGTCACCATCGCCCGCCCGGTGTGGCGATAGGTCCTAGAACCCGGCCTCGAACTATTTGCTCATGTAGGTTTGTCTTAGATCAATATTGAGTGATTCCCCTGACCTTACACTAGCGGTCACCTGCACCAAGGAGATCAGCCCCGGATGTTTGTCTGACCTAAAATCTTTTGAACGGCCAACCTCGAGTTATTATTCAAGTACTTATTTTGTTCGTGTGTAAGGAATGGATTTCCTTAAGAAGGGCTTTAATGAGTGAATACATCAACATAAGCGTGGGCTCCCCGCAGCCCCCGCACGTAGCTACACGGGAGTGAGTAGACTACTCTAGTCACCGTGCACCGTGGAGATGTTAATCTTGCTTGAGTTATTTGGGTAAAGTAACCGGGGTCCCAGGTAAATTGAAGACGTGTGAAAGTCCCGTGTATCAATTTAGTCATAAACCCGTCCGCTGTATCGCCGCGGGGTCCCGTCCCGTCCCGTACGTCGCCGTGCGCGGCTCGTCAGCGGGGATGGTCTTGGCGTTCATCATCGAACTGTGTTGTTCGACGGCGCGTCAGTCAAGTGTTTGGATGAACATTCAGCGCCGCGTGTCACGTACATACACATGTGTGCGTGGCTACGCCGCGCGGCGAGACCAACGCACTCACTGGCGCGCTGTCAGTTACAGTTCACTAAACAAATAAATAAACATCGTGTGATATGTGAGTGAACGATGTCAGGTGCGTTATTGCGATGACCATGGACCGCGGATGAATATTCAAATAACAGTGTCAATTGTTATTGGAAAATGGCTGGAAAACTGAAAGACCACCGGCGGACAACTCGGGTGTCGGCGACAATAGAGTTACTATCGCCAACATCACTCTTGTAAATATATTGCAGCGACTCATTCGCCGCGGCCTCAGCATCGGAACTGGTCACGGCGGGCGGACGAGCGGGGAGCGGCCTTCGCCACTGGGTCCATGTCGTTGTCGCCTTGCGAGAGCTTCTGCTGGAGATGTACTTCTTAAAAGTCAACATCGTTTTCCAATAAAAAAAATATGTTGAAAATAGAGGTTAGCACTTTAGATTTGCATTAGGGTACTGTACTGACTCACGTGCTTAGTACGGAGCGTGCTCTGCGACTGTTCACAGTTACTACATCACAGTTAGTGACGCTATGTACCGACTAAGATTAGGATTAACCCTTCCGACCGCACCGCAGGTACCATGCTTGTAAGATCAAACAACTGTCGATTTTTGAGCATGCTCAAAATAAGCATGCTCATTACTAGCAGCATTTTAACACACGTGCCGCTAAGCATTTGCTCATTAGTGGCACGCTTTCGTGCTAGTGATGAGCAGTTTTAGTGCATTTTCGGACGCGTTCGTGCGTTGTAATAATACAACATATTACCGAGCACGCAGTACATTCGTATGTATTGCTTCTGATATCTTTTGTTCTTTTTATTACTGTCTCGTTTCGTGCCGATGTCTAATTCAGAGTCCAAGGTACTTCGACAAATGACCGAATGAGTAAAGTTGTGCGGCCGTTTATAATTGAAACATGTTAATTTGGTTTCCGTGTTCGCGATATTTCAATGTAATGTAAACAGTTATTTACACGAAATTTGTTGGAAGCCGCCGGGCGGCCGGCGCCCCTCGGGATATGAAATCTTACAAATGGACTCCGCAGATTGGTTGAGTTCAGTTGGAAAGTGAAAAAATTTTCATCGACTTTAAATCTCCTTCAATCCACGGACTCATCCCGGCTCTCTGTTTGATGGCCCGCGTTTTGTGTGAGAGTGAAAGTTATGTTGACTTATTTCCGTGAGCTCGCGCGAAACTGAAATTACTTCATGTCTCGAGTTTAGATATTAGGCTGCGAGCAGTGAACATACTCGCAGACACAATAGCTAGCTCTTGTTTTATTGTGTATTCTTTAGTATAGAAGTCAAAGCGGAAGATAACTTCTGTGTAAATGTGAAACGCGAACGGGTCACACGAGAAGTGCATTTGTCCCGGAACCGCACGGCACGGTGATTCAATTTCTTTATCTCGTTGTATACCACGATACACACACACACACACACACATTGACACCCCCCCTCCCCGGCACTGATGTAGATGGGTGCGTCACATGAAGCAATACGTTTGTGTAATGCAATGAGAACTATTTTCACTACGATAATTAGAATTCATGTCTGCCATTTAGTTTAGAGGTTTTTACTTACAAACCAGCTTGTTTTTGTTATCTCGGCGTACATTTGAGTTTAAATTTAAAAAAAAAAGAATTCCAAGTGTGAATATCTATCGAAGACACACATACACGCGTGGGCACACATACATTAGAATTACATTTCAGCATGTACGCGGCTTGTTGCAATATATGTATAGCGTACAGATATTTATTCCGAGTCTGGTAACCTCGCCAATCCGCATTGGACAAGCGTGGCGAGTTTCTCCAGAAATGGGGACGCCCGTGCTCAGTAGTGGGACATATATGGGGTGTGATCAATAATCTATATATACTTTTACACGAAATACAAAATTTAGGTTTAAATGTATACACCTGCTGCTGTAAATCATCAGGGATATAATGGAGTGTAAGAATTTATTTATATACAACGTATATATCTACATTGAAGATGGAAGCCGTCACAGGTGAATCCGAAAGCAGTAACTTTGCCACTGAGTGATTGGGGTTATCGATGTGCAATATTAATGTCTTTTCTACTGCTCGTAGTACTTTTTAGTTAAATCGACTCAAACCAACGTCAACATTAGAAACATTTCAAACATTAGCTTGAAAAGCACTAAGATTGAAACAGAAACGTGTTGTTGTCTATAGAGCGACATTATCGTTACATTGAAACGAAAAGAGTTTCATTCGGCAAACGTTCGTTTAAAAGATAGTAATTGACATGAAAAATAAGATGACATACTGAGTTTTCTAATAAAAGTCCCACAAAGGCACATCGCAGCGGAAATCAGTTTATAGTTTCCATAAAAGCCCATTTCCTCATAAAATATCCCAGATGAGGGGCGGGGGCAGCCCTGGCGTATTGTTAGGAGGGTCGCGCGGGCCTCGAGCGAGGACGGGAGGGAATTTCTTTTAATAAGGAGTAAAGGGCTCCACAAGGAAACCCAATTATAAGCAATAACTGTGCGCACGGTCGCCGCGCGGAGCAGCGACAAGTTGCCAAGTACTCATTGTATACCAAACGTTTATCAGAAAAATAAATAAATTTCTTACTTTTTCACATCTTTTTTATACGAAGTATGAAATCTGACAATGACATTCATCGCTAAATATTCGTCGACGAGTGATGATCATTATCAATAAACATGTACACGATGACATAGTGGTACCTACGTGAGTTTCGCCGAAGTCGCGATACAATTTCGGCGACGACCTCTCCGCCCGATAATTCCTTCCACTGTGCGGCGGCACCAAGCGACACCCTCCCCTCGCCCCCGCGCCCCCGCACCCCCTCGCACGCCCGTCGGATTTGCTCTCAAGTCAGTTAATGACGTTTTCGCCCGCCATCCTCCGTTGCTTGTAATCTTGTATTTAGTGCAAATATTGAATTGAGTCGAGGGTACGTGACGAAGTAATATGGTGCTCCATTTTATTACTTATTTACGCACCTTTTCTATTTCGTTACATTGGAAAGGAATATTTATATTGAGTGTGTGTGTGTGTGTGTGTTTATTTATGTGTATGTATTTGTGCCGGCGGCCCGCGTAGCCGGCGGACTGTGATGGCGCCAGTGATGATGATGACGACAATGAAGTGACGTGACGTGCATCGTGTGCATGGAAGCGATGCGTGCCGCCGTTGAAACCTTTTCATAAACGTTTGCAATACATTGTATTGGAAAACATGACCCATTACATCATGGTCCGAGATAAAAAAAAGGTTCACTAATATTTCAATTGTAAGCCTGATTTCGACGAATTCTTTCGTCACGCTGACGTCACACGAAATACATTCAAAGGGAATGAGGCGAGTTCTTCGACGGCATTTGCATAAAGAATGTCGAAGGTACAACGAGGCTTCCACAAGTTTTGATGTAACAGAATGTGTCCGCGGGCGGGGGCTTCATTTGGCTTAGTTCGTAAACATTACACATTATATTTGATATCGAAACTTCTGTTCCGTGAATCTTTTCTCTGAAGTCTTGTCAGCTGTTCAGCAAGCTGCGTCGCATGCATGCTGAACAGCTGACAGGACGACGTGATGTGAGGTTATTACCGTGTCCTTCTCCCCACAAGAGTGTCCACGGGCGGCGGTAGGTACTGCACAGGTCAAATATAAAAAAAGTACAAACCATGACTTTTTAATCCAGGTGCAAGGTTCTCCGGTCAAAGTTCACTCAGGGTTCTATCCAAAATTCGATTTGTTTGAAATTGCACATTACTTTAACGTTGAATTATTCTCATATCGGATCCATTGTTAAACTATTTTTGTTAATGAGACAGGAGAGCAAACGTACAAGCGTGTCGCCTGATGGAGAGCAGTCGTTGGCACCCATTGATATCCACGACACTACACGTATTAGGGAAACGTTGCCAGGCTTTGAGGTATGAGTAGGCTTGTTGTTTGAAGGTTCCAGTGTCGTATCGGTTCGGAAACTAAAGCAATAAACTTTCTTATGTTAATATATTCATTGAGTGCGACTGCAACTACTGTCAGTGTTGGCGACAAGTCGCCGCGGGGCGCGACCGGCGGACGGCGCTAATTAAAAGTTGGGCGCGTGCGTCGGACGCTCGGTTTCGGTCGTTTGTTTGGCGCTGCGTTCGTTGTTTTTCATCCCACGGTCGCCGTGTCCGGCGCTGCGAACAAGTTCGTACTGTACGTTGTTCGGTACACATGTCGCGGTGTTTGTTCCAAAATGACTGCTGCGATATCTGTACAAACTGACCAACTTTAATCGAACTGCACGCTTGGAGTGCTAGCGAGGAGGGTATATAAAAGTAGGCAGTTTTAAAAAATACATAATGAAATAACTAATAATTTATGAATAAATTATGAATACGCAATCATGCACTACGGAACTAGGGGCTCATACGTGACTCCGTCGATAAAACGCGAGTGGTTCTGCGATGTAAGTCGAGGTCGCTGATAGTTGTTTACAATGTGAGTCGGTGCGTCGCATCCGACAACCAGACCACGGGGGTAGGGGGTGGGGGGGTGCACGCATCAGCAGCGCCGCGGCCGCGACCGCTCGCATTATATGTTTGTTGTGATAATTACGTGTGGCGCCGCGGACTGTGCGGGACTCCAGTTATATCCTCCACTGACATCGCTAACACGTTAAGTGACATAACATTTGAGATCCCATGGAACCAGCTACCTTCAGCGGTATGTCCGAACCGCTACGATATTGGAACTTACAAAAACAACCCTACGCTTATTTCAAAAGGCCGGCAACGCATTTGCAATGCTCATGGTGTAGCAGATGTGTATGGGCGGCATTGATTGTTTTCCATCAAGTGACATGCTTGTTCGTTTGCCTCCCTATTTTATTTATATTATTCCATATATTATATTATTTCATTATATTATATTATTCCATAAAAACAACCGCGCGAGCTACCACAACATAAACAAGCGTTTTACCTCTTGCTTCGTTCCAGACATCGTGTAGGCTCATCTCATAGAAACCAGAGACATCCCGTGGACACCGTACGAGACGGTGATGGAAGCAAATATCAAAGGGTGGGCAATAGTATCTGCTGGAGCAGTAAATACCAATCTGTGATTATTAAACCGTCATTCCAAGGCAGCAATACCCGTCTTTTTTAAACAGACCGAGGTCCAGCAGTGGACAGCAGTATGCTTGTTGGCACTCGTACGACTTGTTGTTCAATTATTCGTGGTGTTCATCGTCGCACACGGACCGCGGCGCCCACCGTTGGGCGTCGGATGCGATACCATTTAGTTCCAATGATGTTGATCGCGGATTGTGTAACGTGTTGTAATCAATATTGGTGTGACGCTATTTAACTTTGTGTGTGTGTGTGTGTGTGTGTGCGTGCGCGCGTGCGTGTCGCCGCGCCGCATCACTCACCGGCATCGTCTGGCTGCCGTGCAGGCTGGCGATGGCCGCCTGCGCCTCCTGGTGCGAGCTGAACTTGACGAACGCGCAGCCTGCGGACAAACAAGCACACCGTCACACACACTGCACACTGCTGCTCACTTCACTACCGCTTCGCTATCGCTCGGCCGCGACGCTGATCAGAGGTTTCAGCTGTCACGTACTGAGACGACCATACATTTACGAATTAAAAAATAGCTAAATTAAAATTATTTCTTACGAAAATCATTGACATGTCACGACAATGACGTTAAAATTGGCATCTGACAGATAAATAGATAACTTGTTTATTGAAGGCACAATACAAACAACATCAACAGTAACAATCAAGGTAAAAATTAAACTAAATTTAGATTAAAGGACTGCACAAATTTTCGAAATATTTTAAAATTATTACAATGTACCATGGAACAGGGCTTGGCTCAGCTTTAATGTTGGTCATTGTGGCTCAACACCTGGTAGACTAAGCGTTACACAAAAATACATAACATAAATATACATAACATCAATCTAGGTGTTCCTAAGAAATGATTTTTTATTAGTTAAGTAAAAGTACTGGTAATGAAGCTATATCAGAATATAAGAAAGTTGTTGAATATGGTGCCACAGATATAATGTATAAAGACTGAGTAACTATATCAAAAGCTGCCTGTTCGTGTGTATACAATAGTATTGTAACGGAAGGTTACATATCCTAATTATGTAATTTTAGTTAGTTTAAAAATAAGTTAAAATATTAGTATTAATACACTTTTCCGTATTCAAATTTAAATACTTATTCTAATATTAGAGTTAATAAATTACTATAACAAAAACACGATCTGCCATCGAACATTTTTTGCTTGTCATACGTTAAGTGTTCAAAGCAACGCGGTGACAGATTGAAGGAATTTGAAAAGGAATTTGTAAACTCAAGTAGGTGTAGGTGCGGTGCTCGCGCCTTCGTGCTATTTCGGCCTTGTTCGTGTGCCACTTGGGTTTTTTTATGGAAGTTACTGACGGGTGCCGAGGAACGACACCACCTCAGTGAGGGTTCGTCCGTTATGGAAATATCAACGGGAACCATGACGTCTCTTAAGAGCGCCCTCGCTCAGTATTTATTTTAAAAATAAGTGCAGGAATCAAACCCCGTTTTAGGGTAAGTTTTGAATAGCACATGTGTGTTTAATTTTTATTTTGTAATTCCGTTCTGGTTTTAATTCACCACGACAATCTCGACATAATGCTTTTCACGAGTTGTCGCTGATTAACCAGAACGGAAGTTGATAGGCCATGTCGTAATCGATGGGTATCTGTCACTTCCAGGGTTTCACCTGCACATTTTATCTGCTACAACAACGTACCTCATGAATTGAAACAATTGAACACGAGGTTATTTAAAAAAATGACTATACGCCGAAGACTGTATGACTATTTCTGATATTAGCCGAACAAAGAAGCGAACAAGCTGTTCAAAAAAGTACTTTTTTTTACACAACTTCAATTCTTTTTTTTAATTATTTTAGGTGGGGCGAGTTTAGGTGATCTAGATCTATTGCTTTATTGTAAGTAATTCTCTAACACAATGTATGCCCCGTTTGTTAGTTTGTTCGCGTTAATTTAGAGAAGGGAGTTTTTATAGAACCACTCATCCCTTGTACCCGCAGGCACTACATTGAAGTATGAACTAAAGATATAAATAAAACTCCATGTTTGGTTCAGTAGCAAGTCGATTTTATTGGCAACCAATCCTTGGCTGCACAGAATCGTTACAACACGTCGCCACCGTGTTTAACAACTATCAGCGACATCTGTGGCCCGCCGACAGAACTAATCTATGTGCGCAGACAGCCTACCCCCGGGACGATCAGGCGCTGCCACGTGTTAAAACAAAGAGTTAACTTCACACGCGGCGTCGCGGGGAGCGGCCCGGTGCGGCGCCGGTACCATATTCAAATAATGTTTATGTTGTAATGCTTATTGGTTACTAAACATTCTTTTTCTAACATTGTGGAGGGTGACGGCGTGGCGGGTGACGGCGCGGTGGGTGACGGGGCGGCGCGGCGGGCGTATCGCTCAATTTTGTCAGTAATAGGCCCCCGGAGCACGGCGGTTGTTCCTGCGGCCGCGCGGGGCCCTATCAATCTTGATCCCCGCAGGTGTGAAACGAGGGACAAAGGACGAGGTGCTTTCTGCGGGGGAGCGGGCGGGGAGGGCGGCGCGGGTAGGCAGCACCCGCCGTGTCCGCCTAATGACGACTGATGGATCCCCCGCTCATGAGGATAGGATTACGCAAAGCCTCCAACTTGGGCCACAATTAAATCAGTTGCCGAACCTCGGTTGATCTCGGGAATATTGGATCTGTCAGGGCTTTTTTGGGAAAATAAGTCGGCGCTCCGCGGGGATTTATAAATAAATTGTGACGTTTTCATATTTTTCAATTTTGCGCCAAAAACTCGCGAACGCAAGATATTTGGACCGCAGAACACTTGTTGACTATTGAATTTAAATATATTCATATTATCCGATGGAAAACGTAAATTAAGAAATTTTGGTTCTCGTCAAAACAAATCGACAATCGTATCTTGTTCCTATTTTATCACCTTCTTACAAACGACGCTAGCTGTAAACACGACAAATGCATGCGTATGTACGACACCAACCAAAGTACCCCTTCACTGTGTTACCCCGCTCTATTACTGTTTCTTTTATGCTATTTGATGCCGATTCTATTCTTTTCTGTGAGGACGTGGTCCCTCCATGGTGGAGGCCCACTGGTATTACCGCTCTATCAAAACTATTAAAAAGCACTTGTCCGTCGGCGAAACAAATAAATAACCAGATTACATGCGCTTTACTCAGTTAGCCACACTGTGTACACACATTGGAAAGCTAAATCCCTCGATGTACAGAGCGGGGTTTAAATTATAGTTTACAGTGGTGTTCCCGTGGGATTGCCGACATTGTATAATCACTTATTAAACTTGTAATAACGCTATAACATGTGAAAATGTGTTACCCATTCATATTTTATTTTAGTAATACAAAATACTTTATTTTAGTATCAATATCAAACCAACCGGAGGAACTTCAACCGGAGGCAGATATTCGTTAGTTACACCTTATTTATTTTATTATTTATTTGTTTTTTTGACGCGGCCGTCACTTGGCCGTCACGGGCGAGTCGCCGAGACTTGGCCGGCGGTCGTGGACCTGTTTACTGTTCGCGCTCGCCGCCACGTTGGACGCAATTTGTTTTGGCTTTATCGCGCCGCCGGGGGTGTGATGCGCGCACCTACGGACTGCCCCAGAGGCGACGCCCGGGGCCCCTCAGGTAGCTTGGCTGGTGGCCAAGGATCTGCTTTCCCCATGTCGGCGAACTCTCAGATCGGTTTTTATCGCCTGAAAGGCTTTTATCGCCGCCCGAGAGCGGGGTCGCCCCCTGAAATGTTTTCGCGTCGACGCCGCACAAATATTATTCGATAGTTTTATGTATCGGAAACATTACACTTTAAAAAAGTTTGGCGCTCGACTGCCGGCGCCCGGCGCGCGGGGATCCAACACTCCTGGCCGAACCGTCGCCAACGTGGATCTCGGCGACCACAAATAGTTCTGAACGAACGAACGACCTTCACGTTTACATGTGTATATAAAACATATTTTTTATTTTAATTTAAAGAAGAAAATAATTATTTAAAATCAATTTTATATTTCATTTTTATTTTGAAAGAATATCATGCTTTCACTTCACGCACAAAGTTTCAATAAAATGGTGCTACGCTTCACACTCCTTCAGGAGATACCATGGAGCTTCTTCGTGATTCTCCCTAACAAATTAATTTTTTTTTTCATCCTTCACGATCTCGTAATATCCTATAGTTCCTATGTCTCTCACGTCTCCGTTTTACCCTTCGACCTATAACAACAACAACAACAACAGTCACTGCAATAACTGAACAGTTAGATCAATATTTGGGGTGGATTCATATTTCACTCAATGATTTCTTTTGTTCTCATCACAAGTACCCAACGTATAGATATAGCCACTTCGTAAACCTCGTCAGCCAGTGGGGGGGGACCTGATAATGTGTAACACGCGGCTCTCGGTTCGTAATGTTCGCAAATTAAGAGTTCCATCAATCGTTATAACTAGCCGATAATGTCTGCAATTATCTGCAAAATAAATGGCCCCGCCAATAACCCTCATTTCTATGGGCGCCACGTGATCTCTCCAGCGGTGGGCGGCGTCGGCGGCGGGGGCGGCTGGAGCGGAAGGAGGCTCAGATCTTGATCGCCATTAATTGTTATAAGTTAAGTGCTATACTTTACTTGTGAGAGATACGACAGTGAGTCTTCCATCCACTGTACTTCCATATGTTTAGCATGGTCTGGTGGTACAATTAAGTTTAAATCATAAATAATAAAAAAAAACGTTTACTTGAACACAACGAGAGAAGTGAAGGTTTCTTTAGAAATATTTCGTCTGAATGTAGACCGCCGCATCTGACATACTCTAGGAATGCAGCCACAGTATTGTGTCATTCGCTAAAGTGGTCACGTCGGAATACTGTTAACCTCGTGAATTATATTTTATTTTAAAGCCGAGATATTCGTCGGGTTCGTTTCAAAAACTGCTTTTGAGGGTACCCACAAAAAGTCTGTAAGTTTAGTGCGTGTAGTCTGAGGTATGAAATGTGTTGAGAGCGCGGGGCGGTGAAAGGGGGTGCGCGTCAGCGGAGCCCGCGACCGAGTTCCGTCGTTCGACGTTCCCGCGACAAACTGCCCGTAACACTCACTCGACTCAGATAGCCGCCGCCGTCTGTACATCGGGAGCACGGCACTTTGTGTACGCTATCGGCGATTCAAAGTTCGTGAACTTTTCAAATAACTTCATGGAATGTCGTTAATGGCAGCGTCTTAAAGATGAAACGAACTAATATAACGTATATTTCCTTTTTGCGATTTTTTTTCTTCAATTCTTTAAACAAGTAAATGGTTTTTTCATGTCTAAACATGAAAGGATTGAATACCACGCGAAACAAAAGAAATCACAAACATCCACTTGTCAACGCGGTGATTCGTCAAAGGTCGGCTGCCGCCGTCGGGGCGCCCGCGTCTCTAGCCTCCCACACACGACACGTCGCCGGAACCGGACAAACGATCGCAGCGGCCAACTCGAGGACCCTCGAGGGCATGTCTACGGTACCCGGGAGATATTTTAACATTTTTGTTTTTGGGTAATTCCATTCTGCCTTATGTGATTAAATGAAATGTAATCGCTATATAAACTGTTCGCTTTGATGCGAGTCTAAGTTGTGTCACTCAAGAGGACGATCTTATTTGTGAAATGTTTTATCAAAATGTCCATGTGATCAGTGAAGTTTTGGCCCGGCGACAGACAAAAGAGTAGTGCGTGCAGTAGACGAGTTGGCGGGGGGGCTGATCGGCAAGGGTTGTGCTTTGCAGCTACCATTCGACGAATCAACTATTTTTTCCAACTAATGTAAAGCGAATTAGTCGGAGACATAACCGAGAAATCTAATTATGAATATATTTAATTGCATGTGTTCATCGGACGCTCTCAAAATATATTTTTTATATTGTACACAAACATCGGACAAGACGCACACGCTACGGTTATCAACATTCGCGACACTCGTGCGCTCTGACGGTCGGAGGTGGTGCAGCTCGGGAAACTCATCATCACCGCCAACCGCGCCGACGTCTGTGCTATGAATTTTCCAATTTTCCGGTGAGGTCGGCGGCTGGGGGGGGGGGGAGCAACTTTGTATCGCTGCAGTACAACAGTTACTGCCTTACAGTACTATTACATGTTGTTTAAGTAGTCCACGTTGTGGTGGCCACGTGTGGATAGTTACAGTCCAAGAGTGGAGCAGTACACCGTTGCCATACTCGCAAACAGTTGGTGAGTGAATTGGAGATCGAAAACCAGTGTTTATTTCTCAGGTAGAATTGATGAATGGAATCCAGATACCATTGTGAAGTTAGTCGAAATTAATTCAGCTCACATATGTCTGCGAGCCGACGACGAGTAGGGTGTTACCGGTGCAAACATACCGGCGACAGCGATTGTGTCGTTGGGACGGCAGTTGAAAAATTGTAAGAAGCGTGGAGTGCCCCCGGCCGACCACCGCCGCGCCGCTACACTGACAACGGCAGGAATGGAACACTGTCAGCCTCCGTGTGACATTTGTTCGTCTCAACGTAACGTCCTATGCGTGGCGAGCAAAGAGTGCAGGAAGTAATTGCCTTATACATATATATGTATCATATTTTATGTTTTTGGACGTAAGCGGTGACACGCTTGATCATATGTCGGACTCCTCAACAAAAAAATAACTTACTTAACGGTTCGCATCGCTTACACCAGCGACGAAAATTTTAAAAACAATTTTGTTTAAGGAAAATTCGAGCGGAAAACACTTCTGAGATATTTCTTAATTGAATACAGTGGAGTGTCAGCGAGAAACGATGCCATTAATGAAGGCCCGGGTGTACTTCGCGAGCAATTTAAACAATGTTTACGTTTCCCTCTTTTCATTTCTTGGAGTCGTTTTTACCAAGCTGAAAAACAGCCACTCATGTCTTTGGTTGTGTGAGTAATTTGTCTATTTTCCAGCTCAGCTGTGAAAAGTAGAAGAGAAGAAGTAAACTGCAATCGTTGTGTGCGTTATACACACACACACACACACACACACACACATACACGCACTCCAGATTCCTTCGAGTGTAGGAGAATACAATCATGTCACATATTAAGTATTTGTACTAAATATGTGCTATTTAGGATTGTTTAATTTTAGCTATTTTGTGTGATAAGTGAAATTATTTTGAGTTAAGAGTCCGAATTTCTTTTATTGCAGAATTCGTGTCATCAGATGGAGAGGATTTGAAGAATTAAGTGTCTTCACACACACACACACACACACACAAAGCCATCGAAGCCGTATGAGTACATATGACAGAACGATATGTTAACAGTACTTATAGTAAATGATCCGCGAGTGTAACATTTGAATGTTTAAACTCGTTGGTAACGAGGGATAGCCCCGCCCGCGCCGCGGCGCCTCATTACATAAAATAATAATGTTTTCACTTTGGTTGCGGAGTGTGTGACCTTCTCTCTGTGTGTATAATTAATGCTGTAAGTTGAATATTAGCTTTTCAATTTGCCGCACGTTAGTGTGGTTCACCGATTTCTCGAAAGTAATCGGGGAGGTTGATTCTTCGCCGGCCGGAGGTGCGCGTAACGCGATAGTTAATTAAATCCGTTCCCGTGAGGTTTATAAGGCGGGTCGGGCTGCCTGCTGAGCGTCGGATATAAAACATCATCATCTTGGGGCGGGTGGGGCGTTTGGGGCCGGGCGTCGTCGGTGACGGTGGTGGTGGAGACGAGCGGGGTCCGCTCCGATCGAGCGTTTGGTCCACACTGCGGGCGGAGGGTTTGCCACGTGTTGTATGGAGCGGAGACTCGCCGGGCGCCGAGTTCCCGCGACCTACACACAGCACCAGTTGTTTGTTCCGCAACCGCCGCGCACGGCGCCGTCCCGATCCGAACGGAACCAACTCACTCACGGTCACTCGGAGGCGCAATATAAACTTTATTAGATCACGCGCTCCCTTGTACTTGTACAAACCGGAACGAACTCGACTCCAGTACTTATTTTTTATTAATTTATTTATTGTCGGGACGGCACTTAAAATGAATTTCATTAGGTTCGTGTTTATTACATTTTTTAATTTGCTTTGAGTTATTTTTCTTTCATTTGAAATTGTATCTGAAATAACAGACTATCTGAAATACCGTAACTGTACTTTACGAAAATTGAACACATTGGTTGACATTTATAATTCTTCGTATACATATTAGACTAGACTACGTACGTAAGTGATGTACGTACGTAGTGAGAAAATTGATAGAAAACTGGCGTCTCAGTGAAAAGTTTGTCAATCGAAAAGCACCGTCGCGTGGTGGGCCGTGGAATGCGGGAACCTAAACCTGCTCCTCTTCTCTCACTTTCTTCTAACGACCTAATAGGCTTTCGGAATACTCACGAGATTGATTTCTATATTACGATGAATGTGTATAGTCCACGAGTGTTTATTTGAAGTTTAGGCGACACGTTCATCCAGCTTTCTTGTAGGTTAAAGTCCATTCCACTAGAAATGAGAAAGCCCCGTGACCCACCAGCCCACACGTGATGGGACATGTGTGGGCTGGTAAAAAGACGACAGGGTTTCTCGTTCGCATATCATTTGTATGATGGAGTGTATTTTATAAAATCTTATCTTTTTGTATTTTAAAAGTTTCCTTCTAGTAGAGTACACGTCAAACTGACGCCCCGACGACGCGACGGTGCCCCCCCCCCGCGTGAGCCGCATGCCTCCGTTCTTCAGCAGGCGTCAGCAGTTTCAAACGTTCACTCCAATTTGCCATTTACCGATTTACGCGCGATCGGTGAGCCATGAACTGATGGCGCTCGGAGTGGCGGGCGGTGCGGGGGGCGTGGGGGGGTGTCGGTGTGACGTCACCTGCATACCGGCGAGCAGCGCTCGAGCACGGCCACTCGTAACTTATCATAAGCTGCTGCGCCGGTCGCTCCGTCCCGCTCGCTCCCGCGGGAGCCGCTTCGCCGGGTGTTCATCCCTTTCGTCGCCCACTCTCGGCATCTCTTTGTTTTCGCTTAGACTCTCATCGCCGGTAATCTCTAATTCGCGTTCGATTATTTAAGTATTTAACGGCGATGGAATTCCTCGTGTTTGTGTAATTCTGCGAAATGTTTTCGGGAATCTGTCGGGATTTGCCGCTCAGATTCCAGATTATATTGTTATTGAAGGATTGGCCGATATTAATCTTGTTATTTTAAATTATCCGCTATAATCAATTGAGATATTTTGTTTGAATAACATTTTTTTCCCTCTCTCAGCGTTTCGTTTTATTGGATGTTTTCTACCTACGGAATTCAACAAGGAGAGTGCTTAATAAAATATCGGGTTATAAAATAAGGAGTATACGCGACGCTAAATGGTTTGTGTCGAAGGTCGCCGGTTCGATTTCGACTGTTTGTTTGTCGGTGACATCGTTTGAGGTTTTTCCAGAAACTTCCACCTCAGCTAGATAAGTATATATGTATTTAAAGCGTAAAATGTAAAGCTTAGTTGGCTAGGAGTCGGCCGGCGCCGCGCGACCGCCGTCCGTACTGGCTGTCACACGATTGCTGCACCCGACCTGTGGGTGCTGCTACTGTACAGCCACACCGAAGGTAACCACTCGCTACTTGTCTTGTAGGGGGACGGTGTTTCTTTACAAAATTACAAAGAAAGGTTGAGGGCATTCGAGATGGTATCGCTAAAATTGACATGGCATTGAAAGTCTTTAAAAGAAAAAGTATTGGATGGAATTAAGAGAGTTGGCAAATCTTACAGTACGTTGAGAATAGCAGAAAGGGTATGACAATGGTTATTACCACATTAAGTTATGATATTATAGTAATTGTATGGAGTCACAGTTCGCCGACACCCACATCTGACGCTGAACGAAAACATTGCTACGCGCCCACACTATTGATTTCGTATAAAAAGCTTTTCTCCATCAAAAACATTTCACGTTTATTGTTTTCGGTGACAGCGCTAACCTTTAGGGCCACTTTATAAGCACTTCGCACCCGCGGCAGGGCACCGAGCGCCCTCATCGAGCCAGTGAATAGACATAGCACCCGAGTACACGCGCACTCACGCCGAATACGAATTATCTGCGAATGAAACGTTAGGAAGGACGGAGTTATGACTGCCGGTTTGTCTGTTCGGATGCGGGAATCGCTGCGGACTACGGGGTGGAGAAGTTACGGAGAGTCCTGTGATGAGATTAAAAATCGTGGTTCAAATAGTAGTAGAAGAAGAAAAACAGTATAACTGCAGAGTTTCTTTCGCCGTTTCTTCTCCTTCCAAAGTAACCTTATTACGAAATGGTTTACTACCAGTTCGTTGGGTTGATGTTTCAAAACTAAATTTGATTTGATTTTCAATTGAAATTTAGACACGCAGATTAATATTTATTTATCTGATTAATATAATTATATCAAGTGGATGATTTACGGCGATGCTATTGAAATATTAAACGCAACGAAAGAGGTCATCTTACTATCTCTTTCGAGGTCTATCACTGCGTTGTCGTCTTGGGTTCCTTAATATGTGATGGTCCCAGCATCTCATTCAGAATAGATTTAAGTTAGTTGCCCTTGGTATCCACATCAGCCATTCCTGCGCTGGATCGGGTCGTTAGTTTTCACCACGTCTTTCCATTCAACACCTAATCTGTGAGGCACACCTACTAGTATCGTATTTCATTGATTGCTACGCATAGTAAGTCCAATACCGTGTAGTTCATCGCATGTGACGTCATTGTTTATCTTGTGTAGAAATACAAACAAACAAAGCTTTACTTTATAAACACGTTCGTGCGGCGCGTTGTCGCCCGCATGGCACTTACGGATCGTTTTCAAGATCGGTTTGCGATTTGATTCTCCTGCTGCTTCGCCAAATAGCTGTCTACGTGATTTTAATGGTGAGGTAAGGGATCGTGGAGAAGAACAATCAGTGATGGGTCCACATGATGTACCACATTTTATTCCCCATTGTCAAGCGTTGGATTTGAACGTTTAGTTATACAATAATTATAAAATATATCGGGGATAGAGGGGATCCAGGAGGCCCGTACCCGCACACTGCCCGCAGTGTACAGAAGCCCATGTTCATCATCGGCAATATTTTAACTGATCACCGCAATTCATCGGGCAATGTTATGAGAAATTGTTTCATGGCCATTCCCATGAAACAGTTTCTATTCGACAGCGCGCGCACGCACGCACGCACGCATGCACGCACGCACGCAGGCACGCACGAGGCAATCGACCCGTGCGGCGGGCTGCACCGCGCGGTTGACTGTTATCGCGACGCCTCGCACTCGCTCGGAAGCAGGAAGCCATTAGCCGTGACGTCACACGCGCCCCACACCAGCGCGCCGCGCCGCGCCGGTGTCGCACTGACACATTACCCGATGGTTTATCTGCGCTTCAACCCTGTGAATCATACCATAGCCGGTGATAATGTGTAATTATGTTTTGATGCGAACTGACTTCTTACAGAGTAATGCCTTGGGATTGGGACTTTATAAACAAAGTCATGGTGTGCTCGGCGGAATCACGTCTTATCAAAGACGACATGATGTGATAGCGCTGGACTGAGAAGGGCTGAGAGCCTGTTTCCATCAGTGGATTGCTATTTGGAATTTGATGACTTTAAGAAATCCCAATTGGGACTTATCCTAGTCCAGGAGATAGAAATCTTAATCCTAGTTCTTGCAGTTGCATTCCAAACAAAGAACGGGGACTTTTCGAGTCGATGGTGACTAGTAACACAGTTTTATTGGTAGACGGTTTTGTCCTCCCATTCCACCTTAGCAGAGCACTACGGCATCCTTAATGCATTTCCCCCATTTAAAAAATCCCACATCTTGCTGTAATGTAAAAATATGTTTTTATGTGACATAAAAGCATTACACGTAAAATTCTGTTTGTTTTATGAAAGGAAGTGTACATTACGTTCGCTCCGCCTGAAACGGACTCAGTCCACGACGGAGCGAACGACGCTCCGCTGAAAGCTTTACTTAACTAATTAATTGCTCGCGCCCTAAAACCTTCTGCGCCACAAGCTTTACCTTCACATTTTTATTTCATAGGGTCCACGTAGGAATTGTATGGACAACGATGATATGATTCTATAAGACTTGTCTGCGACTTCTGCAGGGGAATCCCAGAAGTGTCAACGGCGCAGTATAACAATTAAGAGGCTTAAATGTGTGTCTGCACACATACTATAAAATTGCTATATGTTTATAAGAAATTTCCTTTTCGATCGGCGTTTTGAATGCCAATTGTAATAATCAGATTATCATAGACTGTTTATAAAATATCTATTATCAAGCCCAATATGCCGTTGTGCGCAACCTTCGCTGTTTTTTTTGTTAATTCTCACTCTTATTCTAGCCATGTAGGAAAATTTAATAGCTGTATTTAGTAGCTTCAAAATACTACTAGAATAAATCAAATAATTGTGTTGTCAAGTATTGTGAGAAGATCTGACTACACCAGGTCGTGGTGACTGCCGCCTGCTGATCCACAGATGAGGCTCTGACAACTGGATGTACTGCGTCGGTACAACCGTTAGGCGTAACATACTGCAGCCACCCTCCGACCCCGACTCTGAGGCTGTGCATTGTTCTGCTAGTTTCTCGGAAGTTGTTATGCGCTACAGTGGTGGGGCTCACGATACTTTACAAAACTTAAGACATCAATGTTTGTACTCCAACATTTGTCTGCAGAATGAACGAGCCGGTATTGTTTTCGCAGAAAATCCATTTTCAAACAGTAGGGCGTCTCTCTCCTCCCATAACTTTTTTCATATATTTCAAAAATTTTTCTCAAAGGCTGTCACCTCATCTGCAGTGCCCCTGGCAAATGACCATGGACGGCTTTGATCATTATCTTACAGCCCACACATGACCAACATTTGCCTTCAATTTTCCCGATTTCTGTGCAAATGGAAATTAATTTCTCTTGCTTGTCCAAGGCGATTTGGCCTGTGATTTAAACTCAAAATAAACAACTGTAAGCGATAAGTATATTGATCCTGCCGTGGGAATTGAAACTGCGACTACTGACTCCCAAAGCAATAACTTCGCCGCTGAGCTATTCAACATGGTTTTCAATCGACCCTGTATCATATGCAGCGACGGGAAGACGATTTACTAAAGGGATGGAGAAAATTAAGTCGGGACTGAGAAAAGTGGAAGAAACTAAGGGAGGCCTGTGCTAAAGGCCAACCTGGCGCGGGAACTGGTTGCTGATGGCGCTATTAATGTTATTAATTTGTAGTGGGTTTATTCACTTTGTAATTGTCAGATAATAAAGGGTTATCGTATCTGTTATCTGATCTTATATCATATAAAAGTATATAAATATAATAGATTGTCTATGAATCAACGAGATTTTTTATCGTAACCGTTACTAAAGTAACTAATCTAAAAATAAACAAACAAAGATCCAAACCTGGACCCCGCGAATCAATCAATAGTCAATCAGGGGGACGCACGGGAAGCACAAAGGAGTTTATTATGGGCGAGCTCCAGCTGCTGACCTATTTCGTGAGGAGTGAGGATACGCACGTGGGGGATAGTTCCGCATTAAGAAGGGCCGGTGCTGGCACTCGAGATAACGGCACGGACGCAACTAAGCGGCTAATTGTGCGAGATATCCTCCCCCTCCCCCACACACCCTCCCCCCACACGCACACACACACAGCGCCGACAGCTACGGCTCCGCACTTGGATAACAGTGTTATCGCTCCACGGTACGTCGTTACGAGGATTTCATTCGACACGCAATTTGATTTTTGTTCAAGGGACAGGTAAGCAAATGAGCAAGTAATGGACAGTCCACTTGGCAACGCGACCCGCGACTGTAATGGTTATTTTTAAATAAGTAAATTATTCAAATTTTTTAAAAAAGTTTTGTGTTCATTCTTCGTGAGAATAAGCGTACCTACAAGCTTACAAATATATATTTTTTTCAATAAATATAAATCGTTAACGGTAATCTGGTGGGTCAACTGCTGTCAATTATTCACCTTAAGGTGCCGACGAGATCCATGCGCACTCCACAACTCTTTAATTTGCCCGACTCCAACAATAATGTCACACAATATAGTCCGATAAACGGAACGTGTAGAAGCTGTAATTGTATATGTGTTCACACATATATTTTTATTACTAGTTTAAATTCTTTTAAAAGTTATCTTTATGGTCTTACATATTTATCTTAATTTTTGTTTCTGTCTTAATTTTTTTAGTGTTTGTCTACCTAATTATATATATGAATGAAGTTATAAATCCCTCATATTGTTATTTTTAAATATTAATTGTAATTGTTGTGTATAGTTGTAACTGGACTTCAGGTTTACCTTAAATTCTTTTGTATGTTCGTTAACTTATATTTTATTTAATCTGTAGTCTGTAACTGTACCTTTTGTAATAAAAATAAAATAAAATATCATAAACTTATTTCATTTACGGAGTGTCCGGATGCAGATTAGATTTTCAAACATGAATAATAAAAAAACCAACCAAGGATATAAATAATACTCAAAAGTTTTTACGAAAAAGAGATGATTTTTTTATAATTATTTCGTCTAAATTGACCCCCACGTCGGACACACTCTTAAAGTCTAACGCCTTTAACTTCACGGATGATATTTTCTTTAATTGCTGACAAGGTCGTTGAGTTTGTTTCATTGACTTTTTTTGAGGTCCGCCCACAGAAATAAGTCCATATGGGTGAGAGCGAGCGACCGAAGTGACTAGGAGATTATGCCGAAACGGCTCCTTTAAATTTGTTAGGGAACTCACCAACAAGCTCTATAGTTTTTCTTTCAATATTGGCAGAAAATAGTCAGCATGCGTGTACGGAATCCTCGACCGAGCTGACTCGGCTGTGGCGGTGTGCGCAGTGATTAGACCGGTAGCGTTACAAGGAAGGCTGACGTCGGTAGCCCAAAACTAGATAAGGAGTGGGTACAGTTAAAAAGTGATAGTGTTTTATAGCTGTTAGAATGGTGGTCAGATAGCGGGCACCCACCGAAGGGCAGGGGGCTCCCCAGATAAGGGAAACACGCGCTCGGGTTAATTGCTCACGATAAGTATCGGCATGCCGGGACAAGTCACGGACGACGAGCGTCTGCTACCGAAGGTTAGGGTGCTGCACGACCACCTACTAAAATAAAAAAAACGCTGTTTGAGTTAGATTTGATATTTAATGTCAAAATGTATCGGTCACAGGAGGATAAATTGGGCCAGCGCTCGTTGAAAGAAGTGAAAGTTGTTATTCATAAGGTGGTTTTTTCGCAGTGAAGTCCGCCATTAATTTTGGTCTTAAAATCCTTTTCGCGCAGCTCTACCATGATACACTTCAACCTGAGCATGCTGCAGTACTCAATAATTGGAAACAAACCGCAAGCCGCTCCCCGCTCGCTCCGGGGTGGCAGCACCAGCACGCGACGCCACTATTTGTCCGTCTCCCACTGCGGCCACCTTCCACTGTAGGCACTATATTCTAATAACGGAACCAAAGAAATGGCTTCTGTTATTTACTAAGCAGACAAGATCTCCGCGCGAAAGCCATTGTTTAGTTTTTTGAACCAAAATTAAATTATATATATATACTATATATATATATATATATATATATATATATATATATATATATATATATATATATATATATATATATATATATATATCTATATATATATAGATATATAGATATATATATATATCAGTGCATTGCGAAGCATGGGATGGGCGGCAGCTTTCTCCTTGTTTTATTTATCGGATAGGAAGGCAAACGAGCAGGCGTGTTACCAAATGGAAAGATATTGCCATCCGCAGTGTCGTAGGCATTGCAGAAGCATTGTCAGTCATTAAGAAATGTGCACGCTTGGTTTTTTTTAAAGGTTCCGATGTCGCATCGGTTCGGAAACTCCGCTGGAGGGAGCTGGTTTTATTGGGTAGTGATGAGTGGAAAGAAGTTTGGGGAAAGAATGCATCGGACTGGATCGCCATGTGATCTGGATGAATCTAGATGGTGGGGATGAAACTTTCCTTTCACATTTTCCTTTCTGATACGCGACCACTAAGGCTGTAAGATTATGGCGACAATTTTGGCGATTGAATGGTATTGCAGTGACGTCCACCAATGACAATCCAGCTCGTGTGTGGATTGAAATCAATATTGTTGATGGTGAGCGTGGTATGCAGTGTACCGGCTAATGGTTGAGCGACCAAGTCATGGCCGCCCATCGCATACGCTTGTGTGGAGTGGAAGAACTTTTTTCAAACTTTATAAAACTGAAAATTTTTATTTTAAATGTATATTCAAAACCTAAATGTTCATTATGTATGTACATATATGATATAATGTCCGTAACAATAATATAAAGTGCTTTACGATACAATACTTATGTATCGTGTTCTAACGCTAGTGAACGTGTAATCCAGTGGTTGCAGTGTACAGTGTGCAGTGTGCAGTGTGCAGTGTACAGTGGCTGCAGTGTGCAGTGTGCAGTGTTCAGTGCAATCGCGTCGCGCGACTGCTCCGCGGTCCCGATGAGCGGCGCGGTGGTCGGCGACCGTAAAAATAATGGCCGGGACGGGAACCAACGGAGCGATCTGCGACGTACGGCGGGCGCCTCGACTAGCGCCACAACCAGATTACCGCCAGTCCAATTTAGCCTTTATCACAAACGAATAAAGATCATAAGTTTGCAAGAGAGAACGTAAGATATCGTTTAAGCGTGGCGCATTGTACAATCATCAGAGCAACGTAATATTACCGTTCCAGCATTGACCACACCAAATTCAACTCTATACCTGGAGGGTTATGTTTTTACTCCATTGGCAGGGGAAGGTGATGTAAACACGTCGCTGCGTGGAAGCCGAAAGGAAATATCGTCTAATTCTTCGCGTAGAGCATGAGTTTGCGACGGGCTCCTTTGTCTTTTTTGCTGGCGGTTGTTTTTGCTGTCGCTACGAGCGATAACGACTAGAAAATTCATAGAATTTTGAAGCTGCAGAATTTTATACGGAAATATAAATCTACAATAAATAAGCTGTGTGTACGTGGGGAGCTGTGTAATGATTACTGTTGGTGGCCTCAGAGGCTTAGAGGTCGGTTTGGATTAACTTTGGGATAAACCTTTCGTCTTCATTGTAGTTTGTTTTATAATTTGATTAGAATACTTTATTATATTGTTCTTATTAGAGAACGCTCTTGCGAAATTGTGGAGGTTTTATATTATACGCATTATTTACTCTACCGTCGGCATTATCTGTGATTTAAGGTTTTCGTAACAGATTTTATGTAAGGTAATAATTTTCAATTCATGTAATATCAGTTTTTTTATGGGATAGGAAGGCAAACGAGCAGGCGGTAAGCAATCAACGCCGCCCATAGACATCCGCAGTGCCATAGGCATAGTAGGTGAAACTACTTCGTACAATCCTTCTTGTAACAATACCATACGTTGGTGCATGTAAAAAATTTAGGTTAATTTATTTACTGATTAATAAGTCAGGCTGTTGTGAACTTTCCCTACACTGGGGACAGCTCTATTCCCATTCTTGCAATGAAACTTCGATGGGATTCTTCACATCACTTTTAATATAAGAACTATCAACACTTTATTCAAGATAAATTTTCTTTCCTGCAGATTTATTATCAAACCCTTTCTTAAAAGAGTAAATCAATAAAAACCGAATGCATCCCTATCCAAAATATATTTTATAAATAATTATTGAAAGATAATTGATTGAAAGATTTATATGTGGTAGAGCTAAACAGTGGACAATGTAACTTTTTTGCGTGAGTTTCGAGAATTACAAGTTCAAATCTTTTCCCTCGTTTCCTTTACCCATCCTTCTCTTCTCATTATCCTACATTTCTTCAAAGACGTATGCACACGTGCAAGCGAGGATTATTTACGACTTCGCTCACCTAACTCTCCCACAAAAAATAACAGTATATTAATAAAGTAAAAATAAAAAGATACATATAGATATATATATATATATATATATATATATATATATATATATATATATATATATATATATAGATATATATACATGAAAATAATTTCCTGCAATGTTTTGAATGATATAATACTTCAACCGTAAAGTAAGCGATACGGAGTAAACGCCAAAGAACTTGTGTGTGTGTGTGCGCCTACACCTACAGCACTTACAACGTAAATGTCACCCACACCCGCACGCGTAGCAGTCGCGGCGGGTCGCGACGGGTCGCAGCGGGTCGCAGCGGGTCGCAGCGGGCAGGTGAGGGAGAGCGGGGTGCGTGCGAACACGCTCCGCCACGCCACGCGCACGTGTACACAGCGACGCGAAGGAAACCAATGTAGTGGGTGCTGCGCGCGACCTCGCCGAAGGAAGTCGGCAAACAAGCGCCCGCCGCGGGCCTGCCTCTCCTACTTTTTTCCATATACAACACATTTTCAAATACATATCTGGAAACGTTGCGAGTGACGCAATAACGGCATCGGGGGCTCTCTGTTTGAACAGGCCGCGACATCAAACGTTCATGACATCGGTGTCGGCTGTACGCGTCGTGTTCGCGTCACAACGTTTTCGTGTTTCGATACGTCGCCTGAAGCGACGCGCCCCCCCCCCACACTTTGGACTTGTAAGCGTGTGATGCGGCTGTTTTTCTTGAGCCTCCCCCCCTACACGTAATAACCTCGGATTAGGCCATGTATTAAAAAAGTAGTAGCAAGCAGATTATCAGCTCTCGATTATTACATCTGAAAATCTGAGAATTATATTTTTTAATAAAAATATAGTATTATCCACAGCGCAAGTAATATTACCTTAATTGGAACGGTAAAAAAGAATTCTTGCGGCTTGACTTATTTCCATATGTTGAAAACAATAAAAAAATACCATTAAATTGTTTGCAATGATAACTTCATTAGTATGAGAACACAAAAAGAACGGAATGTATCAATTAATACTCGGCCTGTCGTGTCGTGTTAGTTAGTAAAGTATATGATATATATATTAGAAACGATGGCAAAAGTTCAAAATATTTATCGGAAGGAGCGGCTGTTGTCGGAGCCCCATTTAATCCCGAGCGGCGGCCCAATCTTGCCCCCAATCGAATCACCTTGATTGCGTCAACCGGCGATATGTAGGGAAATTTTATATACCCCTCTAATACAGCTGAAACATCACAGACGCTGGTCGGGGAGGAATGATCCCCCGACACATGCTGCCCGCGTGTACCATTTTCATGAGTATGATTATCGTTTGACAATTTTGTGGAACACCCGCGAATTGTACAGTTTGAATAATGAGACTGAACTCAGTAAAGTTTAAACTGAACGAAATTTTCTGACGAAGTTCTGATCTGGAGGCTCGGATACAGTAGTGATATAGATTCAACTTATTATGGAATTCTGTATTTAAATTTGTATACTGAAGATTTCTTTCAGAAGCATGAAAGACCACAGTATCACTGTGGTTGTGAAATATAATGTCGAAGTGAATTATGCTTACACCTTTATCGTACTGACATACAGAGACTACCGTATCACTCATCGTTGCGGTAGTATGATCCCTATCATCCTGTTTAAATCCATCTTTTCTTTCCCTTGCGCTTTCCTTTCTTCTCCTAATAAACCTAATTGGTTAAAAAATGACGGTGACGTGGTCTGCGTCATGTTCTGATTTTCACGAGGGTGAGAAGCGACTAAGAGACAGTCGCTTTGCTACGATGAGTGTGAAGGAAGCGAGGAAGGTGTGCCTGTGTTTTTGCCTACCCCTACGGGAAACAGGCATGATGATATGTATGTATTTATAAGCAGAGACATCAGTCTAGTATTTTATGAAGAAGTGCGTAGATTTACGTTTTTTGTAGAAAGAAACAAAAATTATAGTGATATATATCCCAATGAACTCCTTAAACTTTAAGACAGTCAATGCAAATCTCCCTTAAAGTATCGCCGTGTTTAATGATTTGTTTTACGTCGGTTATATTGTTGTTTATTGCAGTAACCTTACAGCTTTTTACCTCTTAAAGTCTATTTTTGTGAAATATTTTTATTACTTTGACTGAATATCACGTGGTTTTCATTTAATATTAGTCTGGAGGATGTTTTTTATAACTTCAGTGCTATCATTTGTCTGTTTGACTTCAAATAATAGTTTATCTCGCGATTGCAATTCATCTTTGTCATAAAATTAGTTCGACGCGATAAAGGCTCGAACAAATTACAGCCTTCGTTCTGTAGCCTTCACTTATAAAGGAGTACAATAGGCGGCGCGGTTCGGCTCGGCGACACGGCGGCCGGCCGTATCGCTCCGTTCGCTGAGTTCAATTAATTAGTGTGAGTGCCGGTGAGTCCCGGGAGGCTGGTCATTCATTAGGCGAGCCTCCGCCGGTCGATCTGCGACCAAACAATACACTTAATTACTTTTATTGCCGTTCCATTCGTTGTCGGCGGACACGGCCCGGCTGGTGCTGATGGCGGTTTGCGGTTGGTCGCCCGGCGACAATATTGTTTATGGTTTTTTAATAGCACTCGAGCATTTGGTGGTTGAATTACATTTAATTATTGAATCCTCTTCCCACGCCTTACCACCCTGTGAAACCACTTTCTGCCAGCGGTATTTTCGATATGACATTGGAATCTTCAAAAAATAAATGTACACATGTGTGAATGGTCGGCAACGCTTCTGCGATGCCCATGGCTTTGCGGATGTCTATGGCAGGCGTTGATTATTTTTCATCAGACGCCTGATGGTAAACAATCTACGCCACGTCTTTTCGATTGATCTCCTATCTTATGAAAAAATATTCTAAATCGCATATAAAACAAAGTTCTATCTTTAAATGTTTTATTGTTAATAAACAATGTAGCAATTTCTGATGCACCCAATTTCTTTTCAAATGATGTTCTTATATACTCCATATTATGGTAACAATAATTAAAATATGTTACATAATAGACACTCGGGAGCAAATCTCCTTATAATGGTCGAACACGTCGTCACAAATTCCCCTCGCTCGATCGACAAGGCGCACCTCCGTCAGCAATCTTCCTCGGACGGAATCGATCGTACAAAAAAAAAACAATCAGGCAGCGATATGATGTGTGTGTACGTAGCTATGGGTGTTATAAAAGAGGCTTCGTAGGGAATAGTTAGAGATCGTGAGCGGGGTGTAATCTTAGCGGATAATCCCGAATCAATGAGACGTGAGAGCCGCGCCCCGCGCCCCGAGCCGCCCCACACCGCCCCGCACGATCAGGGCGTGCTAGCTCGCCCACGGTTACTCCGCGGTGATCGATTGCTTCCTACTTGTGCTGCATGCACTGGTACACTTGTACAACAATGTGTGTTGCTCGGTCGTTGTCTCGGTTATAATCATCGACTGACACTCGACCAGCGGACGGCTCAGCTTGCAGGACACGATGAGAGGACGATGTATAATTACTGGTTTCTTTTGTTTGATAGCTTTTCTTAGATGTTAACTATTATTATTATGCCATTGTCAATTAAAAAATAATAACATCATCAAGTGTCTTGAAACGCACTTAACTTACGACACGTTTCGTCGCGACAAAATGGTGGCCGTTCTACCATTACCTTTTATGGAGTTTTGCGGTCAATTTAAAAAGTCACAACAGACTCATTTATTTCATATCATACTATATATACGCCTTAATCGAAGAATATTATATTAGGTCGGGGCAAAAGTATTTTCGTATTGTTCATACAACGGAAAATATTTTTTTAGCTATAATTTTTTATTTATTTATAATATGTATGTGCCGTTTTGATCGATGACTTGTTGCCATCTTGTGGGTAGTGCCATGATCCCATTCCTGTAGAAATTTTGAGAGTTTTGATTAAAAAAATCTGACAGGTAGTGTTCACAGTGTTCTTTTGAGGTTAGCTTTATGCTTCCTAATAAGTTCTGCAATGACCGAAACAGGTGGAAATCTGATGGAGCAAGGTCAGGGCTATACGGAGGATGCATCAACACATCCCAGCCAAGCTCTCTCAATTTTTGCTGCGTGGCTATAGATGAGTGCGGTCTGGCGTTGTCATGGTTTCTCTCAGTGAGATCATGTGGTACCCAAATGTCAAGTTTTTCCTTGTACCCAGACTTTCGTAAATGACGTAAAACTGTTTTATGAACAACATCCAGTTCTTCAGCAATGTCGTAGCTACTAATATGTCGATCTTGCTCCACTTTCTCAAAGATGGCACTGATTTTATCTGTGACAGGGCGTCCAGAGCGAACCTCATCTTTCACACTAAAATTTCCAGACTTGAAACGCTTGAACCACATTTGTGCTACTCTTATTGATACCGCATTAGGTCC
Source organism: Baronia brevicornis (assembly GCA_031353405.1). Classification (NCBI taxonomy): domain Eukaryota; kingdom Metazoa; phylum Arthropoda; class Insecta; order Lepidoptera; family Papilionidae; genus Baronia; species Baronia brevicornis. The sequence continues at coordinate 436,675 of JASFAT010001006.1, read as the reverse complement.
GTAAACCGCACAAATTTTATTCGCGGCGTTCGTCGCATTTTTACCTTTTTTGTAATAAAACTTTAAAATGCACCGAATTTCTTCGTCACATACGTTCATTTTGCTTGCTTGAAAAACAATTGAAAAATGGCGGGAACTAGTTTTTTTTTATTTATTGCATCTTCAGAATGTCACATTTAATATGGTATTAAAACCAGCCAGTTAGCTCAGTGCAGCCAAAGAGGTTTGATTACTAATAATACATTCAAAATACGAAAATACTTTTGCCACGAGCTATTACAATACGCTACTACATTTAAACAATACAAGTGATAAAAACAAAACGTAACTGATGTAAATTGGCGGGAAAACTCTTACTAGCTTATTATTCGCCATATAAACGAATCAGATTGCTTGCGATGTGCGCCTCCCTATCTCTCGTGTTGATATAAAACCTGTACCCGAGCGGTAAAACGTAGTGTTGTGTGCTTTACGTTGTCGACGTTAGAGATCAGTGCGGTGGGTGTCGACTTCGTTGACAGCAATTTTTGTGTTCGAAAATATTCTAATGAACTAGATTACTATCAAAGTTAGCTCAGTTAAACTATGTAAACAGTCAGAATTCTTACTTAGATAAGATCCGCGAAAAAGTAAACAAAAATAAAAAAGAATAATGTGTTTTTTACTGGAAGAAGTGTATTTACGGGGAACTAAAACTAAATTTTACTGAAAAAACGGCCGTCAGCAACTCTCCACCTCCCAACAACTAACAATAACACCACACACACACCACCACTCTTCCACAATGTACACAACACGTGTTTCAACTCAACACGAGGCATCATCATCAGGCAAAAAACACATATTATTATTTTTCAATTTTCGTTTGCTTGTCGCAGATGTTAGCTAGGTAAGAATTTTAACTGTCCACATAATACTGAATTTGCGCAAAGTAATGCTTGACTTCATTTATTATCGTAGTTAAACTATTAAAGTTAGGAGCCTTAATCACAGAAATGTTGTCTGTTCTACACAATTAATATGATCCGTGTGTCATGTGGGGTGTACACGCCCTACTCTTAATCACTATATTATTTTCTTTGTGGCGTATGTTAGGCAACAATTAAAATTATACAATAATTATAATAAGCAAGAAAATAGTGGATGAAACGCGGTTTAAAATGCATATCCATAATACAGCAATAAATTGATTTTTATAGCTATATACTTTACTAAATATGCAGTTGAACGGGAAATGTAAAACGGACACCTGCGGTTCGCGAGCACGCGGTCCGCAGGTGTCCGCCTACACGGAGAGCACAAATAATTTTGATCATGGTCACCGAACGCATAAATAAAGTAATACGTTTTGTCAGCTTCGCGCTCGCTCGCGCGGGCAGACGCCCCGGGGCTGACGGATGCCGAATGTCACGGGCTAGCAGCGGGAGGGGGGGGGTGTATGGAGAGGGGCGAGGAAAATAAATACACACACACAATCCGCACCGCACAAACACACACATTCCGACGACACGTAATGTGTTCCACACACGTGTCTCATCGCTTGACGGCCGCGCGTCGCGTCCACTGTGCGATGCGGGGCGATGTTTAAAACATACGAGAGGTCGCCGTAAGTGACAGCCGGACGAGGGGCGGAGAGTGTTATGGGTTATGAATTATTGTCACGGTGGAGAAACACCCATGTTTATTTCTGGTTTACTTCCCTTTTTTAACAAATTCTTTTGTGATTTTTGGAATTACAAAAGCATAAAAAATAAGGAAATCCCTATTTTTGAGTGAGACAGCCCTATCTCTCTGTTACTTCGTGTGACAAAATCTCTAAAGGTAAATTATATATTGAAATAAATTAATTAAATAGTAGTCTCGTCGCCCATACCACAAAGTCTGAAGACAAAAGTCTTCAACCAGTGCGTCCTGCCCGTACTCTCTTACGGTGCCGAGACGTGGACACTGACAGTCCGTCTCCTCGCCAAGCTCAAAGTCGCTCAGAGGGCTATGGAGAGAGCTATGCTCGGGGTTTCTCTGGTGGACAGAATTCGAAATGAAGAAATTCGCCGGAGAACCAGAGTCACCGACATTGCTCTTCAAGTTAGCAGACTGAAGTGGCAATGGGCTGGACACGTTTGTCGGAGAACCGACAATCGTTGGAGTAGACGAGTGCTGGAGTGGAGACCGCGACTCGGCAAACGTAGTGTGGGACGCCCTCCTGCTAGATGGAGCGACGATCTGCGCAAGGCGGCTGGCAGAGACTGGATGCGTGTAGCCGAAGATCGGGCTAGGTGGCGCGCCTTGGGTGAGGCCTATGTCCAGCAGTGGACTGCCGCGGGCTGATATTGAATTAAATAGTAGGCCTGAATTTCGAATGATGACGGGAGGTGCATTGTCGATGAAGGGAGATGCATTGTCGATGAAGGGAGATGCATTGTCGATGAAGGAAGGTGCATTGTCGATGAAGGGAGGTGCATTGTCGATGAAGGAAGGTGCATTGTCGATGAAGGGAGGTGCATTGTCGATGAAGGGAGGTGCATTGTCGATGAAGGGAGATGCATTGTCGATGAAGGAAGGTGCATTGTCGATGAAGGGAGGTGCATTGTCGATGAAGGGAGGTGTATTGTCGATGAAGGAAGGTGCATTGTCGATGAAGGGAGGTGCATCGTCGATGAAGGGAGGTGCATTGTCGATGAAGGGAGGTGCATTGTCGATGAAGGGAGGTGCATCGTCGATGAAGGGAGGTGCATTGTCGATAAAGGGAGGTGCATTGTCGATGAAGGGAGGTACATTGTCGATGAAGGGAGATGCTTTCGCTATGGATGCATCGACAATATACATCAATAGCAAAAGTGCATCTTTTTACATAATCTTTCCCTATAATAATTGGTCATTCTCGGTTTCACAAGCATTTTATATACACATAACACTTATTGTATCATATTTACTATTATATATATATATTTACTATTACTTTCATCTATTTTAAGAATTTAATATAAAAGAATTTAAAGTTTTATTTTTTATTAAGTTAATTTTATGACACAAGGTCATGTTTGAAAGTGTGTTGTTTTATAATTTATTATAATATGTGTATGAATAGTTTTTACTTTTTAAATATTAATCGATAACCCACGGAGAGCCAAAAGTGGGCTTCACTAATCTGCATGCATGGCGTAGCGGTGAGTTCTACGAAAACGCGGTGGATAAGTTAGGGTTGTAGTCGATGATAAAGTGCAGTTATGGTGATGTTTTTCCACATTACTGTAAAAATATAGACCAGCCAAGCGTGAGTCAGACAAAGTTGTAACGCAACTCCGTGAGGCCCGCGCTAACTTGGTGCCGTGTGGTCCGCCAGCTCCGTTCCGTTGTTAATACACAACACCGACGTAGAGGCGACACACGAGTGCATACCTCGACCACTGAAACTTAACGGGAGCGGCTCCGGTGGCGGCAGCCCGTCCCAAAGCCGAATGTTTGCTCTGCCCGTCGCCGGACACGCCGCCAAGCCTTGTAATTTAAACGTAAAAACCAACCCATGTAGTTAACTTCATGTGAGTGGACTCTGAAATTTCATTGTTTCCTGACATCCGTTTATGTTCACACGCGAGGTGCTGCTGTATTAAACATACCCGAGTTTCACCCCCACCGTACAAGTTTCGCAGCGACACGACGATTGGATCCACTTTTTTTTTAGTCCCCGAAACTTTCACTGAAGTTCAGATTGATCCCGTTCTGTTCGCTCCGTGAAAAAAACTTTGTCTGTTTGTAGAAAGCCTCAGATATGCTCGACAGGTACATGTTCCGTGCTTCGGGAACGGAAAAGTTTGGGCGGCACTCGTTTGTATAAGTTATGGGCGGCGAGGGCGGGCGGTCGTCGCGGTCGGCGTGTCGTGTGAACATACACAATTACATTTAAAAGCTGAGAAGAACACGTCAATATACTTCATTCGTATGCATAAATTAAAAAATAAATATCTTCATAGTCTTATCATAAATATAGTGAATAAATATATCAAATGGTTCCCGGTTCATGTGTATACGCATCTACAACAATATACCTCATGAATTAAGTGGACAGAAACAGATAATTAATAATGTGTGTTTTCCTGTTGGATGAAGTGGATTTATTTGGAACTTAAACCAAAAACTTACTGAAAATCGACCGAAAAGTTTTCGGTTGTCTATCGTAGAGTCTATTATACCTGAAGATGCCTCGTGTTGGGGCGAAAAGGTGGAAAAGTGGTAGTGTGTGTTTGGTGTTGTGTATAGTGGTTGGTGAGTGGAGAGTTGCTGGCTTTCTGTTATTGTTTTGATTGTCGAGGATCTTAGCTAAGTAAAACTTTTGACTGTCCACATAGTGATGGATTTCCGCAAAGTTACGCCTGACTCCATTAATAATCTCATGATTTAAAACAATTGAACGCAACATTATTTAAAATAAGACTATATGAATGGCTAATAGATGCTAATATTTATAATAATAAGGACTTTTTGCTTTAAAAGTTGGATCGAATGTATGTCATAGATGAATCAATTATAATTTTAATGACAATGTAACAGTTTATTAATAATTTAATGCTTTGTGACCATAAGCGACTTATGTATTTAGATCTATATGTAGCTATACGTGTATATAGTTTATGTAGAGTTGACATTATAAACAAATAAATAAACAATATCTGACATTTGTACGCCATAAGTAACAATGTGATGGAGCTTTTAAACGTCTTTTTTCAACTTGGTACACCTCACATTATGCAAATAAAGAATTATTATTATTATGATGCATAAATACAAAGATTGCTGAAGAGATGAGATGAAATATTGCTGATATATTTTGCTGAATTTAAGTTAGAAAACTTGTTTGTAAGATATTTTGTACCAACTTTAGACAAATATGTTTTAGGCAAGGAATGAATCGTGTCAGAAGGAAACTCCTTCGTACTATCGTAAGAACAAACTTTATTAAACTACATTGAATTTAATTTACCTGTAATTGTTGTGGTGATATATAATAAATGAATAATCAGAAGGGATTATATGGTTGTTAATTAGGGTTCCCGCTTACGACTTAATGTCCTAGGATCGATTCTGCTTACTATCGCGTTATTGAAGTGAACACAATACAATATAGAAACACAATCAAAGTTTAGTTTCTGTTTCCACATATGTCTCACTGCTGAGCACGGGATTCCCCATTTCTGGAGGAACAGACGTTCACGGAAATTGGCAATAAATATTTATTCCGATACGGGCATCGAACCCGTAATCAATGACATTGTATTTGGTGTGGTCTCATAGATTTCAAGCGATAATACCGGCATTATGAATCTCTTTTTTAAAACATTTCTTTTACAGGTTTATAATGGTGTAGTAAAATTGTTTTGCATGAGATTTATTGCTCAGAACAAATGTCGACCTGCTGATGTCGACCGCGACCAAAATGTCGTTATATTTGAACTTTGCATGTCTTTGAAAGTACCTCCAATTTTCAAGCTTGCAGACAGTTTCCTCATTGTTTTTTATGGGATAGGGAGGCAAACGAGCGAGCGTTTCGATTGATGGAAAGCAATTATCGCCCCCCATTGTAAATGTGTGGTAGTACTAAGTACCTGCTTAGTATCTCTCCGTTACAGACATAAGCAGGCTTGTTTTGAAAGGGAAATACATTCCCTCGTGATGGACCGAGAGAAATGTTGTCTCACTGTCGTCGCGCGTGGCAGAGAGCGAGCTGGGTGACGGTGACGGTGCCTCTTCAATTCCACTCTGACCAGGTGCGGGTCAGTGCACTGTCTCTGTGCACATAAAACCTTTATCGCTATCCCCACGGGGCGGAGGCGCCGCGCCCACGCGGACCCGCTTTATGACCAAATAACGGCCGCCACAAAGGCGCGCGCGCTCTAAACCGTATGAGGCCGGCCATTACTTAACGCCGTAACTCGCGTTCAGCGTGCCGTGGGGGGTAGGGGGGGGGCGCCGAGCGCACCTCCGCCTACATTGTCGTTTAAATTATTGCGTGTCACTTAAGTGGCGCGGATGTCTCACTTTGTTCGCCGGCGGGAAATTCCCCGCATCCGTGTAATGGACGGCCCCGCTTAGCGTAGGCTCGTGTTTAAACTTGTTGTACACTTGTGCCGGGAGTGGGGAGCGGGGAGCGGGTTTAATTAAGTTTAATCTGAGTTATGTTACAGCGCGCGGCGGGGGGACGAGGACGTGCTCACACCGCCCGCCTCGCCGCCGCAGAGCAAGGCTCCGGTACCTGATGTTGGTACAAAGTGTCAAAGATTAGTTCAGTGATAAATGAACGCAGGCTGACGACGGGGCACAGCCACGTGGGTGCGAGGTGGATGCCTTCGCGCTCACTATTTCACCTGCCTAGCGTGGTGATAATCATGGGATCTCTCCACTTTGAAGAGACTATTGTGCCCTGAGCTGGCGGTGATTAATGTAACATAAACTACTTCCCAATTAAAATTAAACTTCGTAGTCGTATATATTTTTCTATTATTTTTTGTACAAATGTATGGGTACAGTATAAACAAGGTACCAAAGTACATATCACGTTAAGTTAAAACTGGTGAAGTTTCTCAGAGCAGGTCCCGCACGTCTAAACAGCTAAAATGACAAAGCGTAGTTAAAAGTAATAAACGTGAAAGTAATGAAGCGCAGTTGTTTCGATACAAACATCAAATAGCGACTATTCGTCGAGACATTTGAGTCGGAGCCAGTTTCTCGACGCCGCGCCGAGATGTATTTTCCCCGCGAGTCCACAATGCTTATTTGTTTATTCACAGATCCACCTTCCCTTTCGGTCGGGGGCGCGGGCGGCTCACACGCTGGGCGTATAAACAAATCGGCGGCCAAACGCCATTTGCGAACTTTCACTGTTTTGGCCAGCCGCCAGCCGCCACCCGCAACAACCTTCCACGGGGCACTGTTGACTTTCACCGAAAACAACCAAAAAACAATTTGTTTACGTGATACCGACTGGGTAGCTGGTGGACGCACGGCTCGTTGTTCCACGCCGTGACTGTGTCTTCGACAGGGTTGCGGGTTCAACTCCAATCCTAAATTACATTTTCTTTAAAGAACACTGACAATTTTATTAGCATAACGAAAAATCTTGTTATCTACTCTAATTATAAATGAATGTAGCAATAGTTTAAAAAAATAACTTTTTTAAATTCATTAAAAACTATATTTAAAATTCAACAGATAACTAATATATTACATTGAGTTATAATCTACAAAACTTTGTAATTTGATGTTTGTTTCGAGCTGATCTGGTTACTGGAGACGAAGCCGCATTGTGCTCGGCCACGCTGAAGTTCATTCATTATACGTAACACTCCAACTTAGCTAATCTCTGAGCTATGAAATGGTTTACATCAATAGTCCAATGAAGGATACGAACTGACGACCCCAGATCGTATACCCGATTCTTATCATCTACGCTACTGTTGCTTAAATATCCACCCGGCACGTAGCAGACCGTGCTTGACGTATGTACGGTGTGTAACATATTGTGTCTTATCGGGTGCGCTGTGTATTGTTAAATAAACATAAAGTGTGTTGAAATACATTTTGACATGAAACCTCATCTTGTGTTCTTTTATACATTTCGATATTAAACCTCATCTTCTGTGCTCCTACTCCTGAAGTTTACACGCTCGCTTTGCGCTGGTGCTGGTGCAGGCAGCGCCACGCAGTAATTGAATCGTAACATATTGACAACAACATCCTCATTAAATAGATAAAGTTGTTACGTACATATGTTGTTAGTGAAATCGAAATAAATAGCATTAAGCATAAAAACAACAACAAGCGCCGAGCCTTTTCTTTCCCTACACTTTCCTTTCTTCTCTATCCTTTACGATTCTTCTCCGCTAATTCACCTGCCTTATCTCAGCATGCGGGGCTCTGCTGGGCCTAATCTCCATACCTTGCGGCTTGTGGGATTCATTATGACGAATCTTATTAAATGACGGTGTTTGTAGTTCGCCACCTGTCCCGTCCTGATTCTCATGAGGGCGGAGGAGGAAGCAAGGAAGGTGTGCCGGGATCGTAGCGGATGGAGATCCGTGGTCCCTGACTACCTCTACGGGAAACAGGCGTAACGATATGTGAGTCTTAGCGCTGTCAGTCAGTGTAGTGTAGTGTACTGGCGAGTAGATCAGTAGATATTTTATAAGTCCGTGTTATTCTAACGTTCTAAAGGAAATTTGGTAATTTACAAATATAAACCAAAATTAAAATGTTGGTTGTGTGTCACGTGTCGAGTAAAGCACAGTAAATAACAAAACTTTAATTAGCACGGCGTTCTTCATAATTCTTTAACGTTTCACGACACTTGGAAGGCAACTCCAGTGTATAAAATTACATGGCAGCGCCATCTACTTTACATTTTAAAAACGATTTAAACAGGTGGGATACTAACAAACATTTTATTTATATATTTTATTGTATGAAATGTAATATATGTGTATATTTGGTTTTGTTCTTTTTCTTAGCTTAGTAATAGATAAATTTGTTTTATAAAACCACTCCTGAAGTGTGAGCCGGTAACTAGCCACGAAATTTCTTTCAGCTCTTGTAATGAATTTGTGAACGAATTCAATGGAAAATATTTGCTACGCTTTTTGAAAAAATAGGAACCTGTGTTTCAAATTGGACGTTGAGAGTCTGTTTGCGTTTCTTTATGTCTGAAGTGTTTATCCGCGGATGGAATGTTTCACGAGTGGCCGACTTCGTGAGGGCTTATTTGAATGAATCGAAAATTTGTTTTCAGTTCGGAAGATTGCAATCATTGGTTTACCCAGGAGACTCTCTTTATAGGGATCCCGTTGAAATGTATAAAATTTAGGAGCGGAGGGCTAATTTTGTACTAAACTTTTGTTTTATATTGGGGTGTAACTTGGGACAAGAAAAAAGGGATATTTTTTATGGGAAAGCAATGAAAGCTATGCCGCCCATGGACATAGCGCATAGCTATAGCCCATGAGTATCTGCAGTGCTTTAGTATTGTAGAAGCATTACTGGCTATTAAGACATATGTATGTATGTATGTATATAGGCTTGTTTTTTGAAGGTTGACATAGCTTCCTTCCTATTTTCTGCTTCCAATCTTCTGCTTCTCTTTTTTAGCGTGGCCCTATTGTCAGTTTGAGGTCGTCCTCCCATCTCCTCACTGGGCGATCTCTATTGGCCTTTCAATCCTTCGAATACCAGACGTCGATCTTTTGGCTATGTATGTAACTTCTAGACTCCCTTTTTATTACCTTTCTTTAACACGTTGCGTACTGCGTCACCCGACTTAGGTGACGGGCATGCTTCCGTGAGGCCCGCGTCACCCAAGTACGGCTGACGCTTTTCTTGTTGAAGTTAAGTAAGATTTAAAGTTGCATTTTGAAAACAAATTGAATGGAACATTTTCTGAAGTATTAATATAGAATATACAGCGTAAAAATATAAAAATTACACTTTACTTTTTATTGATTTATATATGATAACATATTATATTATACTATGTCGCATGAAATTACTGGTGTTTCAGAAAAAGTATGCTTCTCAAATGAATAATCTATGATACTTGCAGTGAGATCCCTTGCAGATCTCTAACCGAAATTCTTAACGCTTTCCAGGGAAAGCGATAAACGTTTCGAAATCCAAAATAAGCTACTTACCAATAAGATTATTTTGGAACAAAACAATGTGTCAATTACATAGGTCGATCGCATTGTAAATGGACATCGACAATGCACGGATCTATTCGAGTTACATTGTTGGTATTCCCGCATATCTTTCCGCTGTCGTTCTAGTGCGCCGAGAGAGAAACTTGCTCCGGCGGGAAACTCAACGTGATCACGCTTGGTACGCAACGTGTTAATGTGGTCTCTGCAATATGAGTACCGTGCACGTTTACACGGTCGGGAGCATCGCGGCGCTCAGCACAGACCAAGCGACACCATGACGAGGAGAGAACGTTGGAATAAATAAATATAATCCACCTTACTATCGTTTGAAGCGATCCACGGTCAATATTAAATGTTTTAATTAACGTCGTGCGAGCTCGCAGGGCGGCGACACGACGTGGTGCGAGGGGCCGGTGCGATGGCTCCTGTTACTCGCCTTTATTATCTTTTTACGACGCAATGTCTCCCTGCTGCGTAAGGCGAATGAAGGTCAAATCTAAAAATTGACATTATAAAGCACAATGGACTTTATATAATACTAAATAAGGGTAATTATATGTATAAGGGTAGATATATATTCCTATATACTGGCAGAATGTATACTTGTAAAGTTAGTTAGTTTAAATAAAGTATAATAATATATACGTCTAAAATTAATTAGTGAATAAAGCACTATAATCCGGACTTCCATTTATCCGTACTGCAGGTACAACCGAAAGGCCATTTTTAATTGCGCCATTAGCCAACACATTTTTATTTTATGAATATCACGTAAAATTTTTTATGATGAGTTTGGCAAAAGTCGACAGAGATAAGTGGAGAGCCAAACACTCTGGGTTGTTGAGCTCATGCAGGGAGCAAGTAGATGTGTGTAGAATGGACATAACTTTATTTGTTTATCCTACTTCCTACTAATATTATAAATGCGAAAGTTTGTGAGTATGGATGTATGTTTGTTACTCTTTCACGAAAAAACTACTGGACGGATTTGGATGACGGAATAACATATTCGGCTACAATTTGTAATGATTTTATGTAATTTTGATCGTAATATAATTTTACTATTAAGTAAAAAAAACATTTTTATTTAAAATGATCTGTCACGAAACTTAAAGTGGCAGACAAAATTCCACCCGCCAAAAGTTAGTAGAGATATAATTAAGTTTAAACCGCATAACGTACGCGCGCGCGCGTCTGTGTGTATGTGTGTGTGTGAGATCACTTTACTCCAGTAAATGCTCTCGAACACACGGTGGAAGTTATGAGGCCCTGGACAATTTGTAACTAATCTCACGTCTGTAAACCCTCACGTGTGGAGAGTATATCTTTATCTCCCGCTAGAAGTTATTTTATAGTTTCCTTAACTGAAGTTACAGCGCACTACGAACATGATGCTACACACGGCTGGTGCGGTCGGCGATTTTACGTCCAATAAATAATTGACATATGTTTGATGATTACATAGAAATTAGTTTGTTATATAAAATAGGGAGTCTAACAAACATAATGAGTCACCTGGATTTAGGACCTCTACTGGCGGCCCACGTACACGAGATATACAAAGGCACCGCAATTTGTTTTTTATAGCAGGGTATACAGATGAACATGCGGATTACCTAGTCACGACGGACACGTCACACGTGCGTTATTTGTGTAACTGGGAGTAGTATAAAGAACTCCTCAGAACATTCATGTTCATACACAGACAGTTGATAATACATCTGGGCGTAAAGATAATAGTTCGATCTTATCGGAAATCCTGCGGTCGCCGACGATTCGTAACGCTCTCCATTGGATGCGGTCAAATAGAAGGGACTGTTACTACTGAATGTAAATAACTACTCAAAAACATCTGGTACATTAGATGAAGTGCAGAGACGTTGGTGAAAAAACGTGTTGGGGGGGGGGAGGGAATAAAAATGCGAGTGGATTACTAGCATAAAAAATATGCAGTTGACAAAGACAGTGTGCCCGCTAACAAAGCAAACCTTATATCCAAATATGAGGTCGAAGCGATTATTCTCGGCTCGCAGTGTCGCTCCACGGTCCCCGCGGCCGTGTGTCCCCGGCGGTACACAGCGTACGTGCCACGGGCCACGGGCCACGGGCGGCTCCACGTGACCGTGTGTCGCGCTATCGCAAGCTATTTACCCGCGTTAGTTAGTTATTAAGGATTACATTGTAATCGTATAGCGAGGCTCAGTTCGGATCGTATTATGGGTCGTCGCCGGCGCCTCGCGATATATTCGTGTGTATTTAAGAAGTTTGATGTGTGTGTGTGTGTGCTTTAGTTTCACGATAATAACCATGCCTTTGAGTACACTGAGGGCACGTACTCAACAAATATAGTTTGGCATGTGTTCCAACGCTGGCAATACAGCGGAGTTGTATGGCGTGTTGTAATTCAACTCATTACCGGATTGACATCGTCTCAAATGTGATGAACTTCAATTGATCGCGTTTTTGTTTAATTATTTATATTAATTTCTATTTTTTATTTAATCAATTATTTGTCAAAGCCAATATTAATAAAATAAAAAAAGCTTTATAAACATAATGTATTGGTTGAAAACACTCTTCGACGTTAGATTTTTGAAATTTAATTATTTCAAAAGAGATGACTTTTATATCGACCGATATAATACTATTTTTAACGTTTCTTTAAAATGGTTTTTTAGCATCTATGAACAGACGGGAAAATTAAAAAAAAAGTGTATCGGTAGTTTTTGTGTTGTTCGAATAAATACATTTACATACACACAGAATATGTATTAATGCGGTATGAGCTAAAAGCATTACAATATGAATACAAAAGACTTTTAAAGATAGTCGAATGTAGCTGTGTATGCAGACATCGCATGTGACAAACTGACATTTTTTTTAACTCCAAACGGGACACATATACTTTCATATTAATGTTATAATTGCCAAAGTGTATTGATCTGTCTGTTACGCTTTCACTGTTAAACCAATTTTGATAAGAGTTAGCATGGAGATAGTTGAAGATCCGATGTCAAACATAGGCTACTTTTAGTTCCGAAACGATAGCTCTCACAGGCCGCACGATAGTTTTCACGCAACACACGGCAGCTAGTGGGTCTGTATACACCAGTAAGGTAGTTAGCGCGGTACTACTTAATTGCTACGGCTGGTTATCCGTCCGCCGTCACTCGCATAGAATAGCACCTTCCACCAGCAGCACCGCCTGACACAATATAACTAATCTGCGTCCCAAACTCAGTACTGATTTACTTTAGCTAGACGATTATCCGCAACAAATCTATGAAATATGTAAAATTTGATACAAAAATTTTGATATAACTTAATTACAGTGCGATGTTGAAGGGATTCTAGTATTTCATCTTAATTCAACCTTATTACAATATTAAATTGGGTCTTCGTCGCCCCGCCCGCCCCCCGCGAACCCGCGCCGCTGAAACTGCTGATGGCAGTCTTCTGTCTTCGATCAAATTATACGTCGGGCTCACGCATTTACTTGACGAATGTGTGCGGGGACGCGCGTCAACGCGAGACGGCGCTACGTGCGTCGCGCGCGCGCAAAAGGGACGCCGCTACCAACACGGAGTTCGTTTTCAGCGCGAAGTTAAGTGAGTTAAATCTCCAAATAAAAGGTGAGTTGTGCAGTCAGCGGGGCCGAGTTGCTGACTGTGACGCGCTAGGCTAATGGAGCCGTTGAGGCGGTCCCTCGCCGCTTCCGGTACCCACACCCCCCACCCCCCACCACCCGCCGCCGACACAAAACACCCGTTATCTCTCGCGATGATCTAAACGTCAGGGTCTCGTTTCTCGCACCGATCACAGCCGTCTGCGGACACGCGATTGTTCACCGCGATAACCAGTCGGCTCGCCGCACCGCGACCACGCACGCATCGCGTCACAACTGCCCCCCCCCCCCCATAAACACCATCGAGACGAACGATTAAATAAAACACAATATAACGTTATGAGACCGGCAAAATTACACGCAATAACTTGTCACGGTGTAAATTCATTTCATCCGAATGACGTTTGACATTCACATTTAACGGAGTTGATTATGTAATTAATAAAAATATATAACTTAAAGTTTCATCCCCACCATTTGGGTGAGTCCACCAGGCCATCCAGTACACGGTGCGTTATTTCACAAACTTCATTTCACGCACTTTATAGAACCATCTGCCTTTAGCCATATTTCCGAAATGATACTAAGATAGACTTTGAAACCTTCAAAAAATAGTCGCATCTGTATTATCTCTGGTGTTGCAGATGTCTGTGCGTTAATTGCTTTCCATCAGATGATACGCCTACTCGTTTGCCTTCATGTCCCATAAAAAAAACTATCCTAAAATGGCCGTAAAGTTTCGCAAGGGATTACATCTTTATTCCGAGACAGGGACCGCGTAAAAGTAATATGTACTTCGCTACGAAAATGTTCATTTCGGTAGAACATGATATGAACTATGTTTGTCCTTCGAGATGTCCCTTCAAAAGATACGTTACGGTCCAATTAAATCGAATGAATCGCTAGCACACGTCGCGCCCCGTACAGAGCTGTGCTCGCACACGTAGGTACCTATGTACCGCGTCACAAAATAATTTTATTCTGCACTCGGTGCGAACACGGTCGTCGGCGAAAACTTTGACATTCGGAATGCGTATTTATATTTAATGAATAATAAAGGAGACGCTCTCTTGAAGACTCACTTAGTATCGTTTTAATCTTGAAAGTAAATCTGGTTTAACATTCGCTCTTATTTCATATACTTTCGGCGGTTAACTTTAAAAAAAGACTAGCAACGTGTTTAATATTACTAGAATTCTTGTTAACCATTCCAAATGAACTAATAATACTTGTTCTATGATTTTTTTTCTACAGCCCATATATGACCCGCTGCTGAGCACGGGCCTCCCCATTTCTTGAGAATTGGACGTCAACCCACCAAGCTTGTCCACTGAGAATTGACGGATAACCAGACTCGAAATAAATATCATTAGGCCATACACATATATAGCCCGTTGAGGGGATCTAATCCGCAACCATTGACTCTGTAGCCGACAGCCCGACCACTGAGTCAACTGTTTGTCAGTATGTATTATACAATTATAAAAGACGGACATAGTGCGTAAGTGCCGTGCTGTAATAGCGTTGGAGTAACTCCCTTCTCGTGGGCATCGTCAGGGTTGAAATCAGTCAACCATCGCTAACAGACAGCACTGGTCTCAGAGGTGTGGAGTAGTGTTAGTCGGTGATGAAAAAAGGAGGGAGGGGGAGTGACAACGCGTCCTGGGCCTCTGGTTCCGGGGAGTTTTAAGATGTATCCATGTCTTTAAAAATATGTTCGTTACCTACTATTATTTTGGAGTTGATCCCGTACGTTTTTAAATTAAAATTACATCCACTGTTAAACATTCTGATGGCTATTCAGTTTTCGTCTAGTTCCAGTTTCACTTATATATTGCATTTCTTATTATTTTACTCTCCTCAGTTATTCGCTAAAGGTTATGATTATATGTAGTAATAAAATAGGTGAGTAATTTATTTTATAAATAATTAAAAACATCAACATGATTTAAAAGAGGAACCTCATTCAGCTCTACCGGTCGGCCTCGTGATGGCTTAGTCCTTAATTGCAATTATGATTGCTCATTGGCTTTTGTTTAGCGCTGAATTATGAGGGCTTTTTCGTGGTTTCGCCAAATTGTCACACAATAAAAATTGTGGTAGAGCCACGCTGCAGACGAATACTTTGTCAAGAATGGCATATTATTTGTCTGTAGCGTGAATGGGCCGGCTCACCCGGGGAAGTACCACACTCCCGCAGAAAACTGGCATCTCAATGGTAGCTTAGCTACCGCGCTTCGTACGGGGAGCGACTGAGTTCCGGAGGCCCAACAACTTCCCTTTTCATTCTCACTACCATAATGACACTTTCCTTAAAGGTCGGCAACGCTTCCGCACTGCCTAAGGCGCTGCGGATGTCTATGGGCGGCGTTGATTGCTTTCCATCAGGTGACACGCCTGCTCGTTTGCCTTTCTATCCCATAAAAAAAATAAAAGATAAACGAGAGGCCTACGACGAGTACTTCAACTCGCCCGTCGCTACGCAATCGACGCTGAAGCCTCCTCAACATTGAAGTAATTACAAAACGCTGTTTAATTAGAATCCACACAAGTCAAAGCGGGCCTAATTACAGTTTTAATATTGTAAGCACACACGATTATACGCGAAATAACAGTTAATAAGGCGGTAGCAACGCTCGTCTCGCTGTTGTAAGGTCCTCCGGCGATGTAATCTCGACGGGGGAAGCCACTCAACGGAGAGGAACGAACTACTGGCTCGTAAAGAAATAGCGTTGCAGCATCACAAGCTATAAAAAGGCTATAAAAGGCATGAGCTCATTTTTAAATGCGGAGAATTTTTAAACGAAAGTCTCCTAAATATACTGAAATAACTAGAGAGAGCAACTTCAACAGTAAGTTTTTAAAGCATAAGTGAAAATAATCATATATTATCAAATATAAAAGTTTGCTGGGAGCTCAGACACGCGTGGGATATAAAGAAATGTGCGGGGAGTGGCGGGGTAGGTGGAGGGATGGCAGTCGTAACCTTGAGTCGTTGACTTTAAACGTAGACGGGAGACAAGTGACGAGCGGCGAGCGGGGAGTGAGAGGCTAGTGCCTTACTCCACTGCGGCGTTCGTCCGCTGCAGAAGTCTGTTTGCGACCAACTGCAGCGCTGTAACTGTACTGTAACACATAACTATTTCTTGAAGTGAAAACTTCTATATTAGTTGGGCCTCCGGAACTCAGGCCGCTCACCGTACGAAGCGCGGTAGCTAAGCTACCATTCAGATGCCGGTTTTCTGCGGGAGTGTGGTACTTCCCCGGGCGAGCCGGCCTATTAATGTTACAGACAAACAATATGCCATTCTTGACAAAGTATTTGTCTGTAGCGTGGCTCCACCAATCTGAACGCTTCTTTACCTACACCCTGGGGTTTTTTCCATTATGAATATCAATATAAACATAAAATTAAAGGGTACAAACACCAACACTCTAAATAAATATATATTAAGGTATAGAAACGCGCTAGGATTTGGGATCTTTGGGAAGTTTCCATTGTTAGAGTAGGCGTGGATTAATCGGGCGAGACTAAAAAGAACAACACTTTAATATAATAATAAGTGAAATATAATAGGGGACGAGACTGTTGGATTAATAAATTTACGATATTATCATCAAGGATGGTTTTTAAAATTCCTACTATCAGTTCATACTCTCCCCATATATATGTGTATTTATATATCTTGTTCTAACATTCAATCGTTAATAAAGTACTTTTTTACTCAATTTCCACTCAAATTCAAATACATTTATTAAACTTGTAGAGTCCCGAGATCGGACTCCCCCGGGTACTATGGTGCGTTACCTCAGCATGCAGGGCTCTGCTGGGGCTGACCTCCATCCTCCCTTGCGGCTCGTGGGATTCACTATGACGACTTTTAATAAGCCTAATTTGTTAAAAAAATGTCGGCGACGTGGTTCGCTACCCGTCTCGTCCGAGAATCAGGACGAGGGCGAGAAGCGGCTAACTGAGAGCCGTTTCGCTGCAATGAATATGAGAGAGTGTGGAGAAGCAAGGAAAGTGTGCCGGGATCGTAGCGGCTGGAGATCTGTGGTCTCTGCCTACCCCTACGGGAAAATGGAGTGATGGTATGTTAATTCAGTTTGTTCAAATATTATTTCAATAATCATATTAATTAATTAGTTTTAGTTTTATATAGGGAAAAATCTCTTATATAAGATATTTAGCAGGATATATAGATATAAAAGTAGGAATTGAGTTTAAAGTTTTATTTATACCTTCTTGTTGTAGTATAATGCATTTTAATTTGTACTAGTGTTGGTAAACTAACTTTTAATTTAAACATTTATATCTAAACCATAACATAAAATTATTTGATAAAATACTAAGCTCATAAGAATTCACAATATCGTTTGATTACCGTTCATCCACTCGTACTATTTATCTTCTGAAATATATAAAGGACGTGAATCCTATTTTCTAAAAAGTTTCAATATAACGTCAATACATACACATATATGTACCGCGTTACTCCTGTGTACTGTGAACCCCGCAAGATAGACAATATTTTCATTACTTTGAATGAGGCACACACAAATTTGAGCTCACAGAATGTAATTACAGTACGTCAGCGGAATCCGACACACACCGCCCGGCGGATACAAATTGGAAGCAGCGAAAGTCAAAGACTTGTTATTACACATCGCGAGTTATAACGACAGTAATTTACTTTCACACACACGAACCTATAATCTCAGACGATAGACAACACGCAAAGGATCCTCAAGGATCATATGAACGGAAACGAGCGCCGTACATACTGACGAATGTTTCTCATGAAATAAACGACGTGTGTATGACGAGCAGTGCCTTGTTACGGAGAACAGTGGCTCGGATATCTTATTTCAATTTCAACGCTCCATTGATTGCAGATGCCGAGGATGGTCTTCGTTTGCAGTCATCGGGGGCGAGGGGGATGGAATGATCATCCAGTGTCGCAGGTGGGAGGGAGACGGGTTTTATTTTTATACGTGGAGACGAAAATATCGAAAAAAGTTATCGCATCAAAGTCTCTGTGTGCCCGTAAAGGTCTCATTAAAAGTGCTTTTGTGAAGGAATTCACTCCAATTTCTAAGGCAGTCGGCGGTTGATCGGTCGGAAAGTAAATAACGACATTCTCCGTTGTCTAAGCGCAACCTCCTCAACCTCCCCCCCCTCCCCTCTCACCACCACCGCGTCCGCTCTGCAGCCGCGTGCTCTCGTTTAGTTTTGAAGAGGAGCACACCGTGCGATCGGTGATGTGATGTGACTTTTCTATATTATTTCGTTTAGCTTATAGTGGTCACCATCATATTACAAAGGTTTTCTTGCTTTCTCGTTTTCAATCGTCCAACTTCCAGTCATTTTCAAAGTATAGTTAACGAGAAAATTGATAGAGTCAGGCTTTACTTTGCGGAAATCCATTGTATAGATGGACTGTAAAACTTACTTTGCCAAGATCCGCGTTGTTTGCGGTGAAAAGTGGTTTTGTGTATTTGTCATTGTCAACGTTGGTGATCACGGCGAGGTGTTGGAGGATTTACTAACGGCCGTTTCGGTATGTAGTAGCCACTTCTTGGTAAACACCCAATATTGTTTTTCTGCTTAGTGTTAGCGGGTTGCAAAGTAAGTTTGCTTGTCAATCAGGATACTTAATGTATAAAACCAAACCACAAATCTACATCTGAATACATTTGTGTTAATTCTTAAATATTCGAGCGATGCGACACCCTGCGCGGCGGCAGCGCGATCGCGCCGCGGCTCGCTCCACCTCACGTCGTTCGTCGTCGTCGGCGGCCGTCTCCGGATTTACTTTTAAAACATGTCATTATTTTTTTATTACGGCGCGTGAGCAAAAATGTACTTATTTCGCGCTCCGTTGATCTGAAAATGTGACATCAGCGGGTGAACGCGAGCCGCGGCTGTGTGCGGGGCGGGGGGGCGTGTGCACGCCGAAGCGAACTTTACGAGCTGATGGCACACTTCATACGTCGACCTCTCCTCCACTTTACGGCTGCTGAGTTTTGTTCGAATGATACGAAATAAAACAATGCTCGTTGAACTATTTGCTGTCGGGTGTGCCGCCGACATGTCAACACGTGACAGACAAACACTCACATATCATGATGACGACATATAAACATGGGTATTTCATTCCTTTTTTTGATGGCAATTACTTATAACTATTATACTAATGTCAAGTAGAATATAATGAAATCAAGTATCTTGAAATGTACTAATCATCTTGTCGCGTTACGTCTTGATAAAATGATGGCTATTCTACCAAAACCTTCTATGGTCTTTTTCCGTCAACTTAAAAAATCACAATCATTTCACATCACTCCACTTATGCGTTTAAATTGAACTATATTGCTATACGCTACAACAATAAAGTAATGTGAGATAATCATTTTTTTTTCACAGCCCATGTATCTTCATTTCTGGAGGAATAGACGTTAACCCACCACGCTTGTCCAATGCGGATTGGCGGGGTTACCAGACTCGGAATAAATATATTTAGGCCATACATATATTTACTCCGATTCGGGGATCGAACTCGCGACCATCGATTCCGTGGCCAGAGGGCCGCCAATTTGTTATAAGTCATAATAAGAAACAAATATGAAAATATAAGAAACATAATACGTCACGTGATGTAAGTTGACGGGAAAAGTCCAAAATGTGTATTTTAAACACACGACAGATAATGTTTGTCTGTCCAACGTGTTTAATTGTCTGCATTTATTTGTCGCGTGTTTGACTGTCACGTGTTGTTATGTCGAGTAAATGCGATGTTGTTTATGAGCCGGTCATCTTAAAGTGTACGAAGGAATGATATTGAGTGTATTCAGATTCACTGTGATTGTTCTATTGATAATGGTTTTTAATAATTTATTTTGTGAAAGATGTAGCGATCGAGAATGGATTTATTGTATGTGTGAAATCACCGCCTCCCGTGTGTGTACATAATTTGTGTAATATAATCTGTGGCTGGAGGAGTGGCTGTTTTCAATGAGGCTGTTTTAAAAGTGTTGCAATTTTTTTTAACATATTACTTTTATGTTTGAAGCCTGGCTGAATCCACAAATTATACCGTGGAGTGATGTTGTGTATGTGTGTGTGGCCGCAGGTCGGAGGTCGGCGGTGTGAGGTGGTGTGCGGCGCGGTCTCCGGTTACAAAGGAGAGACTAACGAGGCGGGGCGCCCCCGCGCGGCTGCGGCTGCGGCTGTGGCGACTTAACAAGTTTGTCACGCGACGCGGTGGGCTTCGCTTTTATTGTGTAATTATAACTTGTTTGTTAACACGACTGCCCGACACTGCGGTGTGCCGCCTCGCGTCGGAGGCCTCGAAGGCTCGGACGAAAATCCCGTAAGGTACAACAATTTGTTTTACACGTATAAATTATCAATCTTGACTCTGTACTTGATTTATGTTTGTCTAAGATACCACTGTCTCAAATATGTTAATGGAATATCTATTGCACTTTTTATAGACGCAGTGGGGGGGTGGGGGATAACTTTTAATTCAAACAATTTATTTACAGACACTCTCTCGGAAACTTTTCAGTTGAGTTCGCCCGTCGTAATCGTGCAAAGTAAAAAGCGCCTGACTCACAGCCCGAAACACGAGGACCTTAATGACCGAAACGTTTACTACTCGACTGAGACGTATCACTACGATATACATATGTATTGTAAAAAATTATGATGAAATTTAAAATATAATGAAAATAATAGCAATAAGTAATAAAATAAATATCTTTAAAAATGTATGTTTCAAACAATTGATACGGTGATTATGTTTCCACCGTAGCGACTTATTGGGAGCAACAAGCACGCAGTAAAATATTTACCTTATATATTTGCGCAAATACAAAAGACATTTTGAAACACACACATACAGACACACACACACACACACATTTTAAGATATTTTTTTTATGTGATAGGAAGGCAAACGAGCAGGCGGTTACCTGATGGAAAGCAATCTACGTCGCCCATATACATCCGCAGTGCCATGGGCAGTGCAGAAGCCTTGCCGGCCTTTCAGGAAAGTGTCATTATAGGCCTACGGGACTCAACCGCTCACCGGACCAAGCATGGTAGCTAAGCTACCACTCAGACTTCGTCTTTCTGCGGGCCGTGCGAGCCGGCCCATTTATGCTACAGACAAATATAATAATCTGCTATTCTTGACAGAGTATTCGTCTGCAGCAAAATTTAATGTTTAAGGATTTTTATTTATTTCTCTATAGATATTAATACTCAATTAGAAATATGGAGTGGAAGGCCTGAAATACAGGCTCGCCCCTAGTTCAGGCACTAGCATAAGTTTTATCTTCTCTCTATATTCTAACCTATATACATATAGTTGTGTGGTGTCGAAACAAATGATTGTTATTATTATTATTTATCTCAATTTTCCCTGCGCCTGCGGGGAAATTATGTGAAGTATCTATCTATATGTGTTTGATGTTATGTCTTACATATATTGTGTATCGGTGATAAAAAAATGAAAGAATGACAAACGATAGAATTTATCAACTGACGCCTGCAACGCAAGTGTTTTCATCACGACACAAAGCACTCGAGTCATTCCTTACGGCGTCATTTAAATCATCATTTATTTATACAATGGCCAATGAATCCGCATCACCTTTGCAACAGTAGTTAACAAAGGAACGTAGCAATCGAAAAAGTTTCGGGTTTTGGCCCGATGTCCGCGGCTCCGTGCGTGCGGGGAATGAGTTTAAGTTAACATGTTTATTTCAACGTTATAACGTTCCACCTCAACGTCATTGACACGTGATGAAAAGATCGCACCGTTTGTTGGCCTCGCCATTGCGAAACTGCCTTTCCTTCAATCTCATCTTTCGCCGGCGGGCACCTGAATTTCGCGCCTATATTTAATCCCCACCCTCCTCTAGAAACCCCAGCGCTCCTTCCATCCGAGCTCGTTGGGCGCTAGCCGTGCGTGAAAGGTCGAACCGCTGGGAGGTCTGTCCGCGTGTCGTGCGTCGCGCGGACGAGCTCCGAGAATAGATTTCGACGACGTATCGAGTGACCGAGGCGGTGTCACTCCGCAACCAGTTCAGTAACTCGGCTGGAGGGATTTGTTGACACCATTTTTATACACTTTATTATATTTTTATGTTTAGATATATAAATATATTCTTAGAGACCGGCAACGGAACTGTGTTGTATAAATTTAAAATATACATATGCTAAAAAAACAATGTATGATTTCTGGTTTTTTAAATTAAGATTAATGTTACAAAGAAATTATTGTAGTTCATTCTAATGATTTCCGATTCCGAGATGCCTATGGGTATATATATATATATATATATATATATATATATATATATATATATATATATATATATATATATATATATCGTCCGATCTGTTGCCCTCGGCACGGATGGTGCGACGCAGTGATGGCTGACATGAGAGCGCTTCGGGCAAGCGATTAGCCAGAGACAGCTTAACATCGTTTCGAGGCGGGTTCTCGTAAGGGAGTAAGTAAGATCAAAACCAATTATTAACTTTATTGTCGTTTGGGCACTGTCACTTATAATTTAAGTTCTGTGTTTATTTTTGTATTGTTTACTAGGAAAATTATTTTATTGATTGTTATTGTTCCGTGCCCCCGGCCCGCCGCCCCATGCCGCCCCCCGCCGCCCGCCCACCGCGTGCGACACGTCGACACCAAATAAAAAGCAAATAACAATCTCTCCGTTATTGTTACAATTAAACGAGCCGTTAGCCGTCGGCCCCGCGTCACCGGCCCGCGTTGAAATAAATTGAAATCAAGGGAAGCGAAGTTCCCTTTTTGTTTGTAAATTTCACCAGCGGGAAACAAAAGCACGGCAAGAGCAAAAAATAGCGCGTTAAAAATCTTATTGTTCAAAGGACCTTAGTAAAGAGGAAACATTTGTAATTGCGAAGAGGACGATATTGTGCGTAAAAAGTTAATGTTAATGCGTGAAACTTTTTGACGGCGGACCTCCGCGGATGTCGGCGTTTATTTAAGTTTAATATGATTGATGAGTGAGCGGCCGCGGTGATTGTGTTCGCGATTCACGACGATTTGTCCGACAGCGAGTCAATGAGGGGATTCACGGAAATGGCATACAATCCAATCCATAACAATTTCTACGTCGGAATGAATCGGAAGTCGGAAAATAAAATCTATTTCTTGAAAAGCGAAAGTAAGATTGATAGCGAAACTTGAATAAAGTTAGCAGCGAGTTAAGTCGACGCGCCCCCTGTACTCGGTCCACGGTATATTATACATTACTTTTTCGCGATACGGTTTTGTGCCATATACATACATATCATCACGCCTGTTTCATGTAGAGGTAGGCATAGACCACAGACTTCCATCTGCTACGATCACAGCATACTTTCCTTGCTTCCTTCACACTCACCACTCTCTTCATGCAAGTTCGTCGATTATTCTTGACCTGGGCTTTCTTAAAAAATGTGTGAGTGTTTTAATGTTAAAAAATATTAATTTGTACTTTTTTATTGAAGAGGAAGACATGTATAAGCAGGCAAGTTATCTTATGGAAAATAATCACCGCCGTTCACCACAACAACAAGACCAGGGCCACTGGAGTAAAGTGAAGAAGGTACGGCCATTCACCGCACGGAGATAATTCTCCGAGTGCCTCTGTCTAGCGAAGGTTGGCAGCCAACTCAGCTTAACTCTCCTTGTCTTTCGCGAGGCGCAACAGTTCTGGAGCACTCGATATCCCGGTCTATTCCCTGATATTACATAGCCGACTTCCTTCTCTGAACAACCTGCCTTTTGCCTGTAACTTATCTCATCATGATCTATTGCAACTATGTGTACATGTCATGTCACAAAATGTGCCCCAGGCAATCAACATTTCTTGACTCTTGTAAATTTTATACCCCACTCTAATACTATCAGCACATTTTGATTGAATGAATGATTCACAAGGAATATAATTGGACGACCGTCGTATATTGCACCACCTACACACACCCACTCGCCCCCACACAGTACCATTAATTAAAGGATATCTAAATATAAATTAACTAACGTTGTAACTCGAACAACCGAGTGTCAAGTAGTTATTTTCGTATAAAATACATATACATACATACATATCGTCACGCCTGTCTCCCGTAGGGGTAGGCAGCGACCACAGATCTCCATCTGCTACGATCTCGGCATACTTTCCTTGCTTCCTCCACACTCATTATTCTCCTCATGCAAGCCCGCCGGTTGAGGGTACTCTTGACCTGGCCTTTCTTAAAAAGTTCAGCAATCTGGTCAAGGTACGTTCTTCGTGGTCTTCCTCTTCCAGCCCTTCCATCCACATTCGCAAGGTAAATTTCTTTTGCCAGTCGTCTTTCATCCATCCTCTCTATATGTCCAAACCATCTAAGCATCCCTTTCTCTACTTTTGTCACAACACCTTCTTTTACTCCACATCGCTCTCTTATATCTTCATTTCTTATTCTATCATTCAAGGTTACACCACACATACTTCTTAATGCTCTCATTTCCACCGCATTCAGTCTGCTTTCATGCTTCTTCTGCCAAACCCAACTTTCACTACCGTATATAAGCGTCGGCACAAGCACCCCCTGATGAACCACCAGTCGGGCCGTTTTTGACACATTCTGACTTTTCATAATTATTTTCGTATAAAATTCAATTTTAAAATTATTTCCTTTCTTGCTCTTTCCTAGCTTCTCTATCCTTTCCCTTCCTCTCCGCCAATCCACGGTCTGCCGTGCCAATGGATGCGTGGTTGAGGCGAGCTAGTCGCAAGCGTGCCGACCGTCCCGGGATCGGCCTCCCCCGGGTACTATGGTGCCTTACCTCAGTATGCGGGGCTCTGCTGGGGCTGACCTCCATCCTCCCTTGCGGCTCGTGGGATTCAATAAGACGAATTTAATATACCTAATTTCTTGAAAATGACGGCGACGTGGTTCGCTACCCAGCGAATGGAGCTCTGTGGTCTCTGCCAACCCCTGCGGGGGATAGGCGTGAATATATACATAAAAAAATAAAAATTGTCGTTTTTAAAATTAACTGTTGACGTGCGCGAATTTTTTACGAATCGGAAGCATCTGTTTGTACGTCGTGTCCGGTTCGGACGGAGTTCTTGTCGTCAGAAACAATATGTATTACAATAAACTTCGTCTGGTTACCCGAGCGAGAGTGTATATCGTTTTATATTTCCTACGATTAGTCTTTAATATGTCATACTGTTTATATGGATCATGTAAATCTAAAGTCACTTATATAGTTTTCTGAGTTAGCAAACTGGAGTGCCAATAATAGTTTGGTCACGGTTACTGGAGCATCTACATCCGCTGTGATAGACGAGGGCTGAAGAGAGAGACTATTGTTTAGTAAAATAAAAGTAATTTAAACCGAATCGGTTAAGATAACATCATCTTATGTAGGTATGAGTGTGGATAAAGCAAAGAGAGAAAGCCGGAATCGTAGTAGATGGGGATCTGTGGTCTCTGCCTGACCCCTACAGGAATCATGCGTGATCATATGTATGCATGTTTCGGTAAATATACAAAACATTGTATAATGTATTGTATATTTTCCGAAATTCGTTGTTTGGAATAATTCCCGCCATCGAATTCCACAGCCGCACAACTCACCGTAAAGGAAAATTTCATCCCCACCACCCTCCAGAAACAGCAACCCTTGGCGGTCTTTACGAACCGATACGACATTAGAACCTTTAAAAAAACAAGCCTATACATAACTAATAGGCCGGCAACGCTTCCGCGACTCCTGCGGTGTCGCGGTTGTCTATGGGTGGCGTTGATTGCTTTCCATCAGGCTACACGTTTGCTCGTTTGCCATCCTATACCATAAAAAAATTAAAAGTAACTCAAGCCAGTGCCAGCCGGCAGTCATAATTAGTGTTTAATCCCAGTGATCGGAGTCGATGTGTCGGATGACGTGGTGTGACGTCACAAACAGCACCGACAGACAGTTGCAGAGCGTTCAATTGGCTGATCGATGCGTTCGACAAATTGAACGAACGAAATGTACTCCTTAAATTACGGAGGCCGGGCAAACACGGCGCGTGGGGACGCAGGGCGGGCGGCCATTCATTAACTCATACCGGATCGAACAGAACACGGTTTAATTTGTTATCATGTTTGTCGATGATAGCTGTTCGTTGGAAAGCGCTAACAGCTGGCAGAACTGGCGCAAAATTGTCTGGTTTCCATAAAGAAAATATAAATATAAATTTTATTTCAAACTCTCACATATACATACCTTAAAATCTCTCTAGATTCGCATTGTACACGTCTTTTAAACATAATTATAAAACTAAAGAAACAAATTTCAAAATTACAAATGGACGCGAAAGTATGTCACTTACTTACATAACCAGTGTCACCGTACCTGAAACAAATAAACGTAACTACATTAATTCGTGATTACGTATAGGATTTATAAGAGTTCTAAGTAGAAATATGTAGCATATTCATAATAGTGACAAAAAACATATGAATATATAGAAAACAGAAATATATAACTACATGTAATTGTACATATAAGAAAAACAATGTCAAAAATGTTTTATTTGTATGTGATGTCGAGTGCTTACCATCAGGTGAGGCGCCTGCGCGCTTGCCTTCCCGACCCATACATACAAGTTTGTAACTGACGTCTTAAGTATATTGATAAATCGCTGTCAGTCCGATGCGGGTCCAAAGCGGTGTACCAATATTCATTCCCACTGAGCGGGGACTCCCCCCCACGTGCAGTAACACTCGGCTGCTATGAGTTGGAACTGTATCAGTGTGTACGCGGTTTAATTAAGAGTTTTTTCATACAGCGCCGCCACGGCTTAGACGGAAAAGTAAACAGGGCGATTAATTGTGTGTTGCTTGTTCCGGTGAGCGGGCTTCATCTAAAGCCGCGTGCACACGAAACGCAGTGTGTAACACCGCCGTGAGCGTTAAGCGTACTTATTATCCTTCTTATCGTAGGTCGTTAATTCAATATTCTTTTAAGATCTTCCCACACAACATACATACATACCGTCACGCCTGTCTCCCGTAGGGGTAGGTAGAGACTACAGATCTCTATCTGTTACAATCTCAGCATCCTTTCCTTGATTCCTTCACACTCATTACTCTCCTCATGCAAGCCCTCCGGTTAAAGGTACTCTGAACCTGGTCTTTCTTAAAACTTCAGCAATTTGGTCAAGGTATCTTTTCCGTGGTCTTCCACTACCGACCATTTCATCCACCTTCGCACTGTAAATTTCTTTTGCCTTCCATCCGTCTTCTCTATGTGCCCAAACTATCTAAGCATTCCTTTTTTCAGTTTTTATCACGACACCTTCTCTTCTCACACAATTCCAACCAAATATTTATTCCCCATCAATATCTTCTAATCTGTGTATGTGTGTGTGTGTGTGTGCATATGTGACTGCTTGGCTCAGTGGTTAGAGCACCTAATCAGATACCTACTTTGCTTAATAGATTTTTAGGTTTTTCTATGTTGAAACTACGGATAAAACTGAATTTATACAAGCAAAACAATTAGTATTTTTCGAGTTCTGGATATAATATGTAAATGTATAACATGTTCAGAAGATACTGCATTCGAATATTCTCTCTCTTGATAAAACTGGGTTCAGACGAGAGAGCGCCTGTATTGGTACTTGTTCACACACATAGGTAGTTGTCTTTTCGCGGTTGACATTTCTGAGATAGTCCAATTGGCTAAGAAAATATAATTAATTATATTTATTTACACATGAAAACCAACAATATTTCGGAAATATATTTACATATGTACGGCTGATGTTATCGCATTTAGTGTACACGCGGCCTAAACCCATTTTGCGGGAAAAAGTAAAACAAATGTGGCCCGCGCTGAATGTGGAAATTGGAAGCGTTTTAATTATGGGATTTCGGTTCGTAACGTTTTGTTAATTTTATCGTTTTGTTTATCGCACCGCCTTCGGGCTCTGATGATGGACTCGGAGAACAAACAACATAACGACCATGTTGTAGATAACACACGCCGTGTTTGCCGCTCGCGCGCTCGCGGCGAGTAAGCATTAATCATATATTTTCTATTTTTGAATCACAAAAGCTAATATTTTTATTTTAGAAATATAAAACCCTTTTTAGTATTTTATATTTAATAATAATGAAATGGATTTCACCACGGGAAGTGTACCGAGGAATTATTCGGAATAATTTTGGCCTCTGAATTCCACTACAACTCGCCACAAAGATGGGTCATATAAGACTACTAGATGGTGCAATTCCCACTATCTAGATGAGTGGCGATTCATTATGATACGTTTCCCGAGGCTCCTTTCCACACACCAGTACTCCGTATAACCAGCGAGCTCTAGTGTTGTTGCCGAAACGATACAACATTGCAACTTTCATAAAACAAGCCTAGATGTTTGTTAATGGTCGGCAATGCTCCTGCTATGCCTACGCACTGCGGATGTTTGTGCTCTCCATCAGGTGACGGACGGAGGTCTGCTATAAAAGCAAAAATGATATTATATATTACTATATAATCTAATAAACAAGATCATTATTTTTCCTTATATCCGGCAAGTGTGATGTGTTTATTTTCTTATTTCCTTTACAGCCCGTATATGTCTTACTGCTGGACATGAGCTTTTTCATATTTGAAGAAGTGGATGGATTACCCACCCCACCCACTTGCCTAAAAGGGCTCTGGGAACTTATTTATTTATTTATTCATTAGGCAAAAAAATCAAGTTACGGTCTTAAAGAATACTATATAATATTAACTTATCAACGCCCGGACTATAACTCTTTACAATTGCGCACAGCATGGCTACATTTTAATAACTTACTTATTTATACTTGTATAAACATTACATTAAACAGATAAAATAAAATAAAATAAAAAGAAAGAAGTATAACAATAATCCCGTGATCTACGGGCCACCAAAGATATCCCGGAGCGATCGATTTAGTATGTGTATTATATAAATATTGTATTTTAGATTATACACCTATTTATTATACAGTACAGGATTTGAACTCGCCGCTGTCGACTCCGAAACAAGTAGCTCCACCACTGAGTCAATTAGGTCGTCATTTATTATATATATTTTCATTCATATTCAATGTAATATGCATTGCATACAGTTTGCCCTGGCGCTGGGCTTCCATTGCTTTTGGATCCATACCTATAGAACTGAATAGAGTAGGATGTAGCGTATGTGAAATTAGAATTGAAGCGGAGATATCACGAACTGTTTGAAGCTATGTGAATAATCTGACCTCAAAATGGCGGCACATTGTAATTCAATTTTATTTTACTTAAAAGCTTTCGGTTCTAAAGCCGCGTTTAGGCCGAAACTCGTCGACTAAAATGTACCTTGATTTGATTTAAACAAAATACAATTTAGCTTTTTCATTTTAAATGCAGATTTCGGGCTGCGCATGGTTTTAAAGTTTTTGATTAACAATTTTAAAGTCAACGTCAATTAAATGTTTTTTCTTTTCAAACTAACTAACTTTGTTGGCGCAGCGACCCAAAATGGATCTTGGTCTCTGAACAGTTCTTATGCCACCGTACCCTGTCCTGTGCCACCTCCTGCCAGTTGCAGATTTGAAGGTTACGCAAGTCATTCTTGGTCATGTCTCTCCAGCGGTACCTGGGGCGGCCCACAGCACGTCGTCCAGTTGGCCGTCAGTTCAAATAGTTTTCTCTAATTTTGACGTAGATACCCCCCGTGACCCCATTGTTTATGGTAAATCATTGAAATCATTGCGTGAACAATTCTCTATCTTTACATAAAAAGGTAATTTGGTTAGACATAACGCGGTTAAATTACATCAACCGCTTGCAAAATAAACGGAAAATGAAAAGGCTTGTGAAAAATTGTAATATGAACATATTTTAAAATGTTTTGTTCAAATGTGTTTCTTTATGGAACTTGAGAGGTTATGAAAAAAATGTGAGAGTAGTTATGAAAATTTAAAATAAATATTTTCTTAAATCCGTTCTCCGATATGGAAACGACCTTTAAATGTGTCCTTATATATATTCTCATCCATCTGTCCAATATGCCTACCGTGTAATTTTTTGCAGGTTTTAACGATATTCAATAAAAGTGATACAAAAGAGAAACTTTGGCGTCAGGGGGCGCGGGGCGCGGGGCGCGGGGCGCGGGGCGCTTCGGGGTCCTCGCTTGATAAC
Source organism: Baronia brevicornis (assembly GCA_031353405.1). Taxonomy (NCBI): domain Eukaryota; kingdom Metazoa; phylum Arthropoda; class Insecta; order Lepidoptera; family Papilionidae; genus Baronia; species Baronia brevicornis. The sequence goes on along the minus strand of JASFAT010001006.1, from coordinate 406,133 downwards.
TGCCACTCGAATATAAATTTTCATTTTGTTTTTTACTTAAACAAACTTCGAGGCACGTTCTCGAACGTGTACTTTATTTTGAGACTAAGTATTCTGGATCCAAATATAGGTCTGAACTAAAAAGTACCTAACGAACTAATATAAGATGTGTCTGCTTGAATTTTCTTCAGATTCAATAAAATTTTGTCGTGTTTGTAAAGAACAAACGTACAAGGGACTGCTAACTAATTTATCTTATAAAGTATGTTTTGAAATGAATGAAACTTTGGGCGGAAAGTTTCCAATATTACCCTCGTAATTAAAGTTCTATCATCATCACCAACAACCCATACGCACCATCACACTATATCACACCTTCATGTTATATATATATATAATATATATTTATATATAATATATATAATATATATATATATATATATATATATATATATATATATATATATATATATATATATATATATATATATATATATATATATATATATATATATATATATATACTCAACTTTAAACACATTTTTTTAAACTTGTGGCAGACACTTGATGTTACCACACTTCTTTCAAATATTAATTCATTATTTAAATTTAATTAATTAATTTTAGTTTTGTATGGGAGAAAATAACTCTTATCTATGACACTTGTTTGATTAAAATAATTTTCTTTTTGTTTTTTTTTGTATATTATTAAGGTTTTAAGCAACAAGTAATTATTGGAAAAAAGGTGTATTAAATAAAGATTTTCTGTTTTTTTTCTATATAAGATATCTATCAGGACATAAAGGAATTGTCTTTATTTTTTTATTATTTGTTTATTTTATATTAACTTAGAAATATTATTTCACACAATTTCAAATATGGGGACAATCTGCATTACGTGTAAACAAGTATCATTAAAGCAAAATTAAAAAAAATACAGTATTTGTGTGTGGTCTCTCTTATTGGCAGAAGCGTCGACATCCGTTCATCACCGCACCGGCCAGTAACGCATTATATCTGGTAGTGATTTCCGTGATTTCCGATCAGTTATCCGTGATCGTCTTTAATATCGAAATACGGAAAAGCGGTAGGTCCATCTATATTTTCTTCACGCTAGTTCAATCGGTCTGCTTTGCACAAATAGAATTAAACGTATCCTTCGAAGGCATTTCTACGTGACGCCGAAACTGGGCCAGTGTTTGCTGATCCCACATTGGAGTCATCCGCGCAACGCGCCCCCGACCCTTCTCAATGCAAACGGCTCGCCAGTGTTGTCACACAGAAAACAAACTTGGAGTTTGTCCACGCATTCGATTACCGACTCTCGACAACAGACATTAAACTCTGTTTAGTTTACTTCCTGTCATTCTCGAACCTCGCCCATTATTACCTGACAGGGTGAAGTGGTAAAAGAAAGTATTTTTTATGGGAAACGAAGGTATTTGATAGAAAGCAATCAACGCCGTCCGTAGACATCTGCGATCCCATGGGCATTGCAGAAGCGTTGTTGTAAACGTAAAGTCTTCATTGTGAAAGTTCCAACGTCTTGTTGGTTGGGAAACATCGCTGGAGGTAGCCGGTTCTACAGGGTAAGTGGTCCATGGAAAGATGTTTCAGGAGAATCTACCAGATCATTCAGAAAGTATATTATGTCGACCAAAAGTAACTGGCAATGTATAGATCGTTAGAATTATAAGCAACATCGCTCATATGATTGAAACGTACGGGCGAATACGATTTGAAATGTAAACTATTTTGTAAGAAATGAATTTGTATCCAGGTTGCAGTACGAACTTTAGAAATGGTTCATTTGTTTGTTAAACAGAATCGTTATTCTTTGTTATTTTAAAACCCGAGTCCCTCAGTAATCTCTGACTCTCTTCATCACTTATTTGCTACAGTTCCAATACCCGTTCGCTCGTTGCGTCTATCACAAGGCGCTACGTTCGTGACGTGTCGCTACAACAGCGAGTCATTCGCACATAAACGCCGACGTGTGCCAATAAAAATATTCCTACAATAATATTTCTCATATTAACAAACAGACAATATTAAACCGGCGAAATGGCGCCATGACGATATTAATAAAGGCCAATTTGCGTACAATTGTTTCGGCGGCGCGCGTTACTGCCGAATGGGAGGGAGGTGGTTATGGCGTGTCGCGCGTGTGCCGCCTCGTGTGCCGCCGTCTACGTCGTTATTCCGTATTTACTTGTTAACGGTTACGAGGAGACGCGAGCCCGGCCGCCCGGTGATCCGAGCTGAAACGCGCGCGTATCTCACTGCTGGATATAAACAACATTTATGGTCTGCAGAACATCAACAGGCTCAAAGAAACGAAAAAATAATCATTATTTTAGCAAAATAGCGTTCAACTTTTTGTTTCGAGATCGTATTAATTTTTTATACGCTCGTGGGATTCACTTAGACGAATTTAATATACCTAATTTGTTGAATATGACGGCGACGTGGTTCACCACCCGTCACGTCCTGATTCTCACGAGGGCGAAAAGCGAATAATGGAGAGCCGTTTCGCTGCGATGAATGGTAGCGGATGGAGCTCTGTGATTTTTCGCAATCCCTGCGGAGGATAGGCATGAATATATAATAAAAAAAACATATATGTGTGTTGTGTTTTTTAATGGCTGGCGTCATCTTTTTGTCGTGGAAAGTTTGCGTTGACAGGATTTAGTGTTTTGTATTTCCTAAAATTAAATAACATTGGAATCTTAGAAGTAATTTTTATTTTGTACTCGATCAAGTAGGGGAGGAGAAATTGGTTCTTGATTGAGGGTTTTAATTTGCCTTATGACTCTGATATAATTTTTGGCTCTCTTGAACTGAAAGAGAGATGCCTCTCAGTTCAGGAGAACCGGAAAAAACTTGGGTTGAAAAATTAAAAATGATATCAATATCGATGTATCGAGTTCTGTTTAAATACGTCCACCGAGACACGCAATAACCGTAACGGACACAAGTATTATGTAAATGGGTTCGACTAAAACCCACTAATTAGCTAGAATGCTTTGTCGAAGTGCAGGCGGCCACAGCCGTGGTCACACCACCGCGCCGGCAGCCACTCGAATGTCGATGTTTAATTACCTTTTTATAGCCGGCGTAGCATGTTGCGCGGCCGCGGTAATTCATTGTGTGCGCACTGTTTTATAGCCGTGCCAGGGCTGCCACTTGTATCCATTATTTGGTGTCAACAGATATCCATTCAGCCATCCACGCTGAACTTGACTGGTGCGTAGCCTACCTCGATGTAAGAATTTCAATTTTCTTCAATGCAAGGCTAGTTTGTACCATGATATATACGTCTCTGTCGTTACTATTTATTTTATCGTTGTCTTATTCTTTTGCTTTATTCTTACTTTCCCTCCATGATATTTAAAATGGATCTAATGATATTAACACTTCTCCTTCATTTTTTTGTGGGAGCCGCGTGTCAGCTGATAGAAAGCAATCAACGCCGCCCATAGACATCCTCAGCGCCATAGGTATTGCAGAAACGTTGCCGGCCTTTAAGAAAAGTGCCTTCTATTCTAAGTCCAGCTAATTTGTTGTTAAGTATATGGTACAGTATAATAATGCTCTTGACTCTCGCCACAATGAGTCAGCCCTGCAACCCAACTAATGAAACATAACGTCTGGTTCGACGCGCGGTGTGTTCGCGTGTCAGTCGACGCCGCCTCTGCTAGCCCACAGCGCCGGTGCTACAATTAACCGCAGTTAGAGCGGCGAGTTAAACCGTCGCAGCCACCGCCCGCGGTGCGATGAATATTAACACGGCTTTGGTGACAAGGCCACCGTGAGCTTCACGCGTAGATATGTATTATGGTTAATTAAATGAACATAGAATCGGCAGGAACGGGAACATGCTTATGAACACCATCGATCTGTATATTACTGCGACCTTAACGTAAAGTGTCTCAACCTTTTTTTTAAAAAAAATAGAGCGAAAACTAATAAGAAAAATAATATTTTATTAAATAAAATTAAAAGAAAATTAGCTTTTTTACATGTATGAGTGTAGATTAATTAAATTGTAATAAATTATTAGAAAGGAGTACACTTATCTATCTCGCCGTATGGCAGGAATGAAACTCAAAAAAACTCAAATCGTTACTTGCAGACTATAAATATAAAAAAAATACAAAAATCTAATTTTAAGTATGGAGACAGGAACTTGTTCTTTTGGTTGCGGTGAATTTAATTTCATTGTATTGTATGTAGTATATTTATGAATATGTGTATGTGAGTATGAGTAGTATTATATAAATGGATGTATGATGTATTTGTGTGTGTCCGTTCCGTCGTAGTCCGTAGTAGACCACGTTGGTTCTTGCTGATAGCCGCGCCAGGTGCTCTAGTAGAACGCCTGGTATATGCTGAGCAAGAATCGTTTTATGACACTTTAAAATTAATTTTGATTAAAATTATTTTCTTTTTGTTTTGTTTATTTTAAGGTTATTTTATTATTACGGTTTTAATTTAAGCTGTTGTAAAAAAAATGTACCATATATAAAGTTTTCTAGTAAAAATTTGTAGCGCTCTACAAATATGTAAACAGTGTTACAGCGTAGTGTTGCGTCGTAGCATTACGTCGTAGCGGTACGTTAGGATAATAATTATTTCAAGTCAATAAGATTCTCGTCACAATGATTTTTTCCTTGTCATTGACAATTTTTTCTATAAATTTACATAGTGAAAAATTTGAAAACAAAATTATTAAACATATCTTGAAATTTATTATAAGGAAATTAAAGTCAGTGTCTTTTATGATTGATTAGTATATATGATTCAATACAAGTATTATATGTTTGGATTAAAGCTGTATATAATATACCAATTGAAAAAATTAAAAAAGAGTATTTTTTTTTGTGTCAATAATACATGTTTTTCCTATTTGTTTGTCAAAATAAATATTTGTAGATCTTGTATCTGCAAATATTTATTTCGAGCGGCGAAGCCAAAGGAAAGATAATTGTGAAGTAATCGTTATCGGTTCTGCATATTTGTCAAAAACTAGTGCTGCACCTCGGTACGCGACCGCCCACGAGCTACTGTGACGTCACCACACCCGTCCCCGTCCCCGGCCGCGCCTCGTGACGTGACGTGCCAACAGATCCGTCGAAGTCTATCATCCGCGTCGCTGGAGCGAGTAATGCAACCAACTATATATTATTTTCAGCCGCCGCGACAATGTTACGTGCTGTCGCATATGTTCGGTTCAATTTACATCACTTTTTATAGGGTAGAGAGGCAAACGAGCGAGCGTGTCATCTGATGGATTACAATCAAAGACGCTCATAGATATTTAAAACGCCATAGGTAATTCAAATACGTTGCCGGGCTTTAAGATATGTGTAGACTTGTTTTATGAAGATTTCAATGCCGTATCGGTTCGCAAATACCGTATTTGCTGTTAGAACAGCGTGTGAGCGTCTACACCCTCAGGCTCAGGACGGAGATATCTTTAAATTATTTTATATTTAAGCAGAATTTAAAGATTTTTTCTTTCGCTCTCGAACATCAAGAATAGGCACCATATTTGCCGAAATCGAAGAGCTTGTTACCGATGCCAGAATAATAGGAGAGACAAAGGTGTGTAGACTTCGTTGGCTCGGTCACCTAGAGAGGATGGAAGAGGATCGTGGGGCGATAAGAGCATATATGGCAATATCGTTCAGTCGGTCACCACTCGTGGGGTGTCTGATCAAATGGGGAGGATCACGCAGTGAAGAGAGACGTCCTGTGGGGCGCTCCAGCATCGCTGGAGAGACACGTAAGATTTGTTCGGAGGCCAAAATCCATTTAAGTTGCTACGCCAACTAAGTTAGTTAGTTCGGTCACTCCAGGTACCGATGGAATGTCGTAGTGATCGCTGACTTGAGCGAGCTTCGGGCAGGCGATTGGCGAGAGGCAGCCAGACATCGTAGCCAATGGCGGGTCCTCGTATCATCAGAGGCCCAGGCACATTTCAGACGCTGTGCCGGCGAAGCCAGTGAGGAAGATATTTAAGGTGTCGCCCACGGGCGGTGGTGTTTACAACTCACCTGTTTTGGTATTATATAAAAGTGTTACATCCACTTTTGAGTATGGGCCAATCCTCATGTTAACGAGATTTAGTTTATCGCGTTGTAAATAAAATTTATGTGTGGTTTAATTACGCTATAGTTTACTTTTACTGCTGCGGGTGTGTACCGCGCGTCGGTACCTGAGCGCGCGCGCGGCCCGGCGTAGCTCGGCGTAGGTCGGCGTAGGTCGCCGTAGCGGCTCATTTAACTCGGATTTATGTGACCGCGGCCCATTCCGTGGGCCCTACGCACTACGCAATGTAATAAAAACTTCTTAAGACCTCTTAATTATATTTCAAACTACGTGCGCTTTGTTTTCCGGAACGGCTCGCCTACTGGATGGAACATTTGTAATCTGAGCGGCTAACGCTCATAATTGGTTTAGGATTTTCGCTCGCTTGATATTCTTACCGTAGAAACATATTCCAACACAAGCATTATAAGCTCAGTTAGAATAATTACTAAAAATTATATAATTTAAACAAAATGTTCTAACCTAAAATTTAGATTTTTCCGAACTATTTTTTCTTGCAAAGTCTCTCAAAAAGTCGACCTTTCAATAGTAGTTTTGTTACTTTTGTGCTTCTTTTAATGATTGAAGAATTGTCTTGTCGTATCTCCTTCTCTTCCTTGTATTATCTAACATCTTTCCCACCGGCAGAATCGGCGATCACTATATACTATCAAGTACTTAAATAACTTTCACTTAACTACACAACTTTCACGAAGTAAACCAGTTGACAATAATTGCATTAATTGCCGGTGGCGGGCGGATATCAATGTTGTGTGGGATGGGATGGGAAGGCCAACGAGCCAGTGTGTCGACCGATGGTAAGCAATCATCTTCAACACCACAAGCATCACCAATGCGTCGTCGGCCTTTATGATGTGAGTAGGCTTGTTCTTTTAAAGTACCAATATTTTATAGGTTTAGAAGCAGCTGGTTCCATGGAATGGTGGTGCGTGAAATACAGTTTTTTTTTGGTAACTGAGATATTATCGCCTTTAAATATTTTAATTGTGTAATTTAAAAAAGGTATTGATTTATATATTTCTGTTAACACGATCTGTATATGTATGTATAACTACAGGAAAAAATAAAAATATTACATCTATTTTTAGTTGAATAGTTGGCTAACACTGGGAGAGCTTGGTCGCGCTGTGCCGCTCCACTGCCACTCAGCTCAGTGCTATCATTTTTTAATTAAACAACAATAAACAGAATTCAAAACTGCGAGTAACACGCGAAGGAGAATAAATAATTTCACCGACTGCCGAACGAGTTACAACTGTTGAAATAAATGAGCAGTCAATTACACGTATTTATTTTTCGTACATGCTCTTTTTAATTTTTTTCCAAATAAATAAATCTTTTGTAGAACTGATATAATTAAATATATCATATCCAGCATATTAAATCTACGTAATTACATATAAATACGGTACAAGTGGCTTGGGAATCGTGGAGACACGTACAGTACAAGCGCAAGGTTTGCCCTACGTGATTATTGGCGGAACCTGTCGCAACTGCCTCTCATTGAAGTGTTGTTGGCGGCGAACAGACCTAGATTGCGGTTGGAATCTTGGAAAGAGTTGTGAAACAAAAGCGGTAACAAGACCTAAACTCGCGATTCTTCGTAGAAGACACGGCCGGCAGCGTTCGGCTTATGCATCCCGAATGCCGCCCTAACGGACACCTGCAGTGAATAATGGGGAGCTCTATTACTCAATTTTTAAGCTGAAAAACACCTTAAGTGTTCCGGGTCGCTTTTGACGAAGTAGGAAGAAAACCTGAGGTCGTCCAATTGAAGACAGGCCCGTAAATGCAGCGCCATTTGGGTTACGGATATGAACTAAGCGCTCCCGTGACTAAGATGTAAGTAATGCGAAACATCCAAGGGATTTTGGTTGTTTCGACATAACCTTTCGGCCTCCCCCAGGCTGAAGGGTATCCATAAAGGATTTCCCCTGGGTAAAAAAAGGTAACATGTGTTTGTCTTTGATGTAGAAATGACTTTTCTTGCGTTTATTTGATCAAAAACTTAAATCTCGGTACAATTTCCTCGAAATACATTGGATAAATTATAAATGTAATTGTTCCATAATTTTCGACGTAAACGGTAATTGATTCGCGTGTGTGATGTAAAATAGCGATAAACAACCGAACGAGCGCGGTTGCGCGCGTTGTGAGCTTAATGGCAGCATTCATCACAAACACTCAAACGGTGATGTTCCCGGCGCGGGCGCGGGGAGCGCACTCCGAGCGTACGCCGGTTGAAATAACACAAACTAAACAGCGGCTGTAATAAAACACGACCGTGGGAGGGGTGGGATTCATCGCATTAAAATAACTTGGTGTTTGCCTCAAACAAGCGGGAGAACACTATTTAATACAGCGAAAACACTAATGAGTTTGTTTGAAGTGAAACTGTAGCCGCATACACTCAGCCGCGCTGTTACTCGAGAACGCGAAATCTCATTTATATGAAATTAGTTTTCAAAATACACGCGCGGCGGCGGGCGGCTGTGGCGGAGACTTCGAGGGGTCGTCCGCCGCTCTGATTGGAATCAGGCCGGTGGCATTGTGAGTGGTGTCAGCTTCCGAATGCTAAACCATCTCTTTGATATACATCGATCAAAACTTTATCTATGTGGACAGTTAAAACTTTTACTTAGCTAAGATCCGCGACAAGTGAACAACAATAGAAAATTAATAATGTGTGTTTTCCTGCTGGATGCAGTGGATTTACAGGGTACTTAAATTAAATCTTACCGAAAAATGGCCGTAAGCAACTCTCTAACTACTATACATAACATCAAACACACACTAGCATTTTTCCACCTTGCAAACAATACGTGTTTCGCCGAGACATCTTCAGGTATAGTAGACTCTACGGAAGACAACCGTTAAGTGTAAAATCGTTTATCTGTATAAAATGTACATTATGATCATCAATCAAGGCGCATCTACATCGCTGGATCGGTCACTTTGAGTGAACGAGTGAGGATCAGAGTGTGAAGAGAGTATATTTGAGTTGAGCAAGTGGTCGAAGGCCAGCTGAACGGCCCAGATGTCGCTGGAGAAATTGGGATTCTGACCTGCGTGAACTTCAAGTCATTAATTGGGAAGAAATAGCGCAGGACAGAGAGAAATGAAAGACTCGTTTTGTAGACCAAGATCTACTTCGGGTCACTGAGCCAGCGGAGTAAGTAAGTATAAAAAAAGTTTTAAAAATGTAAAGATAACTTTTTAAAGAAATAAGAAGGCAAACGAGCAAGCGGGTGACAACCTGGTGGAAAGCAATCAACGCTGCTAATAGACATCTGTAGCGCCATAAGCAGAAGCGTTGCCGACCTTTACAATAAGTGTCAATATGGGCCGGGGAGGGGGAAAGGAAGGGGGAGGGGGTTGATTCTTCGGAACTCAACCGCTCACCGTACGAAGCGTGATAGCTGAGCTACCACTCAGACGCCGGTTTTCTGCGGGAGTGTGGTACTTCCCCGGGCGAGCCGACCCATTCATGCTACAGACAAATAATATGCCATTCTTGACAAAGTATTCGTCTGCAGTGTGGCCCTACCACTAATAAAAATTTAAACGAGCTGTTGTATTATTGTTATTTTTGAGAGAAAAAAATTCTTATGTAGATGTAAGCCGTGTAAATGAATAATTGCTTTGTGCAGAAAACATGGAACGTTAGAGAATCGTGTTCCATACATTTTATATGTTACGTATTAGCATGTAATGTGTTGGAAGGCTGTCCGGGTCGCGCTTTGTGTGTCCGGGTGTACGGCACGTTCGATGAAACAAACCGGATCATCGCGTATCGGGAGATGCAGGCGGGACGGGCGCAGCTGTGGCCGCATGCAGATTTTCTAGATACGACAAGTGTTTACACGCGTGAGAAAATGTAGGAAGATAAAAGAATCAAACGTTATCTACTTAATACAAATTAAAACAATACAAAAATTATCCTAGTTCTAGTATGTATATCTTATGAATGTATTTAGGTGCTTCGAGATATATGTGATGTATAAGCTCTAATGAAATAAATATTTATTGAAAAGCATGTCGCATCCAGTGCGCACTTGCTCCGTGTTGTTGACTGCGCTTCATCGCCGACGATATGAGGACGCTATTTTTCGCGCGCTGCACTTTGCAATTGTTTCGTGTACAGTACAGCCACGCCCTGTGACATGCATTTATTGATATATTATTATGGAAATATTTTTTTAAATATATACCCAGTTAACTATAAAATTGAAAATCTGCTCTTACCACAACTATAATAATAATATATTTAGTTACAATTAAATACAAATTACGAATTTTTTTTTTGATAGCCCATATACGTCCCACTGTCGAGCACGGGCTTTCCTATATCTGGAAGAACAGACATTGATTATGCTTGTCCAATGCTGATTGATGGGGTTACCAGACTTGGAATAAATATCTGTAAGCCAAACTATATTTATTCCGATGCGGGAATCAAACCCGCGACTATCGACTCCGCCACTGACCCAATTGGTTGTCGATTCAATATAGCACATTCCGGATAAATTCCCATTAGTAATAAAAAATATACTTAATGGTTCCATATGTTTGTATATATTTGTTTTCTATTTATTTATTTCCGCATAAATGCAGCTAAATAGTAGTAAGAGAAATCGGAATGGAAAGTGTCGTTATGGGAGTGGGAATGGGAGGAGAAGGGTGTTGGGCCTCCGGAACTCAGTCATTCACTGTACGAAGCACGGTAGCCAAACTACCACTCAGACGACGGTTTTCTGCAGGAGTGTGGTAATTCCCCGGGCGAGCCGGCCCATTCACGCTACAGACAAATAATATGCCATTCTTGACAAAGTATTCGTCTGCAGCGTGGCTCTGCCACTATGAAAACATCAACGTTAGTGACCTTGGCGATGTGTTTGAGAATTCGCTAACGGCCGTTCCCCGGTAACTAGATCACTTCACCGCAAACATACAATATTATTTTTTTCCTTTGTGTTCGTTGAACTTGGCAAAGTATCTGTTGCCTGTTTATGTCCGTGTGTATCCATCTCAATAGAGAATGTATGGCAATCACGACGGCACTTGGTGCCCGTGTGTCGCGAGTGTAAACAGCTGTATTAGCGAACGGGATTTCAAGTTGAAGCGGAATGTCACGATTAAGTTAAAAAAAGCACTCGTCGGCTCAAAAGTATCTGGGTAACAAAGATCTGAGGGGATCAGTAGACGAACTCGAAGGAACATGTTAACGCGTTTGGGGCGCGTGGTGCAAGTCACGAGATGCGCGGGTCGGCGGCGGCGGGGGAATATATATTTCTATTTACTAAAGAAATTATAAATAAAATTGTTCTGAATATTTGTATAAAATATGAATAATTAATATGTATATTTATATGTTAATTACAAACACAGAAAATAAGGACAAAAATAAAATGTCTTTTGTCTTTGTTCAAAGTAATCCAGTTACAAAATCGCTATCCCCAGCCGATACGACATTGGAACCTTCAAAAAACAAGCTTACATTTTTTTCAAAGGCCGGCAAAGCTTCTGCAATGCACTGCGGATTTTTATGGGTGGCGTTGATTCCATTTCATCTGCGCAAGGCAGATGGCAAAGATTAGTTGCATGTAGCTGAAGATCGCGCTAGGTGACGTGTCTTGAGTAAGACCTTTGTCTAACTGCGGACTGCCGTGAGTTAATATTGATACTGATTGACATGTTTGTATAAGTAGCTACGTATGTAGAATATATTGAAAAAAAATTATGTGATTTTCATAGAATCGCTCATCGCTTGTGCCTTGTAACGTTGTAAAGTGTGTCATTTTATTAAGTCCCCTGATAGGATCGCGATCGGTCCGGGATAGCCGGGATGTGTAGCGCGTGTCACTCCGCTGTCGTGAGGGCAAACACTCCCCGAATCTTTTTAATACTCTTTTAAAGTACGTCGTTTGTGATTTCACGGAGGCTTTGAAGGATTACTGGATTAAAATATGTCAGCGTTAGAACATTTGAACAGATTGAGACGTAATGAAGTGCACGCGATATTAAATCTTGATGTCTAGGTAAAACACGCGATATTATAATAAATCTCGATGTCTAGATGTCATGACAAGATATGTGTGTATTAAAGAAAAAACTGCACGCATTCTCTTCATCACTTCCATCCCCTTCTAGAGTAGAACAACTATATATGGCGGTACCATATATATTATGTCATGCGTGTCCATAGATTTCGCTAGTACCTACTTAGAGTTACCATTCTCAATTTTTATTAGTCTATATATATATAATAATGATATGAAGACCAATTGGCTCAGTGGCAGTTATATGGTCTACGGAGTAAATCAATACTGGTTCGGTCCCTATATCAGAATAAATATGTATATAGTTTACACAATTATTTAGATAGATTTATTTTTATTCTGGTAACCAATCCGCATTGGACAAGCGTGGTGGGTAAATGTTCGGTACAGACATGGCTAGGCTTGTGCCCAGCAATGGGATATATATGAGCTGTGAAAAAGATAATCAAAAATTAAGTCAGTTAGGTTAGGCTGGCTATATTAATGATATTATTATTTTAGAGAGAATTGTATAAAGGTGAATAATAAAAATGTATTTTTTTTTTCAATAATTTACAATACAAGAAATAATTATTTCATGGCGGGCTAGTGCCTGAATGTGCCTGTATCTGGAGTCATTAGCTCTTCACCTCTTATTTATAAAAACCTTTTTACTCTCTGACTAGTGTTCATAACAAAGAAATAAATAAAAGATAAAATATAAAGGACTATGAAATGACTTAGTTATGTGTGACTTTGATATGTATTAATGAGTGTGTTCAATTTATAATTTAATAAATTATATTTGTGATCGAACTAGATTTTCAATTCTATAATAGACTTTTTCCCGCCAACTTACATCGGTGACGTTGTGTTTTTCTTTCATTTTCATAATCTTATGCTATTATTATATTATTAATTTAAGATGTCATATTACAAAATATAGTTCGATTAAGGCGTATAAACGGAGTGATAATAAATAAATGCGTTTTTTGTGATTTTTAAGTTGACTGTAAAAGTACATAGGTTTTGGTAGACAAGCTACCATTATATGAAGACCGTAAATAGAGATCATATTATGAAATATAGTTCGATTAAGGCGTATAAATGAAGTAATATGAAATAAATGCGTGTATCGTGTCTTTTTAGTTGGTTTTGGTAGAACAGCCACCATTTTATGAAGACCTGCAGTTTAACCAAGGCATGATGATTAAATAAAATTATAAGATGGACTCAAAAGGACTTGAACTCAGAGCCGTATAACCATGTAAACAGAAAAATAGTCTTATAATAATTTCTTACGTTTTACCTGCGACAGAAATTTTAATAAGTACCTAGTCTGTTTTATGTATTATAACAATGTAAGGGCATTATTATAATGCTTATAAAGCTATATAAATATATATGAAAAGCTATATTAAATTTTAACAAAATAACCCGCAAAGAATATTGGCAACGTCGCGTATCGAGACAGTTCGAAGCAAGCGACGGAATGGAAAATGTTCCTTTTAAAAAATCAATGTTCAGGTGGTGCGGCCCTTATCGTCCTCCGCATGCATTCAGCGGCAGATTGAGGGTTAAGATTTGCTCATTTGTATTCAGCGGGCGCGCAGTGCCGCGAGGCGCCCCGGCGCCTGCCCAGCGCCGAGGGTTTTCAGCCTCAACGGGCCGTAAGTGCCCCGTGATTCTATTACAGCATCCCTGTTTCACGACTGTGGATCTCCTTAATTTAAAACTTAGACAAAAACTTGCCGAGGTGTACAGAAACATGTTCTTTTTCTAAATCTTAACGGATTCCGAGTGTACGTGTTTTGAATTAATTTACATCCGAGCGTGTTTTGGAGCTTTGCTATCTCAGAGGTGGACAATCGATTTTGACAACACTGTCCATATTTAGTTTAGCAGTGCCTGTAGATCTTTTTTGCCTGCCTTCGAAAAGGATAAAGAATCTAGTATTTTTTTATTATGGGATAGGAAGGCAAACGAGCCGGCGTGTCACCTGATGGAAAGCAATCAACGCCTCCCATAGACTTTCGCAGCGCCATAGACAGTTCAGAAGCGTTGCCGACCCTTAAGGAAAGTATTATTATAGGAGGGGTAGAGGGAAGGTGAATATGTTGGGCCTTCGGAAGTCGGCCGCTCACTGTACGAAGCGCGGTAGATAAGCTACGACTCAGACGCCGGTTTCTGTAGGAGTGTGGTACTTCCCCGGGCGAGCCGGCCCATTCACGCTACAGACAAATATTATGCCATTCTTGACAAAGTATCGGTCTGCAGCGTGGCTCTGCCACTCATAAAGTAATGGTTTATTCGTCACCAACAATCACTATTTATCACAGAACTAAGAAATTATCGGTGTAACGGTTTCTTTACACATTTCTAGCGGCTTCCTGCACAAATGTAATTACGATATACGCGAGTCTCCATCATAAATAAACTTTTGAAGTACTTCCTTTGTATTTGTTTTCGAAAGTATTATCGAGATTACTCGCGAACTGTGGGAGGTGAAGAAGAACTTCGCGCGGCGGCAGCGCATTCGTCACGGCGCCGAAACGAAGCCAAGTCACGTGCGGAGGGAAACTCTGGTGAACTCACGGCCGCACGCAGGTAGCGAGTGTCAAAAAGTCGAAAGTTTGCAGCGGCGACGATGCGGAGGTTATATTTGAGCGGAAGTGCGTTCGCACGTAACATGGCGTGCAGGTTTTTGTTCGACAATCACGCCTTAGGGAAATTTTTTACCAAAAATTTTTCCTTAATTGTAAGGCTTTTTTATGGGATAGGAAGGCAAACGAGCAGCTGAGCTTAGCTATCGCGCTTCGTCCGGTGAGCAGTTGAGTTACCGTGGCCCAAGTTATTGTGTGTATTTTATTATATTATGGAAGAAGTGGATTTACGGGAAACTTAAACTAAATCTTACTGAAAAAGCGATCGCTGTCGACAACACAAAACACACACCACCACTCTTCCACGTTGCACACGACACGTGTTTCGTCTCAACACGAGGCATCATCGGGTACAGTAGACTCTATCGAAGACAACCGTTAAGGTTGACTTAACGTCTAACTCCATTAGCCACCATAAACTTTATCATTAAAATCAAGCTGATATATAGCGTGGATAGTACTTTTTTGAGGTATAATAATTGTATTAATTTTAGCGACATGTCGAACATAGCAGCATGTGTATTACCTATGGTGTTGCAGATGTCTAGGGTGGCGCAGATTCCCATTACGTGACTCTCTTGCTCAGCAGTCAACAATAGATAAGATTTGAATTGAAAATCTCAATCGGGCGTGTAATCTACTACATCTGTATACGGTAGTACGCGTTACAGACCCTAACTTACTTTCTTCACAAACGGGGCAAATAAAAAGGGAACTTTTTACATCAAAACTTTATCTGCGCCCCTCCCGCGCTGATTCGTACGTGACAGAAAATATCTACTCCAGCATCTCACTTTGTCACGTGACGCAACCAGCGTGATGGTGCCACATTGGATCAAATAACACGATATATAGGTACAGGATGCCCGGTGGCAAGATTTAGTTATAGGTCGTAACCATATTCTTAGGTTTTATCATAAACATTGTTAGCCCCCATGAATAGTCCAGTGGAGGATACAGATCGTAAATCGTCTTGCCGACTGAGTCAAACACTGCTACCGCATATCCTGTATTTACAAGCTTGTAATATGGAGTGCTATGTAGAGAGCTTTGCTCGGAGTTTCTCTGGTAGATATGATTCGGAATAAAGAAATCCGCAAGAGAATCAACGTCTTTGACATAGTCTATGAAATTAGCAAACTGAAGTGGCAATGGGCTGGTCACGTTTGTCGGAAATCCGAAAATCGTGCAGGAGCAGACGAGTGCTGGAGTAGAGACAACGTCTTGGCAAACATTTGTTGAGAAGCCCACCGGCTAGATGGTGCGACGATCTGCACAGGGCTGCCAGAGATTGGATGCGTGAAGCCAAAGATCGGGTTAGGAGATTTTACTTAGAATAGAATAGAAAAATCTTTTTTTACAAAATCTAAAATTAAAACCTTAACAATATCATTATAAATCTTGGGGGAGGCCTATTTCCAGCATTGGACTGACGCAGGCTGTTGATTAATTGATTGATTGTTATGATAGTTAAACTATTAAAAATATTGGGCAGACGGATGTATAACGTGGTGACACAGAGACCTGGTCTGGCGTTCGGCTCTCGTTGCGGCTCACCGCACCGCGCCGCCGTACATTGGACCAAAGTCGCATCGCTAATGGATTAGCGGTGGACGAGCACAATGGCCGACAATGGATTCACAGTGGTTTGATATTACTTCATCGCACATCGGTATAATTATAATTAATATATATATATTACTTATAAATTATTTTCTTTTTGTTGTGTGTTTTTATTTGTATATAGAATATTATTAAGGATTTAATTTTAGTTATTGTAAATAAAAGGTGCCATAAATAAAGTTTTTCTATTCTATTCTATTCTATTATATATTATTATAATTATTATATATACTATAACATTTAATGAGTAAATTGTTTTATCTTTGGCAAATGTTGTGCAAAGTAGCTGTTATATATATATATATTATATATATTATATATATATATATATATATTATATATATTATATATATATTATATATTATATATATTATTTATTATTACAAATTAAAGTAGTATGTTCTGTTTTTTCATTCGAAGATTTTTTTAAATTGAAATAGGAAGGCAAACGAGCAAGCGTATCACCTAATGGAAAACAATGAACGCCGCCCATAGACACCTGCAACAACCATAGGCATCACTTATGCGTTGCTGACCTTTAAGATGTGAGCAGGCTGGGTTTTGAGCGTTTCAACGTCGCATTGTTACAGAAGTACCGTCGAAGACAGCTGGTTGCATAGTGTGGTGGTGCGTGTAACAAAGATAAAAATAGAAAAAAAAATACTCATGATACGTTTTTTTTACAATAGCTAAAATTTAAACCTTAATAATATTATAATATACGAATAAACAAAACAAAAAGAAAATAAATTTAATCTAACAAGTGTCACAAAGTGGTTCTTGCTTAGCATATGCCAGGCGTTCTATTGGAGCATCTGGCGCTGGTTTTCAGCAAGAACCAACGTAGTCAGTTCGCGGACTACAGTGACGACATTGCTATATACACACATACATCCATATATATATATACTACTACTTATACCATATAGCTAATAAGTTTTCATGAATTAATTTATAACATATAATTATGTTTGTCAAATCCAAAAATAAGCGACAAGAGCAATAGGAGACAGAATGTTTGGGACGCACCCCCCCCCCTCCCCCCCGATCAGCGGAGACAAGTCCGCGAAAAGTTCGAACGTCGTTATCGGGCGGGCCGCGCTTAATTGGCAAAAGTTTGTTCGCGAAGAAAAACTGGAGTCCCCCCCCACTGCCCACTGCCCGAACCCCCCACCGTCGAACAATGAGCGGACCAGCGGGCGAGGGGCCCGAGTCATTGCGATTATTGAAGATATAATTACCCAATTTTTTTCTTTGTTGAAGTTATTTATTCAAGGCTAACATTGTTGTTAGGTTTTGCCTTTGATTTTTCGGTTTTATAGTGTGTGATTATAATGAGTTAAAGTCTTATAATACCAACTAATAGTACACCTGTGTACACGGGTGTATTTTAGTGTTCTTCCTTCTTTTAAAATTGTTTCGTTATTGGCTCAGTAGTTGTTATTTCGTATTTTTCTAAAATTTGTGTGTGTATGTCCTCAATAAACGATTCATTCATTCATTCAATAGTATGTAAAGGGACTTATCGCGATCCCATACGTCTTCTATACGTGTTTACTTATTGAAACTGTCATGTAAATATTGTAATATATATGTATATACTTGTGAGATGTATATATAACTATATGTATATATATATATATAATTGGAAATGCTATTGAGAACAGTTGTATTAAACCGAAGTGTAAACTATAAGAATAAAACCCCTCTTTCCTTTCCTGACCACTCTCTATTCCCTATCTTATCTCCCTTATATGTCACATGTTTCCTGGGGCGATAAATGCGATATTTACAGCGCCCTTGTGCTCAAATACGTAGCGTTGGTTACTTCATATCAAATATTATCTTACTCATTTAATCATTTTATCAATAAAAAAAATCGGAGGCATTCATGAGGACTGCCCAAAGAAGTGAAAATTTATAAACTGTATTTTGACACTTCAAACTAATGTAATAATATATAAAATATAATAATTGAATAAATAGATTAATTATATATATATATATATATATATATATATATATATATATATATATATATATATATATATATATATATATATATATATATATATATATATATATATATATATATATTAATATTATATATTAAGCATAACATGTTGCTGACGCGAACACATAGATTTTTTACTACCCAGAGTTGTTTTCATTTCAAAAAACAATTTGTTTGATTAATGGATGGAGTCAGGCGTTACTTTGCGGAAATCTATTACTGTGTGGACAGTCAGAACTTAGAATTGCTCTAGACGGTTCGCAGCTAAGTAAAATTCTACTAGTCCACAATCATTATATTCAAGTTTTAATTTGAAATGCATTCGGCGTAGGAAAAATTCGACTTGCCAATTTCTTTTCGTATTTCCGCCTCCCAATAAAAAAACGATGGATAACTTTATGAAATAAACGTTGAGCTTTTAATATGCAGTTATCTCTTTCATTATTTTGCATAAATTGTCACATTTGTAAGCGCCGCGAGGTGTGTTACGATGGCAATGGAGTTCGTGTCTCGCGCCGTGCACAATAAGTTTCTCACTATTGCGCCATTCGGATCGTCCACACGTAACGTCAAGAATAATATTGGGGGGTTTTTATCGGTTTATAGGCCGTATAGTGGCACCCGCAACATTAATACAAGTTGTCACGTGTGCGACCGCTCACCAGACCAACTTTAGGATAATTTGATTGCTCCGCCTTCGATAATGGAAGTGTACAGAGCAGGTACGTGCGGACGGCGAGTGTCACAAGTGAACGGCGCGAAACAGAAGGGGGGTGTACACGTATCCCTCCATTGTGGGGGGGGGGGGGCGCACGTCCGTTACCGCGATAAAAAAGTTAATTACAAAGGTTTTATTGCAACGCGAAAAGGTCGCGGCGTTACGACGACCGGCTACACAATGGCTACACGTTTGTACTATGGGTGTATATGTGTATATATGTAGTATGTGGTGTACGGTGGGCGAGGTAGTGAGACACGCGACGCACCGGCAGGTTCCACTGGTACCCTCATTAGCCCGTAATTACGGCGACCGGAGAGCGCTGCGAACCGCTGCCGAAAATTCAAATTTAAATTTCGAACACTCCTCACAAATTGCGATTTCGCACCAATAAAAAAAGACGGCGATTCGAATTTTAAACGGTTATTGTTTCCTTTTTATGTTAATGTCCCGCAGTGTAGCGCCCAAACCGCCCGCCCGCCCGCCGGCCAGCCTCGCTCGCCACGTTTTTATTGCTGTTATTGCCGTTTTTGTTTTCGTAACGCGCTCTGATTGTTTCTCTCTTCAAAGACATCGCTGTATATCTTCTTTAATGTCCTCGGCATCACGATTGCCTCAGCCGACACTTATACATAACAAATGTTTATAAGTTTCGACTTTATGTTTCAATTTTTATTGTAGTAATTTGTTTCATCAGCTTATAACTTTCCAGTGTTTAATGTTCTTCCTACGTACGTGTCATCACCTCAGCTAACCACCGTTTATAAAATATCTGTAGTAACATTATTCCTCCACATTTGATTATAACGATTGGCTGGCACTGTGGTTAGAGCGTCTGACTTCTGAAGGATGAGTTTCGATTGAAAGTTTAGTTTTATATGTAATGTTACTAGACGACATTACGTCTAAACTATCCTGTAATCGTGTCGACAATTTCGTTCTATTTGACAAAATAGATTTTGTTTTAAAGTGTGTTGTGTGTTTGCACAGATATTTAAGGCTAACCCCGCATTCCACATTGCACTAGCGTGGTGCGTTAATTTTTGTTCCTCCAGTATTGGGGAGGTCCATGCTGAGCTGTAGGACATATATGGGTTGCGAAAAAAATGTATAATTGCGCGCTTTATGGGTTTCTCAGAAAAGGTCGCCGTGACCCGGTTATATCGGTTAGAGTAGCGTTCCATTGAAATGAAATATATTTTTAATGTACTAAATAAATAATTTATTTAGTAATTTATTTAGTACATACAGAAAATCGCGAGTAAAAGACAAGTTGGTGGGAGAAAAAAAAGTCTTGGCTATGTAATATCAGGGAGTGGACCGGGATAGCGAGTGCTCCAGAACTGCTGCACCTCGCGAAGGGGGAGGAGGGTTGAGCTGAATTAGCTGCCAACCTTCGCAAGTCGGAAAGCCACTCTTAGAAGAAGAAATAGATAATCAATCCAGATCATTAACAGCCTCAATCAGTCCGCTGCTGGACGTTCACTATTTGGGACGATTTGGCCACACTGGGGATGTGAATAAACACCGCAAAGTCAGAAATGTCGCGTTGGTGATACTGATTACCGTTACGGACGTGTGATTTATTATCAGTAGTATTTCTGGCTAGTCTTGATCTTTGTATGGTTATGTCCCCATCAGTTCGTCTGTGAAAGTATCGTTCCCGTCACAGTGGGGTTCACTGCGAGACGTGATGTTGACGGTTAAGGTAACAGAATTCGAATGCGCACTTTCACGTCCTGTAACTTGTTACAATAATCAAGATTATTAACGGAGTCGCGTATTACTGTACTGTAGTAATCCATCAGCTATATGGCCTGTCGACAGTCTTACTGCTGGACATAGGCCTCCGCCATGGAGCACCACACTAACACGAATCTTCAACTACATGCATCCAGTGTTCTGCCAGCCGCCGTGCTTAGATCGTCGCACCATCTAGCCGGGAGGCGTCAACCACAATACAGAAAACCGAGACGTCTTCGGTTGTCTCTCCGTAGCAGTCTTCTATTAATTTTCTGTTATTGTCTTGCTTGTCGCGGATCTTAGCTAAGTAAAACTTGTTGACTGTCCGATAAAGCAATAGTCAGTAACTTTAGTTCTCTGTATTATGTATTATGTACTGTAGTGATACATTCATAAATGTATCACTAATGCATTAAAACCTTTTATATTATATTACTTTTTTTGACATTCGTAATATTCAAAATTAAAATGAAAAAGAAATAAATTGTTATAAAACAAAATGCATTAGTTCGACTGACGTCTTTTGGATACACATGTCACCCGTCCGGCATAAGACAATTGAAATATTATATATTTAGATATAAAATGTAAAATGTAAAGTATGAATAATATATTATATAATACGTACAATGAGACGCAAGGAAAAATAAATATCGTTTTGAAGAATTTTATTTGAAGAAGCCCCCTAAAGATCCCGTGTGTTGCCGTAAGCAGAACGACTGGCACGCTATAGTACTTTATTAATTCTTCTACCACAGATAGGTATCTATATATGTACACTTACCTATAAAGGCGTACCGAATGGGTGTTTTTAATAAAAAACATAATCGCCCCCACGGAGCGCTTCATTAAGACACTCAAAGAGGCTTCCCGGCGATTATCAGCTCTGATACGTTACGTGGCAACTTCATAACGGCGAAGCATTTACCGGCCTCATCTCCGAACGAGGGTAGCCAGCCCCCCTAATAATTACTGTTCCCCGTCATGGCAACGGTTGTGATCGCGTATTTTTAATTTGTCCGCGAGGACGAGTGTTTTGAGGCGAAAATTATACGTGTTGCCTACTCGAGTGTGGTGCTTTTTACAAATCTTTGAATATTCTTAATTTGTCTGTTATACAACATCGATCGGGTAATTTAAATAAATTTTAATTTATTTTAATTGTGATATTATATTCAGACCCCTACATGAATCCATTAAGACGGCAACCGTGAGGGATAAAGCACGGCGTCTGGGTGAACGACCACGACTGCGAAAATAACGATCATTAATACGTTATGGCATTCTTTTGCTGCATTTAATCTTCTAATAAGCCTGAACGATTTACCTGCAGACCGTACGCTGGGCAAACTGAATGGCAATAAAACGTTATATGTGTACATAACGTAATATGTAACTTTATCATATAAAGTAATATAGTATAGTGAAGTAAGTCTTTAATAGAGCATAGTTGGACTTGAAATGTTGTGTTAATATTAAAATTTGAATACGGTATACTAAATTAGACGAATTGGTTCTATGGCAAGAGTTCTGTCCCAAGGAGTCAATGGTCGCGGGTTCGATCCCCGCATCGGAATAAATATTATATATGTATTGTCTATAGATATTTATTTTGAGTCAAGTAACCCGTTAATCCGTATTGGACAAGAGTGGTGGGTTAACGTCTGTCCGTCCAGAAATGGACAGGCTCGTGCTCAGCAGTGGGACATATAGGGGCTATGAAAAAAAAAATGGATTCGCTATATCTGAATCTAAGTTAGCATTTTAGGTATTTTTTTGCATTTAAGGCACTATGATGGCCTTAATTGTTATTATAATAAATTAATATTATCTGCTACTATACTGCCATCATTCTCACTGCTGATTGAATCCCTCGAGCGCTCATGGCCAATTTGGAAATTCTTAAATAAACTCCAAAATTAAATCAAAGCATCAAATCAGTTCACTATTGGCTTATCTAGGCTAGTAGTGAACTAATTCGATGCAATTCAAACAAAGCACTCTTTCCAAGTGTTTCCTGATACCTACACGTGTGAACAGTGTTTGCGAACAGCGTCCAACACGAATTAAAACAAGAAACGGTAACAAGTGTGACAAGGGACGCAGAAGTCGTCGGAACGGACAACAATAAAGGCCGCCATTCACGCGCCGTTCGAAAGGAGTTAACCGTCGCTTGGAGACGAGCCGCCAATCGGCGCGTGAATGCGAGCGCCGGCGGTCCGCTGCACAGACATTAAAACGTTCCGCACGCTCGCGCGCGCCCTACGCGTGCCCGGCTCGCAGGACCATATTCTGACACTGAGTTTCGTTTATACAAAACGTCATGTTTCACTTTTTATTTTGCTCAGAGCCCTGTCGCTTCTGCCGTGTGTTATTTACAACGAGTACCGCCGTTTCGTAAATCAGAGGCGCCATTAAAAATAATGATGTGATACGTTATGTGCGAAGCTGTTCTTTTATTTGTGTTTCCCTCGCGTGTTGTGGCTTCACAATGACCGTCAGCTGACAGTTGAGTTAGTACATACAATCAGTTCTACAATCTACAGTCTATAAACTGTATCTAATATATTTATCAATTTACATTTGTTGTTAACAAAGGGTTAGTTGTTTAAAGTCTTGTTTTTACCATTGGATTTGTAACATGAATAAATTTTCCTAATACAAACTATTAGAAAAATCTTAAAAATTATAATATAATTGTGTATGCCAGCCAAGGGTGATGAAGGCCAAACAGATGAAGAAATATTTTATCTGCCATCGGTGATGAAGAAATGTTGTTGGTTGTGTTACCACTTTAAAATAAAGGCTTGAATAAAACGAACACCGCCGTCTCTGTTAGATGTCTACCTCTAATAGTGAACTGATGTAAGCTATTAATGAGTAGTTCTTTGTAATAATTTTTATAAACTTTTCTAAACCTCTTTCGAGACTCTACAAGCATCCTCATCTTCATTTTTACAAATATAAATGTGCTGACTCGTCTCAATGTTGATACTTTTCAATAAAACTATGGTGAGTTACGTTTGAAAGAAAAATATAATAGTATAGTATAGACAGAGCCACGCTGCAGACGAATACTGTGTCAAGAATGGCATATTATTTGTCTGTAGCATGAATGGGCCGGCTCGCACGGGGAAGTACCACACTTCCGCAGAAAACCAGCGTCTGAGTGGTAGCTTAGCTACCGCGCGTTGTCTGGTGAGCGGTTGAGTCTCCCTCCCCGTCCCATAATGACACTTTCGTTGCTAGCTTTTC
This sequence comes from Baronia brevicornis, assembly GCA_031353405.1. Classification (NCBI taxonomy): domain Eukaryota; kingdom Metazoa; phylum Arthropoda; class Insecta; order Lepidoptera; family Papilionidae; genus Baronia; species Baronia brevicornis. The sequence goes on along the minus strand of JASFAT010001006.1, from coordinate 381,986 downwards.
GTTGCTAGCGGCGTTGTTAGCTTTTCGTCAAGTGACAAGCCTGTTCGTTTGCCTTCTTGTCCCGTAAAAAAAGTATCAAATGATATGTTATACATTTATTTATCAAATCTAAGAGTCGATTAGATTTAAAGTTAATAAACTTGACTTAAAAGTTAGATATTTTAGCAGAGCCGATGCTGTTTGAACTCCACCGATCAACGTCAGGTGGAATTGCACTGAACGACATATTGCTACTGTAATTAACTTATTCGCCATAATGTTTTATAAATCAGGTCACCGTACTATACCTTTTTAATAAATATGCAAAAGCATCTCATCCCGCAAAATTATACTGACCGAATAGTATAGTGAATTCCCGACATGATTTCACCCCCCGCCCGGGGGAGCGAATTAGTGTAGTACGTGACCCTAATGATGATTTTTTTGTCCTCGCGCACTGGTTGTGATTCCTTCGCGTCCATTTGCTGGGCAGGTTATTGATATTAAGACATGTAATATACCAATTATATATTATGTTAGCTTATATTTTTGCGGAGATTAAGTAAAAATTGTTTAGATATTTAATTAGACATTTCTTATACATTTCCCGTAGGGACAGGCAAATACCACAGACCTTCATCTGCTACGATCCCGGAACACTTTCTTTGCTTCATACACACTCATCACTCTCTACTCTCTTTATATGTATAAACTCGTCGGTTAAGACTACTTTTGAGTTGGCCTTTCTTGAGAACTTTAGCAGTTTGGCAAAGGTATGTTCTTCTTGGTCCACCCCTACCGACTTTTCTATCCACATCCGCAACGTAAATTTATCTTATCAAACGACTTTCATCTATCCTCCGTCCTTATTTAGTTAGAAATGGAGATAAATAACACTCCATTGGACGAACACAGAATGAAATCAATTGAGAATTTAAGAAAAGAAGATCCGATGATTTTAACAACTCCTTATTAAATGTCAAGTTAGCTGAGTGATGTCTATGTTAGCATAAACAGTCAGATTTTTGAAGAAACTACAGAAGACTGCCGGTAGTAGTCTCTGTTTGATGTTTGTGTGTTCGTGACAGCAGTGAGGAGGAGGAGTGAGCTGACGGGTGTTCTGCCGATAAGAATTCGATAACTTATTCTTTCCACTTCCATAATAAACACATAATATCATTTTTCAGTATTTGTTTGTTCTTCGAGGATCTTAGCTAATTAAAAAGAATATGGTGACTATTCAAATTTAGATGTATTTACAATTTATAGATGTTTATATTTTTCTTTCGAAAAGTGAGATACTTTCAGTTTTATAGAAAATTATTGTTGTTTTATTTGTACCGAATATTATTTATTTATCTTATTTATAATAGTTATAGGGTGTTTGTGGATGGAAATTGGATAGGGTATAATCGGTTAGACATACATATATTATATATTATACATAAATATATAATACATTTACATAATTAAATATTATACATACATACATACATAAAATTATATAAATACCAGTAAGTGAAGAACATTGTGTAGATTTGGTTCTCACTGAGTGATTCATACAATTTTTAACTATTATTTTGTTTTTCTGTGCGTTTTGCCTAGAAATGCTCTCGGGAATTTATCGTATGTCCTTGGGACAATGTGGGAAATATATCGTTTGCTATATGCTGCTTTTGTTTTAAGCGTAGGCAGTCGTCCCTTGCAGTCGTGCTGCCCTGGTACGCGGTAATAACAATAATGGATTTGTTTAGCTCTTTAATACTGATACAGTAATGTAAGATTATTTACTTTTATTTGACGCGTTTATAGTTAGGTTTTTATTATACCGTTTACAACAGTTAAAGTGTAACTGTGTTGTAAGGTTTAAAACGGCAACATCAAAGACATTAGTCAGCCGCCGCGTCGCCGGTGTGAGTGCTCGAGTGACTTTATTCCGTCGAGTCGCAGCCTACCTGTTGCGCTGGTGATGGCCCGCCTCACACGATAACATCGCGCTGTTACAACTCTGCACTCGCTACCCCGAATTAAAATCACTTTGTTTTAATATCGAAATTAATACAACGTGTAGAGAGAGAACTTCTGGATAGAGCATACTTATATATATTTTGAAATTTATTATTTTATTTCTTCTTTCTAGATTCCTAGAATATTTCTTCCTACGTCAACATTCATTACCATATTCATCGTCGTTATGAGCCTATGGCAGTCTACCACTGGAAATAGGTCGCACATAAGTCGCGTTGCCTAGTCCTATCTTCGGCTTCACGCATCCAGTCCCTGCCAGTCGCCTTGCGCTGATTGTCGCTCCATCTAGCAGGGGGGCGTCCTTCACTACGTTTGCTGATGATGGAAACCAAATAACACCGCTCATAGACATCCGTAGTGCCAGCCTTTGAGAAATGTACAGGCTTGTTTTTAAAAGGTGCTAATGACGTATCGGTTTGTAAATTCCGCTGAAGGCACCTGATTCCACGGGGCAGTGGTGTGTGAGAACAAAGGTGTTTGAAAGTGTTTGGGAAAAACTTGGATGAACGTGAAAAAAACTTCTTCGTAGCGAGTTGTACGGTAGTAGAATTCGGTGTCTGGAATTATTCTGTACAATTCCACGGAGCACTTACCATGGTAATATCCCCATGGCAGACTGTGGATTGGCGGAGAGGAAGGGAAAAGGATAGAGAAGAAATGAAAGGGCAGGAAAGGAAATGCGAATTGGGGGGGGGGGGGTTACCAGACTCAGAATAAATTTTTATAAATCCATACATATATTTATTCCGATGCGAAGATCGAACCCGCGACCATTGACTCCGCGGGCGGAGGGCCCCGCCACTGAGCCAATCGGTCGTCCGTCGGTTTTGAACGGTTCACGCAATATTATACGGCGATGTAATAATTAGGGTCGACTATTACGCCGTGCGGATGGAGACGCGCCGCCCAGCGCTGCGCCCCATTAATCGAAGCTTCACGCGGTGATTTCGGTTTTGATAAAGCGCCGGAAGTTGTTATAAGGGTACATGCTTCGATAGTTTTTATCGAGCAAGCGTTACACGCCTGTTGCATGTTGTGTTAGTGAAGGCGTTGTAGTCATACGGGAAATGAGTTGTTGCCACGGAATTTTAAAATGGAGGCGGAGAAGCTATGTTTAATTTTAGTAATTAGAAATAGAAATATCTTTATTTATGACACCTTTTGTGTAATAATATATAATACAAATAAACAAAACAAGAAGAAAATAATTAGAAGCACCTGGCGCTGGTTTTCAGCAAGAACTAACGCTGTCAGATCGCGGACCACAGTGACGACACAAACGGACATATACCACACATACATCCATATATATATATATATATATATATATATATATATATATATATATATATATATATATATATATATATATATATATATATATATATATATATATATATATATATATATATTCACGCCTATCCCCCGCAGGGGTTGGCAGAGACCACAGAGCTCCATCCGCTACTATTCATCGCAGCGAAACAGCTCAGCTGGCGAACCACGTCGCCGTCATTTTACAACGAATTAGGTATATTAAATTCGAATTCCCACGAGGGCGAGAAGCGACTAACGGAGAGCCGTTTCGCTGCGATGAATGTTAGAGGAAGGATGAATGAAGAGATGGATGAGTGTGGACAAAGCAAGGAAGGTGCGTCGGGATCGTAGCGGATGGAGATCTGTGGTCTCTGTCTACCCCTACAGGAGTGACGATATTTATGTATAATATGTATGTACATCTAGAGACTCGAAGACTAAATTTGCGAAAAAATTTGTTTCAGATAATTTGAACTGAAATTTGAATCCAAAGTTTAGAAGTCAGAAGTCAGTAAATTCCAGGAATTTCTCAGAATAGTTTATAATAGCCGTATTGGCTAATATCAATTGTTAATGTGTTATGTATATATGTATTTATGAAAATAAAAGTTTTGACAAATGTTCGCTACATTATCTGTACCCGGTTACGTCGTCTCTCTGTGTGTGCGTGTGTTGACCGCTTCAAATAAACTATTTCCTGTAGGTAAGCCTATAAACTTAAGATGGCGTCCGACAAGTTGGATATAAAAACAAATACACAGAGCGGCCGCCGCCGGCGCGCTCTCCTCCACCGTCCCCGGCGGCGGAGGCGGGTACCCGGACTGTTCCCGGACATCAATGTTTACGTGACCCCGGTTTATTAAAATTCCTACTTTGGTCCAATCTTATTTTTCCTCCTTATTTGACGGCGCTCTATGTTCAAGTTAATTAATTTCTACTCGGGGCCGCCCGCCCTGCGTCCGCCCTGAATCGCCCAAACACATTTCACTCTATTTAAATTATTTTTTAAGTTTATATCTGTAGCTCGCGTTTGCCCTTCGCTACCTCATTTACTTAGGCTTCTCTTTACAAATTCCCTCTTTGAAACTATGGAAAAAATTAAGCAGTTTTAAAGGAAGTTATTAAAAATTACAAAGTCCTTTCGCGTTCTTCACTTTACTTCATTTCATGTCTGATAATAATTTACAAAGACCTTGCTGACAATTTTGTTATTACCTTTAAATGCTTGTATAAGTCTGATTGTAGATTATGTATTGGGCATGGGCCTATTCCCGGAGAAATAGATTAACCCACCTGTATCAGAATAAATAACCTACTTGTAAGTGATAAATATATTTATTTATAGCGATCCAGGAATCAAACTCCAGTCAATAACTTCGAAAGCGGTTGCTCCGTGACAGAGTCGATTAGATTGTCTTGTACTTTTAGTTTAAAATTTTTAAAATTATAATTATTTCATAATTCCCTTATTATCTTTATTTCTATAAATATGTAGTTCAACTTATTAAACCTTAAAGTAGAAAAGAAAACGCTGAAGTGACGTTTAGCTCTTTTCGTTTGAAAAAATTAGGCCACGGGAGGTATACAGTGAAAATAATGTAGCGTGAAATGTTAGGCGCCAAGTCATGGGCGATCGTTGGATCCTATCAAATAAACATGAAAATATACGACATTTGTACTGTGTAGCACTAAGTCAGCTGCTTAGAAGACTGAAGAGAAGAAGAAAAAGACTTAACTTTTTTGTATCTTTAACCAAAATGGGGTTTCTTTTATTTATTTTATTTGTGATAATTTACAGGTGAAGTTGAATGAATCTTATCAACGTGTTTTTATTTTCTTGCTGAAATTTTACTCTATTGTACCCTGGATATGTTTTACGACCTAATCGTTGGGCCATTCTGATTTAGACGGAAACTAAAGCCTTTAGAACAGACTTTGTGAATCAAGAGCCAGTCACACTGTATATAATATCATTGAAATTGGCTTTAATTCTAATTATTTTAGGCTTTAGTATAATATTAACTATTAATAGCTAAATATTGATGTTGCTGCCTGCTTAAAAAGAAATAAAACGAGTCTTTTAAAAATCAAACGTGACTTAAGCGACAAAACCCATCTCGATTCCTATTTCCGGTATTTTATAAAAAAATAATCCTTTTTAATTCATTATTTTTTATGGGATAGGAAGGCAAATGAGCAGGCGTGTCACCTGATGGAAAGCAATCAACACCGCCTATAAACATCCGCAGTGCCTCCTCGCAGTATGGGAGGGCCTCCAGAACTCAACCACTCACCGGACGAAGCGCGATAGCTAAGTTACCACTCAGACGCCGGTTTTTTATGTTACTTTCGCGGGCGAGCCGGCTCATTAATGATACAGACAAATAATATGCCATTCTAGACAAATTATTCATTTGCAGTGTGGCTCTACCGCTCTCCATTCTACATATAAATACTGGGTTTATTGGTTGGTATACGTAATTTGTGACCTCTTTTAAAACTGTAAGGTTTCAGATGTTAACATGTTATCAGCAAAATATTAATCTTTTTTGCGATCAAAGATTATATCACGAGAAATTTTATTGATAAAAAAGTGGCCACAGAGCCCGTCATTGACGAATTAGTATTATTAGAAATATGTTCGTCGGTGAAATCGCTGGAAGACGTTGACTTAGGCGACGCTGTGACAAGTCATCATTTCGCTTCATTGTCGTCACATTGTCGTCGGGTTAATGAGCAGGGATACCATTTTGCACGTCTCTAACCCCTCCCCCTCCCCGCCGCCTCTACCCTACCCTACCCCCCCCCACATGTACTTACCGACGTTATAAGGCGGTAAACTGAACTGTAATCAACTCGACAGCGCGTTCCCCTGATTCATTACGCGTTTCGAAGCTAAAACAGTTTTCGATAGCGCCATAAACCTCGATGTTTCATAATGGGTTAGCTTTATGGCGTTCAAACTGATTTATGGCGCTCTCTGCGATACCTTTTATGTCTCATATGTGATTTGGTGGGATTACATTGCAATTTTCTTCCGACAAATTTTATATGATGTAGTAGTTTCTAATTATTTTATATAATTGCTAGTTTCTGTTAGTTATTTGTGGTCGTGGGGTAAAATTTATTAAATATACTAATTTTTATATTTATACTTTTTACAAATGTATTATCTTAGCTAATTAAAAATAATTTTTATGTAGTATTTTTATAGGCAGTGCGGAAGCGTTGCCAGCCTTTAAGGAAAGTATCATTATGAGAGGGAGGAGAGAGGAGGGGTTGGGCCTCCGGAACTCAACCGCTCACCGGACGAAGCGCGGTAGCTAAGCTACCACTCAGACGCCGGTTTTCTGCGAGTGTGGTACTTCCCCGGGCGAGCCGGCCCATTCATGCTACAGACAAATAATATCAATGGTCGAGGATTAAATCCCCGTATCGAAATAAATATGTATATGGTCTATAGATATTTATTTCGAGTCTAGTTATCCCGCCAATCCGCCATTTAACTCACTACGCTGGGTTAAATGGCGTTCCGCCAGAAATATATCAATTCAAATCAATCCAATCGTCCCTTACAAACTGTTCTTCTTTTTTTGTTAAGTTCCGTCAAAATAGGTTCAGCTGTTTTCTATATGATGTTGGACAAACAGACAGACAGACGGACCGACAGAGGGACCAGTTATATTCATGACGTGTGTAAGTATACATTTTAATATGTTACACAAACGCCGCTGTGAGATTGTTTGCTCTCCAAATGTAATATGACAAGGGGCACGTTGAAGACCAAATAAAGATCCCATTCCGAGGCGGCGTAGTGAGGTAAATACCGAGGGTTTGGAGGTGTCACGTCATTGTGACGCACCGGCGGTGTCACCTCTAGGGCAGAGGACCCCCTCTACCCCTCCGCCCCCGACGCGGGCTGCAGCCGCGCCCCGCGGCGCTCATTTGAGCCATTATCGTGTGAGTCGACGATTAAATTATATCCTCCGGAGAGGAACTCACGAGCGACTAACTGGGCGTTTGTTTATTAAAGCCGAGTGTTCACTGTGGGCGCATTACACGCAGCCTCAATTGCTTATTTTTTGTTTTTATACAAGTGATAAAGAATGACAAGTGATGACAATCACACAGACCAAAGTCAACGTTATAATCTTTACAATAAAGTCACAGTTTGCTATGTAGCTTCATTGGAGATACAACAACCGCTGGAGTGGAGACCGCGTCTCGGTAAACGTATTGTGGGATGTCCTCCGGTTAGATGGTGCGACGGTCAGCGCTGGGCGGCTGGCATACACTAGATACGTAAAGCTGAAGCCTTTGAAGCCCATGTCCAGCAGTGGACTGCCGCGGGTTGTTGTTTGACAGATTGAAAGCATACAAACCTTTATAACGCGATTCAATTCCTATATACTAGCAAATATGCCTAATGTTTACTTGAATGTACACGCGTGTGATTTGTATGTCACAATACAAAAATAGGCCACGGTGACATGACGACGTAATGAGAATAAATCGGACGCTGCATTAATCGCCTGTAAAGACCGTCACCCTCGTTTCCCACTGAGCAGTCGGGTGACAGACAAGTAACAAGTGAAACGTCACCCGTAACGGCAGCGGCCGCCCGTCGGTATCAATACGTCGGTATTTTGAATCCATCAACGCAAACTGGCGGTGAGTTGGCGTTAATAGCGTCGAGTCACGGCGACACGGCGACACGGCGCCGTCAGCGTGACGCGGCGCATCTGCGGCGCCCCGTGCGGCCGCCGAATTAATCGCCACTTGGAACCGATTCAGTTCGCCTGAGAGAGCCCCGTGGCTGATAAATGCAGTGTTTGCTAAGAAACCGACCCTCAATTTAAATTATTTCGAGCTGTTCCTGAAAATGTCTTTAATCAGCGCACGGGGTGCTCGAAATAAATTGTTGTTCATTCATTAATTGAACGGCATTCCCAATTTATTTTGCTGTCTTTCCATAGCACCGGCACCTAAGAAGTTGCTTTTAAAGTCTCAGAAGTCTAATAATCTAACATTATACTTTAAGTGTTTAAAATTTTTTTATGAATAAGTTTACTGTCACACATCTTATTCTCCCAAACGCAGTCTCCACTCTAAAAGAGATTTTTCAAAAGTTGTTGTTTTGTCAAAAATATGAGGTTTTCAATTTTATTAACTGTTAATGGAGTCAGTCGTTACTTTGAGGAAATCCATTACCATGTGGACAATCAGTGTCACTTAACGGTTGTCTTCCGTAGAGTCTACTATACCTGATGATGCCTCGTGTTGAGGCGAAACACGTGTCGTGTGCAATGTGGAAAAGTGGTGGTGTGTGTTTGATGTTATTTGTTTGAAATGACTTTTCCCGCAACTTATATAAGTGACGGTGTACTTTTATTTTAATTATATTATTTTCAAAATTTTATATTATTATCAGTTATATTGTTTAATTGTATCGGCGTATTATACAATGTAGCTCGATTAAGGCGTATAAGTGGAATGATAAGAAATAAATGCGTGAATCGTGACTTTTTAAGTTGAAATTAAAACGTCTGTAGATTTTGGTAGAATAGCCACCATTTTATCATGACGTTACAAAACAAGCTGACTGCTACATTTTAAAGTATTTGCTGTAATTATATTTTATTTGCCCTCGCATAATAGTTACAACTTATTGCCATCGAAATAAAAAGAAAAAAATATCAAAGAAAAATACGATCTCTATGAGTAAGATTTTTTATAAAGAGTTTTAATACAAGTTGTATTTATCTTGTTCTCTGAACGACGTAGTCTATATTAATTTAAACTATTGTAATTAAGGCTTCAGAAGATTTCAAAATAATTAATTATATAAATATAAGGGACACGGTGTAGATTTTGTATTCAATAAATAAATATATACGGTAAGACTTTGACCGAACACATACACGTATAGATATGTGTACTCTACTAGTTGTAGCCGCGACCGCTCGGCTATCATTACGGCGATATTGCCGGCGTAATGATAGCCGATAAATCGACACCGGACCTCCGGCGAGATTAACACGTACCATCCGACATCGCCTTGATGTAATCTCACGAGTAGAATACTTTATTTATGTTAGTATCAAGTAAAATATAATAACTTGAAATGTATTAGACAGCTTACGTCTTGATAAAATGGTGGATATCTTACCAAACTCATCACTCTCCTCATGCAAGCTCGCTGATGTGTGTGGAGGAAGGCAAGTGTGCCGAGGTCGTAATAGATGAGGATCTGTGGTCTCTGCCCACCCCCTACGGGAAACAGGCGTGACGATATGTATGTATATATATCATAATATAAATACTGTGATGTAAACACAATGCAACCAATAAAACTGTATCCGCGAGCATAGCTAATTCCAACGTTCAATTCCGTTTCCTGCCGATGTGAGACTTAATTAAATTCGTTCGTTTCTCATATCTCGCAAGGCGGGCTCACAAGTGAAATTCTTTTTTTCCACATAGTTGAACAATTCCCTCGCCCCTGCCCCGGGGCAGGGCTTAATGTAACAAGGCCCGGCCGGGGATACCCATGGAAATATGCTCGGGAGACAGGGTTGCGACGTTTACTACATTTCGTTGATTTATTTGGAGGCTAATTGGAAAAAAATTGTTGCAGAAAAATTGTTGGTATTTTATCGCTGTGGAAATATTTTTATATTTTTTGTTGGCGCTTTCAAATCGTTGCGTTCCGACGCTGGGTACCACTCGGGATCTCAACCTGAACTATTCACAGTGTTGACGTCTTGACCTCGGCGCTGTGTTCGATTTCGAATCAGAGCGTTGAAGATTTTATTTTTAAGCTAAAACATTTTTTTTGAGTGTTTGTAGCTTTAAATGTACAAGCATAGATAGGTACCATCACGGTGTTATAGCGCTGACCTTCAATGCGCATAATTCGATTTCTTTATTTGTCATGTTTATCACTACCGACATTCTTAAAAATTAAACTTTCTCTCTCTCTTTTTATGTGTTTCGATCACCTCTCAGCTAGAACAACACTTGATAATTCTATGCGCGAATAGACACTTGTGCAAAATACTCCTCCACTTTCGCCGAGTGCTAATAAACCATGATGGGACTTATACACGAAAATTATTCATCTGTGCTACTTAAAAAAGTAATTTCTGACACCACTGTCGATTTCAACGGCATTTTTGAAGAGTTTTACTCCATTGAGGTCTCATAAAACGACTCTCATTAACTCCACTACAATTTCTTTTGGCTTTTGATGTCAATTACAAGTCACGAGGAAATTATTTATACAGAATAGAATCCGAAGAGAACAAAACCCCAATAACTCAAACAATATTACCGATAATATCGTGAGGTCATGAAAATGAAATACAGACGCAAATTTATTGATGTTTGTCGCCAAAGGCCTATTTGTAAAGTAAATAACATTTATAAGCATTGTCTTAAAAAAATAATGTAATATTATATTTAGAGTTATTTATTAACTTTAAATGATACCATGCAGTAACATCGATTAAACTATAATATTATAGTATGTTCTAAAAAATATAGATACTTCAAATATCAATAAACTGACTTCATATTATTTATAACTATATTTTTATTATGATATATACAATTCTTTTCTTTGATGTTTCAACTCTTATGTCAGTGTCAAGTAAAGTACAATAATATCCGATCTCTTGAAACGTAACAAGTCAGCTTATCACGTTACGTCTTAATAAAATGGTGGCCATTCTACCAAAACCTTCTATGGATTTTTCAGTCAACTTAAAAAGTCACGATACATGCATTTATTTTATATCACTTATAAATCTTAATCGAACTATGTAGCATAATACGTCACCACAATTAAAAAATATAACTGTTAATAATATAAGATTATGAAAATGAAATAAAAACACAACGTCACTGATGTAAGTTGGCGGGAAAAGGTCCATATACGATTCATATAAAACTACTCAATCGAATAAGTTGTAGAGAATTGTCGGTAAAACAGAAGTGGCACGCAATACATTACGGTGCCACCGTTAGAGAAACAACAAAATGACGATGTCTCCAAAGACATGGAGCCGCGTTATAACATCACTCGGTGTAATATACGAATGATGACACTCTTAGTATTAGATATATCTTTATGTTAATGTTATTATTTATTTATTTTTGCGAATATTTTCTTGGCAGCTTCGAATAATGTGTGAAGCTGAGATGAATACGCGACTGTTATACTTTAACGATAGTAGAGGAGATAATATATTGTCTTCGACACAAAATAATTGGTACATTTGGGACACAGAGTAATGAATGTTGAGAAACATCAAAACGACCATGCGTCCTTCAATTCTGGTTCCTTCAAAATGGTGATTTGAAGGAACCAGTCGACCACCGAAGGTTTATTTGAGACCTTAAACTTATCCAACAAATTACTTTTTGGCATCTTCATCACCATTTTTTAAACTTGTAAATTCCCGGGATAAGGCTGACCTGCATCCTACCTTGCGGCTCGTGGGATTCACTAAGATTAATGTTAATATACTTAATTTGTTGAAGATAACGGCGGCGTGGTTCACCACCCATCACGTCCTGATTTCCACGAGAGTGAAAAGCGAGTAATGGAGAGCCGTTTCGCTGCGATGAATGTGAGGGGAAGAATGGATGAAAGAATGCAGTGTGGAGGAAGCGGGGAGGGTGTGTCAGGATCGTAGCGGACTGAGCTCTGTGGTCTCTGCCACTGTGGGGGATAGGCATAGGCATATATGTATATAATAAATATTGAAATAAATTACGACGCCAAAATCTGAATCCGTGAGAATGTATGAAGTCGTCAAATAATTAGACGCGAAGAGGGCGCGAGTGACACGCGGCCCAGTTTTCACCCTCGTCACGGCGTCACGGCGCCAGCGGGCGGCGAGCGGACGGCGGGACGGGACGGGACGGGACGCCGAGCCGCCGACGTGACAGCGTGTTACCCACGAAATTAATCAGAACAATGCTCGACGTGTTCACAACGAGGTCTTTTGTTGTTGTTCACTGCGGTTTACATCTCCACTTACACTCTGTTGTTCCCATAATAAGTCTGTATTGAGGTAGTGAATGATTATGATACAAAACATGATCCTCACAAGCATGATCCTTCCCGTCAGAGGCCCGGGGCGGCAGGCTGGAGGAAGCCCACAGTTAAGATGTTGATTTCATTTTTTTTTATTAAAATCCACAGCACTTAGACAACAGTACAAAAAATATTATTACAAAAATATTGCAGTTTGAAAAGTATTGCATACCCAAGTACTAACATACCAGGAGATATTATTTTCGTTAATTTGAATTAAATAAATTGTGGGTAAAACGATGTTCACTGGGTTATCCAGTCACTTATATATAATATTACGAAAATATCATTGAATATGTCTTTTTTAACAGAACAATAGAAACATAATTTGCTTTCAAACATAGCTAATCCTACTAATATTATAAATGCGAAAGTTTGTGAGTATGGATGTATGTTTGTTACTTTTTCACGAAAAACTACTAGACGGATTTGGATGAAACTTTACAGTAATATAGGTTATACATCGGAATACATATAGGCTTCAATTTGTGATGATTTTATGTAATTTTGTCGTAATATAACGATACATGTCAATTAAGTCAGAAAAAAATCTGGCCTCTGAGAGCTATCTTGGCGTACGTTGCCTAAACCATTGCAGTTACACAAAGATGATGTACCGTAGGATTGTTTGTCTTGAATAGTTCTAAATGGAAGTCCCCGACAGCATATATCTACCTTTTACGTGGAAGTCACTATGACCAAAATTGTGAACCATATATTAAGTAAAATAAAATATATTTATTTAAAATGATCTGTCACAAAACTTAATGTGGCAGACCAAATTCCATGCGAGCGAAGCCGCGGGCAAAAGCTAGTAATTAATAATTTTCTTCTTGTTACTTCACTTTTCTTTTTTCATCTCTACCCTCCTGTTAAGGTTACTCTGTTTCTTTATTAGGTTTAATTTCTATGTTGCATGTTACTGTTTTTATATATATGGAAATAGTACGGGGATAATATCGCTGTTTGTCCAATTTATTTTTTTTATGCTAAAGGATGGCAAACGAGCAGGCGTGTCTGCCATTCACTGCCAATCACAATACCATTCTTGACAAAGTATTCGTATGCAGCGTGGCTCTAATCACGCTTTATTTTTTAGTTAGTAATGTTATTTTAGGTTAGTTATGTATTGTGCTACTGTGTGTTGTACCTTTAACAAATTAAAAAATCACCAGATGTCACCGATGCGTTACCGGTCGCGCCTTCGTGTTTACACACGCTTCATAAATGTATTATATTTGTACAAAAAACACATTAAATAATGTATTGGCGCTGAGGAATTCTATCGGCGAGTGTCAAACAGAAGTTCCAATAGACACAACACTTCAATCCATTTCCACGCGTTGGATAAACATGGACACGCCGAGCGGCGTCGGCAAATATTATTTTTGTGTCAAATGACAGCGGGGCGCGCTCACGTCAACGATCAACTGCCATTACGGGGCGAAAACGCTCCGACGTCGAAAGCACTCAAAGTTATCGACGGTAAGGTGCATAATTGATTGTGTTTTGCGAGCGTAATGGTTCACCGGACATATTTATGTACCTTAAATCCACACTAACTACGAAATGGTAAATGAAAGTAGTTTATTTTGATGCGTACCACCAACGAGCTGGTGGGTCGAGTTTATTGCAATTGTGGCTAAAATGTTGCCGTAAGTATTACTTACATATAAAAAAACTGGGAACCTGAACACTCCGGTGCGTGAAAGATGCATCGAAAGTCTAGCTGCTGTTTCTTCAGGAGAGGAGAATGATAACATTTACAGGAATGTTGCCGTTGCCCGTGGTGCTTTTGCACTATCTCCGACAGAAGGCTCTGACTCATCTCATATACCGAAGCATGATCAAGAAGATATGATATTAGCTATTAGCGACAGAATCCTGATCACTATAAGGTCAGAGTTGCCTGCAATGTTTAAACGTATCCTGAATACAGAATTATCGTCATTAAAAAGCGAATTGTTAGAGTTACGTAAATCTGTCGAATTTATAAGTCAAACTCATGATGACCTAAAGAATTCTGTAGACAAGTTAAATTCAGACAATATTCGCCTGAAAAAAGACAATGATTCGCTTCAAACAACTATTCTTGATCTATCAGATAGACTGAATGGGCTTGAGCAACACTTAAGGGAGAATAATTTGGAGTTAAATGGTGTACCAGAACATCGTACCGAAATTCTGCCGAATATTTTACAACAGTGCGCAAAAGTAGTTGGTCACCAGTTAAATGACGGAGATATTGTCCACTGTACAAGGGTGGCAAAACTAAATAAAGAAAACAAACGTCCACGTGCAATAGTCGTTAAATTTCGAAACATAAGATGTCGAGACGAGTTTTACTCCGCTGTATACAAATATAATAAGACCAATTACAATGAGAAGCTCAACACGTCGTTACTCGGTATAGCAGGAGATAAAAAGCCAGTCTTCGTCTCAGAACATCTGTCGCCAAACAATAAGGTTTTGCATGCTGAGGCTAGAAAGAAGGCAAAAGAACTTCAATATCAATACGTTTGGGTAAGAAACGGAAGAATATTTGTTCGAAAAGCACCTGACTCCCAATACATACTTATAAGGAACAAAGGAAGTCTCAATCTTATTCGCTAAGTCTAAGTTAAGAATAAGTTATAACCTTCAGTGTAATGTAATTCAGTAGTTAATAGTTAAAAATGGCTCTGTCTTTGTATTACCAAAATGTTAGAGGTTTAAGAAGTAAAACGACTGAAATATACAATTCTTTTTTATGTAACAATTTCGATATAATTTGTTTGAGTGAGACTTGGTTAAGCGAGGAAATTTCGTCCTCGGAATTATTTGACAGCAGATATTGTGTAGTGCGCAGGGATAGAAGCGAAAGGTTCCTCAAACGTTTTGGAAAACATCACGGGGGTGGTGTACTTATAGCTATATCTAGAAAGTTTCATTTTGATTATAAATTTGATTGGTCATCTGATCTTGTAGAGGACATTTGGATTCAAATAAAAATTAATAATCGCAGTATTAATTTATGTACAGTATATATTCCAGACTACATGCCTGCAAGTTATATAGCAGATTTTACAAAAAAATGCAAAACATTGGTGAGCTTACAACCTCTAAATATACTATGTATTGTCGGTGATTTTAATATGGGAGATATTTCGTGGTCAAGTGATAATGGCTGTCCATTAAATTACTCGTCTGATAAATCGAAAACTTTGTACAACTTATTTAATTCTATATCATTAAAACAACTCAATAATGTCCCTAATCACAATAATAGGATACTGGACTTGGCAATTACTAACATTCCTGCATTATTTACTATTACAAAAGCCTTACCTGTAAGCCGCCTTGATGTACACCATCCACCATTTGAGCTTACATTTCAATGTAGGCATTCCAAAACATTGGAGCTGAACAAATGTGTATTGGATAAACTATGTTTTCGTAAAACGGACTACGAGAGGTGTACTAGTGAGCTGCTAAGGATTGACTGGGAATCTCATGCTTCTGTACTAAGTTGTGATGAGTTCGTACAATTCTTTTATAATACTCTTTATGAGATTATAGAGAGGTTCACCCCCAAATCTAGGATGCGTGCTAACAGATACCCCTCTTGGTTTTCAAATCGTTTGATAAAACTGATAAAAACTAAATTTAAATATCATCGTCGTTATAAGTCTCATGGTAACCCTCGCGACTATGACGCATTCTCAATGCTGCGATTGAGGGCCAAACTACTATTTGACGAATGTTTTAAGTCTTATATTGCGGGCATAGAATGTGATCTTACTACGAATATAAAGGCTTTTTGGCGCTATACTAAAAGCAAGCGAATAACTAATGATTTTCCTAGTAAGATGACATATATGGGTCGTGAGTGTGACAATGGTAATGACATTGTTAATCTGTTTGCTGATTATTTCGCATCAGTCTATTGTGTTGACTCTAATGTTAACTATAGACCAAATTTTCCTCCTTCTAACTATTCCACATATAATTTGACAGTGACATTTGACAATGTATTGCTGTTACTAAAGCAGGTAGATATATCAAAAAATGCCGGCCCAGATGGCATCCCTCCCATGTTTTTGCGCCTTTGTGCTAAGGCTTTAGCAACCCCACTAACTCTTATATATAATAAATCCCTTATCAGCGGGGTATTCCCATCTATGTGGAAAATAGCCAAAATAACTCCTATCTATAAAGATGGATTCAAAACTGATGTTACGAACTACCGGCCCATCAGTATACTCAGTTGGTTTGCGAAGATATTTGAAAGCATTATTTATGCTCATATTTTCAATCATCTTCAACACATTTTAAGTCCTAATCAACACGGTTTTGTGGCGGGTCGCTCCACTAGTTCCAATCTGTTAGAATATACTTCATATTTATGCGATTCTTTTAATAATAAAACTCAAGTTGATTCTGTCTATACAGATTTTTCTAAAGCCTTTGACCGAGTTAGCCATTCAATACTTCTTAGCAAATTGTACCACCTAGGAATCCACGGCAGTCTCCATCGATGGTTTGCATCATATCTATCTAATCGTTGCCAACTGGTTGCGCTGAGTGGTTTTGAATCTATCCCATTTCTTGCTTTATCCGGTGTTCCCCAAGGATCCAATCTTGGTCCATTATTGTTCTTAGCGTTCATTAATGATTTACTTAGTGTAATGGAAAACAAATGTCTGGCATATGCTGATGATATAAAAGTTTACCGTGAAATCTACAACTTTAATGATTGCTTAAAGCTACAGCATGACATTGACGCTTTACATCAATGGTGTATAAATAATAGTATGGTCCTTAATATAAAAAAGTGTCAGGTAATTACATTTACGCGTAAAAAAAATCCACTTATTTATAACTATAACATTGCCGGTCATAATTTAGAACACGTTAAAGTAGTGCGTGATCTAGGAGTTCTATTTGACTCAGCCTTGTCCTTTAGAGAACATTATGACTATATATGTAGAAAAGCTAGCAGAATGTTAAATTTTGTCATTCGTGTTTGTAAACCATTTCGAAAGGAGAATTCCTGGTTACTACTTTACAATGCACTGATACGTACTAGTCTTGAATATTGTTCCGTTGTGTGGTCACCAATGTATGCCGTTCATATAGATAGAATTGAATCAATTCAGCGCCGCTTTGTGAGAACGTTATGTTCCAGATTGGGGGTAAGAAGAAAAATACCGGAATACAGAGATAGACTTCGGAAATTTAAAATGATAAGTCTTAAAGACCGGCGGTGGGTATCAGATTTATGTTTCCTACATAAAGTTGTTAACGGTAATCTGGGGGGTCCACTGCTGTCAACTATTCACTTTAAGGTGCCGACGAGATCCATGCGCACTCCACAATTGTTTAATTTGCCCGACTTCAACAATAATGTCACACAAAATAGTCCGATAAGCAGAATGTGTAGAAGCTATAATTGTATATGTGCTCACACAGATATTTTCAATATTAGTTTAAATTCTTTTAAAACTTATCTCTATGGTCTTACATACTTATCTTAATTTTTGTTTCTTCTTTTAGTGTTTGTCTACCTAATTATATATATGAATGAAATTATAAATCCCTCATATTGTTATTGTTAAATATTAATTGTAATTGTTGTGTATAGTTGTAACTGGACTTCAGATTTACCTTAAATTTTTTTGCATGTTTGTTACCTTATATTTTTTTTAATCTGTAGTCTGTAACTGTACCTTTTGTAATAAAATAAAAATAAAATAAATACCTACATACATACAACAAAGTCATAGCTTTTCTAAATGATGCCTTTTTATATCATGAAATATTAAAAAAAATACTTTTATATACAGTTCGATAATGTATAAAAGGCATGTATTGTAATATAGAATGTCCAGTAAATAATAAAAAACTACAAAAGATATAAATAAAATTCTTTTCTAGAGTTCTTTGCCATTCGCTGAAATTAACCCCGCGGATGATATTTTTTTTAGTGCTGAGATGGTCGGCGGGTTGCTCTCGTAGACTTTACTTTTGAGTTATATGTCACACAGAAAAAAGTCCATAGGGGTGAAACTCAGTGACCTGGGTGGCCAGGGGATGTTGCCGAAACGGCTTATGAATCTGTTAAGGAAGAAATCTTGTTGACACCATATACCTACGAGAAGTGAAAGCAGGATGTTCTCTTAAAAAAGCGGACACTCTATAATATAAGTAATAGCTATAACTTTATTAACACTCAAATTATCTATGTGATTATATAATCCATAGATGAGTGAGGGTTACGGGAAGTGGGTCACGTGATAGTAACATAAGATAATCATGGACAACCGGAAAACAGAGACAATAGAGACTCGTTACCTGTATCTATGGAAGGCGAGGGGAGTAAGGAGAGGAGACAGGGGACACGTGAATATACAAAATGTATATTTTTTTTATGGGATAGGAAGGCAAACGAGCAGGCGTGTCACCTGATGGAAAGCAATCACCGCCGCCCATAGACTTCCGCAGCGCCTTAGGCAGTGCGGAAGCGTTGCCGACCTTTAAGGAAAGTGTCATTATGGGAGTGGGAGTGGGAGGGGGAGGGGTAGGAGGAGGGGAGAGGATGTTAGGCCTCCGGAATTCGGCCGCTTACCGTACGAAGCGCGGAAGGTAGCTAAGCTACCACTCAAACGCCGGTATTCTGCGGGAGTGTGATACTTCCCCGGGCGAGCCGGGCTGTTCATGCTACAGACAAATAATATGCCATTCTTGACAGAGTAGTCGTCTGCAGCGTGGCTCTGCATTATTGCGCCTATAAAAGTGTCATTTTTTATTCGACAACGATTAAATTTCATCTATATGTATATATGTACACTACGTTGGTATTAGCAACAACGGTTTTGCAGTTTGAATTATCGTAGTGCAACCACTACAAGGGCAACCGCAGTGTGTCGCTGTTAATTGTTTGCGACTCCGCAGACGTCATGTCGCGCGCCCGTCCCGTCACGTCACGTTGACGTAACGGAGCGACCGCGGTCACGTGTCGTATTCAACCCTACCGTGCTCGGTTACTGGTGCTTTGCATGTGAATTAAATGAGATACATACATACATATCATGATTAATGGAGTCAGGTATTACTTTGCGGAAATCCATCACTATGTGGACAGTCAAAACTTTTACTTAGCTAAGATCTGCGATAATCAAACAATAACAGAAAATTAGTAATGTGTGTTTTTCTTATCGAAACTACTACAACACTTCTGCACCGCCCATGGTGCTGCGGATGTCTATGGGCGGCGTTGATTGCTTTCCACCAAGCGACACATCTGCTCGTTTACCTTTCTATCCCATAAGAAAAAGCATTGAAAAGAAATATCGTCCGTGAGGTTAACTTTGAAGAACGGCATAGAAGATTAATAACAGATTTCAAGAGTGTGCCCGACGTGGCGGCCAGTATTATATGAGAACATATGTTTCCACTCGATAGACACCAGACATAATTGCTAAGATCACAGAGTGACAGAGTAATGCAATACATATGTGAAATAACGTTGAACTGGTTCAGTCATCAGTCAGACAATGATATATCAGTGAGTCGAGACGGTGTGCTCTCTGAAAACGGGAAATATGGACCGAAGCCAGGTGAGGTGCGCCCGGCAATAAAATACTCCGGATCACCCGTCACGAGCCCGCCTCTCGCCCAACCAATGAGGTTTCAATTTTACCACTCTACATATTCCCGCCTTTTGGATTCGCATTTGTAACACATTGTCCACGGTGAAAATGGTGAGCAAATTGCCAAACACACTTTTGTTTAGAGTTCCCCGCGTTGGTAGAAATACAAACGTACAAACGCAATAAAAACGACCCTGGAAAACAAACAGACTCGAAATAAATACAAACCAGTAGATCATATAAACATGTATCCGCAAATAGAACTGGCGGCCATTTACTTTGAAAGCAAAATTGTACGTTTTCGGTGAATATCCTTGTATAAACAATTTAAATTTTTACGGTTAATTTATTTCTTCGCACGTGAACTCTGTGGAAGCTTCTCTTACTTATATTTTTAAGCGACACGCTTGCTCGTTTGCTCTCTTATACCATAACAAAACAAAAATTAAAGGTTAAATAAAATGACTTCAGTGTTGGCCCTAAATTAATTATATACAACACTTGATAGCTTGTAGTATCATCTATACGGAAGATTAATGGAGTCAGGCGTTACTTTGCGGAAATCCATTACTATGTGGACACTTAACTGTTGTCTTCCGTAAAGTCCACTATATCTGATGATGCCTCGTGTTGAGGCGAAACACGTGTCTTTTGCAAGGTGGTAAAGTGGTGGTGTGTGTTTGGTGTTATGGATAGTGGTTGGGAGGTGGAGAGTTGCTGACGCTGACCGAGTTCCCCCCCCCGTCCGTAAATCCACTTCATCCAGTGGGAAAACACTTATTATTAGGATCTTAGCTAAGTAAAAGTTCTGACTGTCCACATCGTCGATACATTTAGCTCAGTGTATGTAGGTGCTCGTTATTCTGAGTGTCCGTGTGTCGCACATTTGCCAGGAACCTCATTCGGAATACGTTTTC
The DNA here is from genome assembly GCA_031353405.1 of Baronia brevicornis. NCBI lineage: Eukaryota > Metazoa > Arthropoda > Insecta > Lepidoptera > Papilionidae > Baronia > Baronia brevicornis. The sequence goes on along the minus strand of JASFAT010001006.1, from coordinate 361,014 downwards.
TCTCACAAAGGACGATAATAAATGTGGGAGTGCCTTCTGCCGGCCGGCGATTACGGCGCTACTCCTATCCGAATTCCGGATCGCGGGGTCGCCGTGTGACGGTCGGGTGACGATCGGGTGACGATCGGGTGACGGTCGGATGACGGTCGGGTGACGGTCGGGTGACGTCATTTGTAGGGAAGTCGCGCGATATTCAAACGCCATTTGTTTTGGAACGCGAACAGATATTAAATTCGATACGAGTCACAAATGTATTGCGAACGGCCGGAGCGGAGTTTAAATCAAAACCGGCTGCCTGGAGCGCCTGCAGCGGACCCGACGGCGGATTTAGTTTTTTGTCCAAACGTTTCCTTTTATTGCTTGGAGAGCTTCGACGGTAAACAGCTCGTTTCAATTCGAACATATTATTATTTTTATGTTATTTTGAATGTAGATTATTTTATGGAATAGGAAGCCAAACAAGCAGGCGTCTCAACGCTGCCTAGACATTCAGAGTGCCATAGGTATAGCGGATGCCGATGTTTTCAGTTGAAAATGAGTGTAACGAATGAGTGCGACTAGTATTTCATAGTTAAATCCACTCTTGTATTTCTAAACATTGATTTATTGAAACCTATTAATTTTAAGATGCGCAGCGAAACAATTTAACAATACCGCGATACATACATACATATATGTTTACGTATCATCTGGAGCAGACGAGTGCTGGAGTGGAGATCGCGTCTTGACAAACGTGTTGTGGGACGCCCCCGGGCTAGATGGCGCGACGATCTGCGCATGTTGGCTGGCAGAAACTGGTTGCGTGAAGCCGAAGGTGAACTAGGTGGCGCTTCATAAAGGAGGCCTATGTTCAGGAGTGTACGGCCGCAGGCTGTCGATGATGATGATGAACATCAGTGTTGCAAAGACTCGAAACAAACGAAACCTCAGTGATGCTTGTATCGGAAGCAACCGTAAAACGCTATTGTCGCGATTGTAACTCAAGCTGAACATAGACGAGATATCTCGTCGATGACATGCGATTCACACAATGGCACCTCGTGACACATAGGCGGTCGCGTCAGCGTCAGAGCTCCCACCTCCCAGCCGCAGAGGATACGTCACCGGCAGCGGCCGGCGACCTCGCGAAGAGCGCTAACCGTCAACTAAATTGGCGATATTTTACGAGCGGGTCGTTACCGGAGCCGTAAAGAGAGCGGGGTGTGCGGTGTGCGCTACGCGGGGGACGGGGGGGGGAGGTTTACGATGGTTATCGCGTTGACCTGCACACCCTTATTGCGGTGCGGTGCGGTGGAACGATGGACGCTAACGAGAATATGTATGGAGGTGATGTGCTATATATTTCTATAACCCTTTGCCCAATTGTTAACCTACATGACTTCTGAGTCAAGCGAACTGGGATCAGAGTAATCTGAGATTAAAATAAAATTTGTTTAACACAAATTTTAAAAAAAAATTAGTTTTGTTTATTCAATCGTAATGACCACCGGATCCAATGGACTGCCGTAATTATCGTAATTTGAAATTTTCTGTAAATAAGGAGAACTTTAATGAATGTAAAGTTTTTTAATCTATATGGAAGATTTAAAGAAAATGTCGCTCGGACAGATTATTTTTCAATGCGGCTTGTGTATATATTAGCATATAGCGTGGTTCGCCACCCGTCACGTGCTGATTCTAATGAGGGCGAGTAGCGACTAACGGAGAGCCGTTTCGCTACGAGGAATGTGAGAGGAAGGATGGATGAAAAGATAGATGAGTGAGGAAGAAGAAAGGAAGGTGTGCCGGGATCGCAGCGGATGGAGATCTGTGGTCTCTGGTCTCCCTACGAGAAACAGGCGTGACGATATGTATGTATTTATGTGCATATATTTCTTTAAGATTGCTCGTGTGTTGTTACTGATTGCAAGACGTATATAGTTGTTTATACCGCTTTATGAAATGTCTTATCCTACTTCTTACTAATATTATAAATGCGTAGTTTGTGAGTATGGATGTATGTTTGTTACTCTTTCACGAAAAAACTACTGGACGGATTTGGATGAAACTTTACAGTAATATAAGTTACAATTTGTAATGATTTTATGTAATTTTGGTCATAATGTTAAATTATACATGTCAATTAAGTCGGAAAAAAATCTGGCCTCTGAGAGCTATCTTGGTGTACGCTGCATAAACCATTGGAGTATATGTGGAATACCTTTTATGTGGAAGCCACAATGACCAAAATTGTGAACAATAAATTAAGTAAACAAAATATATTTATTTAAAATGATCTGTCACGAAATTTAATGTGGCAGATCAAATTCCAGGCGAGCGAAGCCGCGGGCAAAAGCTAGTGTAAAATAAAATAAAATTAATTAGTTTAATCGTTTGTGAAATATTTCGCACATCATAAATAAACGTAACATTCTATTATTTGTAAAATAGTTGTCGGCGGGGGAGTGAGATGTTATCGATATGTCCCCCGACCAGCCTCCCGTCCGCACTCCGCGCCGCTCTCCCGCTCCGGTGGTTTATTGAGCCGCGGGGAGAAGATTAAATGCACGTTTGCCGACCATTAGCACATCTTATTTGAAAGGTGAATCGCTTGCGTTTAGATTCCATAACGTATTGTGAGATAATCGATGGAGTCAGGTGTTACTTTGCGGAAATCCACTATAAACATGGACAGTCGCACTTACTTTGCTCAGACCTGCGGACATAAATCAGCAAACGGGCGTTTCTCTATAAATTTAATAGTGGTAGAGCCACGCTGCAGATGAATATTTGCCAAGAATGGCATAATATTTGTCTGTAGCATGAATGGGCAGGTTCACCCGGGAAAGTACCACACTACCGCAGAAAAGCGCGCTTCGTACGGTGAGCGGCGAGTTCCGGAGGCCCAACATCCTCCCCCTCCCTCTACCTCCTCCTATTTCCACTCCTATAATGACACTTTCCTTAAAGATCGGCAACGCTTCCGCACTGCCTACGGCGCTGCGAATGTCTATGGGCGGCGTTGATTGCTTTCCATCAGGTGATTGTGACTGTCACAATGACTCTCTATACACGTTCTTCGCAAACATTCTGTTTTTTTATCTTGTAAAACCATTTGACTGTCTGTTCGGTGTGATGCTGACTTCGATGTCAGCACATGAATATTGTGCCCGACCGCCGTCGTCGACCCGTTACAAACTACAATATTTTATATAATTAATTGCCTAGTCAATGCACCTCTGGCAACCGTCGCGACTGGGTGCATTCAAAGAATTAACATTAACAATTTAACAGTTTAAAGTTGTTTAACATCAATATAACATCAGTAAGCATTTATTGTAAATAATACAGGGTTTGTTTACAGTAACAATATCAAACGATCCCAACCATACCCCAACACTGTCCATCGTAAGTTTCAATTAGTTCTCCTGTAAAAAGGGAGGATCTGTCTGCGGTCGCCTCGCTAGTGATGCGTGTTGTTGATCACACATTCACTATCTGATTTCCTAGAGCCTCGTAGGCCAAGTAAGATGTTTCACAAGTAAGTAAGTCTAACGGTGAAGACGAAGATCTCAGAAAATGCTTTTAAAATCCACGGATCGTATGAAACTAAAAAAATTACATACATTATATACCTGTGCATAAAATGCCATTTATTTCTAAAAATACGAGAAAAATATTTGGGACCAAAAAGATAAAATATTTAAATTGTAAGTTTTCTTTTAAAATGAAGTCTTCTGTTCTATTTCGTTTGTTTCGTAATGTCAATAGACTGTTTGTCCTCTTTTACAATTAGCTTTAGCTATGAAAAAATGTAACCGATCTACAGTTTTTTTGCTACATTTAAGGATTTAATGTCCGCACCTCAAACGTCGAAGATTAAAAAGCGACACTAAAATCTCGCTCGATTCTTATGAAAACGTCGCCGACGATAACGTTGAGGAGCTCGTAAAAAATGAGTTTACCGCCCACAGCGGCGCCGTTAGCAATTAAAACGAATTAACAATTTGCCGCGCTGTTCGGTACATCTGTACTTAATAACTTTATCGTCGCATAATGACAGAATAGGCAGCCGCTCGACGCGTAAAAAGCTTAATGCGGTACATAAAGACAGCCTCGCTTAGGCGGCTAACAAACCGCGCGCCGTCGTTGTCGAGTTTATGAGTTTAACTCAATTAAAATCCGACGAATTTCGAGCGGGCGCGGAGTGAAATTAAAGTCGCTTCACACGGAGACGCTCCACCGCGTCTCGCGAATATGACGCGTCACGCGGTGGCAAGTGTTTCGCTTGGAATTGGTACAGGCGGGACGAAAACCGCCTCGGTACACATACCTACTGTCACAGCGGCGAAGTGGCTGTTTGTAATGCGATTTCAGTCACATTAATTTATCTCAAGTAAAAAGTTACTCGAAAGTATTATTATATAATCTTATTTTTATACATTTATATACTTTTTCTTATTTATATACATTTTTTTGGCTTATATATATATATATATATATATATATATATATATATATATATATATATATATATATATATATATATATATATATATATATATATATATATATATATATATATATTTATGGCAAAAATGGCATATTAATTGTCGGTAGCATGAATGGGTCGGCCGCCCGGGGACGTAGTACACTCCCATAGAAAACCTTTGAGTTCCGAAGACCCAAGCCCTTCTTCTCCTTCTCCCCCCCCCTCCCATGACTTTCACTTTCTTGGCAACGCTTCTGGTTGCTTCCCATCAGGTGACACGCCTGCTCATTTGCATTCTTGTCCCATAAAAAGGTCTTAAATGTCTTAGAATAATCAGTGCCATTAAATTAGTATATTTTATGTTAACTTATCGCAATATATATCTATATATAAATTAATTCTATCAGCCTATAGAAATTTTACGCTGGCCTTAATAGCCAAATGGAGGCGCTCAGGAATCATTACAGTAAGTACAAATTGAGTTCATAAAACAAGCTTTATAGTTCTTGATTCTTCTAACGTTAGTTTTTAAGGGAGAGAGTTTTCTAAACACTTTTTACTTGACTGTTCATATACACTCATAAGGAATAGAGAGCTAGAATAAAATGTATCGCATCAATCGGGCAATTATCGGGCGGGGTGACAGTTGCGCCTCTCTGCGATCTGCGATCACACGGTGAATCCCCTTCAACATTTCAAGGTGAGCGCGCACGTAAATCTCTCGAATACCCAAATTTACAACGGCGAGAAAATTATTTTATAGATAGGGTAGGTACTTCAAAAGTGAATTTTAGTAGAATAAAAGGTCTTAAAGAGATTTGCTTTTATATGTAACTACAGCCCGATTTATGGAGCTCTAACATTTAAAAATCTGCTCACCGAATTCATCCCTTTATGTTAATCCGCGGGGAGCCTTTCAGCTAAAGCATATTTGATTTTCGTAATATCTGGTTGAGCGGAGGCGTGTAAATGAAATAAAATATGAAAACCTTTTTAAAGAGATTATCTACGACATAATCAGCTGTTGATCTATAAAATAAAACTTCAATCTAATACATAACATTAACGGATTGCAATATTAAAACGGATATCAATATCAGCCCACGGTAGTCCACTGCTGGACATAGGCTTCACTCAAAGCGCGCCACCTAGCCCGATCTTTGACTACACGCATCCAGTTTCTATCACCCGCCTCGTGTATATCGTCGCTCCGTCGTTTGTTGAGTCACGGTCTCTACTCCAGCACTCGTCTACTCCGACGATTGTCGGTACTCTGACAAACGTCTCCAGCCAGTTGCCACTTCAGTCTGCTAACTTGAAGAGCTATGTCGGTGACTCTTGTTCTCTGGCGAATTTCTTCATTTCGAATTCTATACCCTAGAGAAACTTCGAGCATAGCTCTCTCCATAGCCCTCTGAGCGACTTTGAGCTTGTGAAGGAGACGGACCGTCAGTTTTCACGTTTCGGCACCGTAAGAGAGTACGGGCAGGACGCACTGGTTGAAGCTATGTGTTGATGTTACTATAATTCTTGTTATCCATTCCAATTGACTCACTAATACATTAAATTATAGTTCCCGACTTGAATAGTCCAATGGGATGCAGAATTGGACTCAAATTCATAGATCATAAGTACCTATAACAATTTATGGATTCAGTCGTTAGCGGAAGTCAATTATTAAAACGGACAGTCAAACTTACTTAACTAAGATCCGCAAACACAAAATGGACAGTCTTACTTACTTAGCTGAGATCCGCGAACACAAAACGGACAGTCAAACTTACTTAGCTAAGATCCGCGAACACAAAACACCACAAAAATGATGGTGAAAAGTGATACTGTGTGTTTGAAGGTATCAACGTAAGTGACCATGGCGAGGTGTTGGAGGCTTTGCTGACGGCTTTTTCTCGGTGGGTGGTCCTCAGTACACTTCTTTATAAACATACGGTGTTACTTTTTGATTTGTGTTCGCGTATCTATCAAAGTAAGTTTGACTGTCCATCTTTATAAATGTCTACTAGCTACTCGGAGACCCCTTATAGCTACGCAAACGTTTCGGACTTTTGCCAAATTTCAGCGGAATCGGCTTAAAAATGACGATTTTCACTATCTATAGCGGCCATCTTGTTTCCGCCATTTTGATTTCTTTCCCCTACGTAAGGATTTGCATTTTTAAACATTTTTTTATACGGGAGCGGTCCCCGTAGTAATTACAGTTCGGACGGGCCGTCGAGCAACTTTTTACCAGTTTCAGATCTTCAAGGATATAATTCCTCTTCCTCGAGTCCTATCCGAATATTTCTTTAAAACAAAATTACCTTCCATCTCTTACAGTTTCCCAAATAACATGTTAGTGAGCGAGTCAGTGAGTCACTGCTAATGCAACTTTATATAATATTGATTGAATTGATATATATTTCAATTCTGAGTTGGACACATTGGGTGTCCAACTCAGAATATGTAGTATGGTAATGAGCTCTTTTGTAAGTTTTAAATAATTATAAAAAGAAGTAAATGGTAGTTTCAAAAGAATGAAGTGTGAACAAACCTTTACTCGCGCCGTCCGGGCCGCGCAGTATCGAGCACTCCTCTATTGTCCCGAAGGGCGTGAACAGTTGGCGCACATCCTCCTCCGTCTGTTGTTTGCTGAGCATCCCCACGAACAGCTTCCGATCTGTGGCGAAACAACAACATCAGTTGTGTGAGACGATCCCGCGCGGGGAGCACAACGTGACAACAAGCCTGGCGGTGGTGCGTGGAGCGGCGGGCTGAGACTAGAGTACTGTGCCAATTGAACCCCGGGGGATTAGAGTCGATGCAAACGAGTTTTGAGGGTCCGGAGGTGAACGGGTGAGTGCCAGCGACCGCGGGGACGAATATGCGGGCATACGCGTTCCCCCACAAGTTCGATACGCGCGCACGATAAAAACATAAAATTAATAAATCTGTATACATAATTCAAATGTATGGTCACCACAACTTTAAGTGATACACCGACACTAGTGAATTAATTAGGAAGCGTGTCACGTTAAAATAAACTCTATTACACTTAACCCCTTCGGACCTCGAGTGCAGAATTATGCACATAATGTTTAAAGCCTTATAATATTTTTATCGACGAATTTACTCCTCCCCTATTTGTGTGCATAATTGTGCACATGCCGGAAAATTCGGAAAACTTAATAAATATGTATGATTTTTCACACATTTGTTTTTATGATAATAATTAGTAAAAATAAGTAACCCATTAATAATAATTCAGGTCTGAAGAGGTTAACATTTTTTTTAAAATATTTGTTGACTATTTATTTATATTTTGTATTCAGTTATTTGAATGTGAAATATTTCAATATCTCCTAAAGTAACTCGTGAGAAGATGTTATTTTATTTCTTTTTAATTCAATATCAATTCTTTTGTAATTAAAATTAATATTAAAAAAAGTGGCGATTTAATTTGTTTGGACAATTTCGGCCGCAGCGCCACCCCCGCCGCTGCCCCGGCACGCGACCCCGCTCTCATCACCTGCATCACCAAGCGGTGATGGTACAACAAAACAACCACAGCTCTCTATGAAACACATATTACATACAGTTTTAGTCAAAATGAAACAACGAACAAAATTCAAACCCAGACCAACACATAATTAGCACAATACACTAAACGGTGATTTTTAAATTAAGAGGGTTCCGTAGAAATAAAGTAAACAAAAATGATAAAATTTAGTTGCACACAAGGAACGCCAGGGTATATATAAAAAATTGCTACCTACGGAATCCTCGATGGCCAAACAATTCAGTTAGCTGAGGGCTTAAATATATGTTTTGGGGCGACTTCTGTTCGAGAAGAGTATTTGTAATTGTATTACAGTTTGTGTCAATGAATTGTAATAAATGAAGGACAATTGTCTCCTCAAACACAACTGCGAGCGAGCGAGCGAGCTAGCGTGCGTGCCGCCGACCGCGCGCGTGTAGCGTCGGCCTCTGTACACAAACCAACTTCATATAAAATTACCACAAAATAACATAAATCCACACTAATTAATTTTTCACAATTAATACCAAACTAAAATAAAAAAAAAAACGTCTTACACCACGACGATAACTAAGTGCACAGTGGGCGGTATCTGTTCTATGTCGAATCTACCCGCAAACGCTAACGCTAACGGGAGTGTGCCTTGGCGTACGTTGTACTCGGTCGAATCAGGTCACTCATAACTTACATACAACTTGTAAGTTATAAGTTATTGTATTAAGTTACTTTTTATTTTATATACCGGGTAATAAGTGTTTTATTTGATTGATATAGACTTTTTCGTCATTATAAAATTCTTTGCAAAAAAACGGGCACCTTACAGTCATTGGCTTACATGACAAGACATTTCTTTTTTGGACCCTTCTTTGAATACCTAATTCCTAGAATCTGTGTTTTGGTCAATATAAACAGAAATCTGTGTAAAAATGGACATTCGTATGGGTAAAGTGAAATTAAGGATACGCGTATTTATAACATTTTTGTGGTACTTTAATTTTGCAAAGGAGTGTATATTATACGTAATACAAAATACTGTTCTCGTTGCAACTATACATTTTAATTTATTATTGAATATCTATTGTAACATATTTTATCATATTATATATGTACGCGTGTTCTTTTTCTTGTATAAAACAATATACGAAAAAGTTCAAGTTAAATAAATATATAATATATACACGCGTAACAATAATAAAAGTGTGCTAACTTTGAACGTATGACGTAAAAGGTTAACGACCTCTTTAAAACACCAGCATCGTGGAGTTCATTGACACGTGTCACGTGACACAGGTTGGCGACACGTTTTAATTTTTATTCATAAATTTTGTATTAAAAAAAATATTGATTTTAGGATGAACTACAAGCGGGTAAAATATTTATACTAATACGAGGACATATGTTGAATATTTTTCTGTTTTAACTTTTAACAAACATGCACTACATATTTAACAAAATATAGTTGATTTTAATAAATACTTTTTAAAGAACAATAAGTATTGTTTTATTTTATTATTTTCCCAAAGGCATGATACTAATAAATAGCTTACTATGAACATTTTTAACAATATCGTACTATCGTTAGCAAATCGACAACCATTTCAAACACATTAGAATTACAGAAAATAAACACAAATAAACAACAATCATAAAACATTTAAGCGTATGACGATAAAACAAAACACGAATATGAAAGCTACACAGATAACATTGATGGGGGATTCGACGATTTTTCGTACTGAAAACTATTTCAACCGATTTTATTTAAATATGGAAGGTAAATAAAAAGTGAAACACGTAAGATGGACAGTGACGTGACGTGACGTGACGTGACGTGACAGTGTGAGAGCAAGCGCAAGGCACACCCGCCAGATTCGACGTGGAACCCTCGCCCGGCGCGCTAGTTCACAGACAGTGATTACGAACAGCCTACAGTACGCACAACACACGCTACCTGAGTCCGCCTACGCGCGCCGCCGCGCCGCGCCCCCTGCAACACAAAAACAAGCTACACACCCTTACTCCACCCACCGCACCACTCAACACGTTGACGCCAACGCCAACGCCAACGCCGACGCCGACGCAGACGCAGACGCCAACGCCAACGTCAGCGCCGACGCCAACGCTAACGCCAATCGTACAGCAGAGCGCGTAGACGAACATGCGGATGGCGAGTGATCGCAGCCGCCCATAGACATCCGCAACGCCGGTGTTTTAGATGCGTTGCTGGCTCTCTTAAATGCCCCTATGTCGTATTTGGGAGCACCATAGTACCCATAAAAGCCTGCGTCAGCGTCAACGTGTAACTATTGCGTTCTTAAGTAGCTTTTAACATATCTCCATGTCGGCCAGTCATCTTCCTTTACATACATTACACAAGAATACATTCTTGCAGTATTGACAATGTGATTTATCGGAATACATTTATAGTTTAGAAGTTGGCTGAAAAAAATATTTCAAACACAAATGATACTAATAACGAATTAAGATTCACTTGGGAAATATAATTTATATTAACAATTATATATTTAATTTCAAATGTGCAATATGTTTGAACAATTGATTACTAAATTCAACCCGGGCGTATCATATCGCCATTCATAAGTGGTTCTTTTAACTTGCTACTCATTGCTGCTCATACTATTCTTATTTTTAATACTACATTATTATTATACGTTTACCATCATCAAAAGTGAGATATTGTGTTAACTGTAAGATTAATCTTATAAGTCATTATTGAAGTGAAGCACTTATTAATTATTTTTTGTTATGTTCCTCAGTACAAGAATATTGTACAATATTTCTATTGAAAAATAGAATATTTGACTTCAAATCTAATCTTAATCGGTGGAGCAGACGATTACTGGAGTGGAGATCGCATTTTGGTAAATGTAGTGAAGGACGTCCCCGGCTAGATCGGCACGGTGTGACGATCTGCGCAGGGTGGTTGGCAGAGACTGGATGCGTAAAGCCGAAGATTGGGCTAGGTGGTGCTTCTTGTGGGAGGCCTATGTCCAGTAGTGAATTCCCACAGGCCATTGGTTGGTTGACATCAAATCTATACGTGCATAGCAATTCTATATATACTTTTGTTTGCAGCGTGTATAGGCTGCGTTGTTCTGACTACTACCCTAGCGGAGAGTTTTGTTATTGCATTTAGTTTGGTGGCATATCTCCTTTCTTCTTCCTTTTTGTTATTACAGATGTCCATGAAGGCAGGGAAAACTTAATATATTATCAGGTCTTGCGTATCTCATAAAAAAAAGTCTTACTCGTCTGTTTAATTCTTTCATAAAAAAAGTTTGAAAAAAAAAACGCTGAATTGGAAAACAATTTACGAAATATATCATGGAATTAAATTTTCAGTAAAGTTTTTCAACAAAAATAATATTTAAATATTAAATTAATAAAAAAATATTTTACATCACAAATAAGTAAAAATAATTTTCTTTTCTAAAAAATACTGCCGATTGAAACTTCCATAAAAATTGAATTTTTTATTGGCGTACTCCTGGTCATTTAGTTTATGAGTCGTTATAACTTATATTTATGAAATAAAATGTTTTGTAATAATTTAAGCTTTAGTTATAACATAAAATCAAGTGACTACTTTCGCATGGAAAGATACGCGAATGTAGTTACTTGATTTTATGTCACAACTTAACTAAGTATTCATTTAACTTATCACACGGAAATTCCATGATATCGATATTTTCTCGTCAAAACTGTAATTTAAAAAAGTTATGATTCATATTCTATATCACTATATTGAAGCAGTTGTGCAGTTAATACGTACATATATTAAGAGCAACATTTGACCGACACACGAGTTGGGGGTAAGCCCGGTATGAAACATTTTATCCGTTTCGATGAATTTTTATGTTCATTAAAGTGTAGTGGGTCCGGTTATTGGAGTTCATTCGGTAACGACTCGTGTGTTTGTGCGGAATAATTGTGTTTGTGCGGGATTTGTGAAAGGATTTAAAGAAAAATATGTGTGTTTGTGGAGATGGGAACACAGGTTAAGTGATCACTGTCACCCGTGAATATCTGCCATAGCAAGCGCATTATAAATACGTTGCCTGCTATTGAGAAATATATCGAGTGTCCGGTTTTTTTTATGGGATAGGAAGGCAAACGAGCAGGCGTGTCACCAGATGGAATGCAATCAACGCCGCACATAAACATCTGCAGTGCCATAGGCAGTGCAGAAGTATTGCCCGCCTTTAGGGAAAGTGTCATTATTGGGTTGGGCCTCCGGAACTCAACCGCTCACCCGACGAAGCGCGGTGGCTGAGCTATTACTCAGACGCTGGTTTCTTGCGGGAGTGTGGTACTTCCCCGGGCGAGCCGGCCCATTCATGCTACAGACAAATATTATGCCATTACTAGAAGATAACGTCATCCCGACGTCACTACTTCAGCGAGTGGCTCAGAATACTGCGGCTAGATTCCAAGAGTGTGCCAATAATAAAAGAAATTAAACTCACACTCCCTTCATTCGTTCGTTTGTCTTATTTTTTTATTTCCTTTGTAGTTTTTTTCCAGTTTTTTTATTATTTATTTTTGAAAACTTAATTTTACCACCGGACGCCTATATTACTATAATATGAGCTACGTATTTGTTTTTAAATATGTTGATATTGTCGTATTCGATAGTTGAACCTTATCTAGATAGGATTAAAACCAATTATATCGGAGATAGTTTTATCAAGAATAGATATGTGATTTTTGAACGCTCTCTAATTCCCGAAGTAATCGATTTAGTACTGGATGAAGTACCTATAGTACTGGATTTTTAAGTCGAAAAAAACCATATTAAATAATTATTCATTATACGTATTATCTATTTAGCTATTAGTATTATCGTATGTTTGGTAAAGTAGTCGACTGAGTAAGAAAGTAACAGTAAGTAGTTACTGTTACTTTCTTACTCAGGCTGTATTCAGGCTCTGTATACTATCTGTGTAGTAATTGAACTCGAAAGTCAGAGAACATACAGCACAGCCATGATTGTATGTTTTAACATTTAACATCGTGTCATGGGCTGCGTTGTAAATAGTTGTAGTTAAAAACAGAGTACGATAGTGACGCTATAAAGGTCAATATGTACGTTCAGTGTGTTCACTCTGTTTTATTTACTCTACTCTAAAACCTATATTAACGACAAAGGTTATGATGTGTATTCTTGCATCGCGAGTGATATTTTGATATGAAATCAATCTTTAAATCCACTATTTTTACCATTACATATGTACGAAATAATTAATGGCAATTTTACTGGATTATTTAAATATATTATATCATTATTAGTGGAGTCAGGCGTTACTTTGCGGAAATCCATTACTTTGCGGAAATCTATTACTATGATTCATAAATTTCATGTTTGTTTTATAGCGAACTAAGTGAACTGTGTCGGACACAATAGCAAATTAAAGTATATCCGTTGGAATATCCGGGCGAGGACGTGGTGTGGAGGTGCCGCTGTAAGAAACAAACGTCGTGCCCCCGGGACAAAGCACACGCTCGCGTACGTGTCCCGAAACATTGTTCCAAAATATTAGAACCGGTTGCGGACGGTCATTAAATTCAGATTTATACCCGGCCAGCCGGATATCTCTCCCGTGCGACTCCGCTAATGACCGGCTAAATTGAGATAATTTCGCAGCAGAGTCGGCCGGAGGTAACGCCGTTTGTACATTCACACTGTGGGCGTACGCGCGTTTCTACGGCTCGAAAAATATACGAGACATTTTGTTTTATACCTACTTCTAATTCTGTCACACATCAAAAAATATTATTTTTTTTATTCGTCGTCGTCATCGGCCTGCGTCAGTCCACTGCTGGTGGGGGCGTAGGTCTCCACCAAGAAACGCCAGTGAACCCAATATGCGGCTTCACATATCCAGTCTCTGCCCGATGCCCCGCGCAGATCGTCACCCCATCTAATCAGAGTGCGTCTCACTCTCCGTTTGCTAAGACGCGGTCTCTACTCTAGCACTTGTCTACTCCAGCGGTTGTCGGATCTCCGACAGTTTTTTGATTTGCGAAGGTAGTTTCAATGTATATCTATAATATTAAGCTTAGGTATGCTATTTAAGATAATTATAATATATTTTATTTTTATTAATTTTTTCATTTTTTTTCTTTAACTCTTCAGCAAACTTCCTCTCCTTATCCAATGTAAAATAACACGGAGTTAGAATTTTTGAAAACTTATTGTTGAATTTGAAAGATGTGCGAGCAAAAGTGCTAAAAGACAGTTGTGGCAGTTATTTAAATTAAAAGAAATATACATCGTTTTTATTATTTTATATTCAATACTTTATTTACTAAACAAACACCAAAGTTTATTATTTTTTATAACTAACAATATAAAGCTATTGTTTACAACAACAAGATATTATGTGGACAATCAGTATTTCTACTAAGCTAAGATCCGCGAAGGATTTCCCCAAAATAACGCCTGACATCATTAATCAACAAGATATTAGTTTAAAAAGAGAAAAGTAAGATCAGCGTCGATGGTCCATACGTCCTAAAACTAATTAAACGACCAACTATTAATCGGATCAAATGGGATCATAACTACGTCCTCTTTGGTCCTAGCACTTTCAAACTTCGTACCAAATCAAGCGAGCTTAACTCCGTCGACAGTGGATCCCGGCTTAATCCGTGCCGCTCCCGTCCCGCACTCGTCCCGCACCCGCACCGCAGCCGCGGCCGCAACCGTTCTCATTAAGCGCTAATGTGAATGCTCCCGTGACACTCCCGCGTTCGAACATCAGCTACACAAACTAATTACGTCACGACTGCCCTCCGATTCCTTTGGCTGCTCGTTAATGCAATTTTACGTCGGCAACGACGCATTAACACGGATTGTATTCCAATTACAGTTTATGTGGGTGTGCCAATCTATTATTAATAATTATTCCGTCCCTCAGGACGACCTTTGGTGTGAATAATGCCCGGTGTTCTACAAGGTTGCAATTTAGCACCGCCGTTGTAATAAGAGCGATGTCATAATGTATCCCTAAATACGTCCCGTGGACCATCCCGGAGGGTTTGTAATAATGTGGGGGTTAGGAATATAATCTACACCACATTGTTTCAGTGTCAAATTGATTGTAATTAACCAAGTTTTATTGCCATAAAAACCTGAAGAATGATCTGATACATTAAACAATTCAGTGATTATGCTCACTTTTTATTCTATTATCAATTGTAATTGCAACTTTATTATGTTTACCCAGAACTGAAAAGTAAACGAACACTCGGTTCATCTGATAAAAAACTTTGTTGGCGTAGCAACCCAAAACGGATCTTGGCCTCCGAACAGATCTTACGCCACCGGCCTTGTCCTGCGCTACTTCCTACCAGTTACATATTTGAAGCTTGCGCAAGTCATCCTCCACCATATCCCTCAAGCGGTACCAGGGGCGCCCCACAGGACGTCGTCCAGTTGGGCGACCTACATACGCTCTCTTGACTGTACGATCTTCCCCCATCTTCTCCACGTGGCCTAACCAACGAAGTCAGTGAGCCTTAGCCTCTCCGATTACATTGGGTTGGGCCACCAGATGCTCAGGCTTCATGCTCAGGATCTTTCGGAGACCTTTTCGTTCTGCGACTAGAAGTTTCTTCTCTTCCTTCATGTGATAACCAACAGTAAATAATCGTCGACTTGTATCGACACTTGCAAGATTAGCACTTTGCAGGAAATGTAAGTGCGTTGCCTGTCTTTTAGAAAGAAGTAAGATGATGGGGGAGGGAAAAGTGATATAGATGATTGGGGGAGGTGGTGAATAGGCTAGACCGGTGATTTTCTTCACTTATCGCCATATCAGAAAAGCTGCCGCTTCAAAATCTATTGTTTTGTGAGAGTTTTTGTATTCCAGTCGGTGGATAGACAAAATGAACAGTGTTAATTTGTGTATAGTGATCGCAACTACCTACAACTTTGTGACAGTTCACAAAGTTACAGTTAGTTTGTGTTCGTGTTAAATTATCTTTACATTTAACTTATTATAAAGTTAAAAGTTAGCTGTTTAGTTTTGTTCCACTTTCTTTGTAAGCTTATTTCGTCGAAATGGTCTGAGTCACGAGGTGAATGCAATATTTTGCAACTAGAAATAATTGTATTAAAAAGCTGGATTATTGTCAATTACTTGTAATTTTAGTAAAAAAAAACAAACAAATATAAACTTGAGATAGTTTGTCCTGAGAAAGGTCCAACACAAATAAACTACACATCACAAATGAACTACACATGAGGCATACCACAGGACCAATAAGTACGGAACACTACTGTAATTGAAAGTATTTAAAATCAGCAGATAAGTATCTTCTATTAAAATTAGGAGAAAAGTATCTTCTACTGAAATTAGGAGAAAAGTATTCTACTATAATACATATAGAGAAAAGTCTTCTACTACAATTAATTAAAAAATACTAAAAGTCTTCTACTGCTACAAAAAAAAGTATATTCTATTAAAATTAAGAAAAAAATCTCTTGTACTGAAATTAGGAGAAAACTATCTACTATTAAAATTAGGAGAAATATCTCTTCTACTGAGATTAGGAGAAAAATGTCTTCTATTGAAATTAGGAGTGAAGTCTCTCCTACTACATTTGTGAGAAAAGTCTCTTCTATTGAAATTAGGATAAAGGTCTCTTCTACTAAAATTTTGATCTAAGTTAATGTATGGCAAAGTATCGTCAATTTTGCCATTTGCACCATTCCTGATATGAGTTGAACACCAAATAATAAACGGTATTGATTTGCTTGTCGTCGAATAGTTTAAGTTTCGCGAGTATTTTCATACTCAAGCCTGATTATTAATGGAGTCAGGCGTTACTTTGCGGAAATCCATCACTATGTGGACAGTCAAAAATTTTACTTAGCTAAGATCCGCGACAAGCAAAACAATTTTCGGTTGTCTTTCGTAGAGTCTACTATACCTGAAGATGCCTCGTGTTGGGGCGAAACGCGTGTCGTTTACAAGATGGAAAAGTGGTAATGTGTGTTTGGTGTTGTGTATAATGGTTGGTGGGTGGTGAATTGATGGCCGATTTTCGGTAAGTTTTTGGTTTAAGTTCCAAATAAATCCACTTCATCCAGCAGAAAAACACACATTATTAATTTTCTGTTATTGTTCGCTTGTCGCGGATCTTAGCTAAGTAAAACTTTTGACTGTCCACATACTCAAGCCTGTTTATATCTTAAAAGCCGGCAACGCTATTGTGATGCCTATGGTGTTGTAGATGTCTATGGGCGATGTTGATTGCTTTTCATCAGGTGATGCGTTTGCTCGTTTGCCTCCTTGTCCCGTGAAAAAATAATTATAACGCATATCACCAAATACGGGGTGAGGTAAAACTCTAAGAGTATTCATTCGGTATCGATTGTATCTCGCACGCAACTGAATCGAAGTTACAATTTGTGTTCAAAGTTACGGTCGCAAGGAATCCCACGAGACAGTTGGTCGAAGTTGGTTGGTTGACGAAGTGTACGTATGTTTGAATTGGACCAAACCTACATTAAGTTTTAACTAATGGAATTGGGAATCAAATCTACGTAACAAACATAAATAATCTCTTAATACAATCCACGAATTGTTAGATAGATTGACATGTTAAACACAGCATGATGTCTACATAAAAATCTATAATAATTTCAAAGTTCTGGAGATCTTAAATTAAATAAAACATATTAGATGCAGTATTTAGGAATTTCTGAAAAAAGATTTCAGAAATGTGGATGAGAGACTGCATCGATAAAGGTATAACGATATTTTTCCCTAATTTAATTAAAAATTTCGCAGTTGAATTTGAGAATAATATCGGTCAAATGATATCAATAGCAGCCCACGGCATTGTTCCTCTACCATAAAAAAAGAAAAACCTACGCCGATTTTGCAGGAGGGAAAACTTCTTCATAGTTGAAAAAAAATGATAGACATCAACGAAAATAAATAAATCGCGAAACTTTTGCCATCATCGAATGAGGACGGGGAAGAGAAGCGCGTAATTTAATAATGTGCCCGTGTGAGTGAGGAGCACACCTTGGGCGCCACCCGCCCTGACCGCCCCGCCCGCCCAGCGTGGCGGGCCTGTCGATCAATCATAGCAACATATTGTTGGCTGCGCGGGACAACACAACACATCAGTCGTAACGTAAATTTATGAGGGTTCGCGTGATTATTGATGAATTCCATGCAACGTTGGCGGGCGGCTGGTCGGCTCCACGCGTTTGGGAAAAATTAATGTCACAAATACTAAACACTTTTTCTGACTAATAAACCAATTTTTTAAATAACCTTTTAATATATATAGTTCTACGATTGCTCCAATTTTATTTGATATCACTTTTAATTTATATATGGATCCAGAAGTTTTCAAATTTACATAAGTTTTTTTTATGGGGTAGGAAGGCAAATGAAATGAGCAGGCTTGTCACTTGATGGAAAGCGACCAACGCTGGCCACAGATATCCGCAGTGCTACAAGCAGTGCGGAAGCATTGCTGGCTTAAGGAAAGTGTCATCATGGGAGTGGGAGGGGGAGGGTGTTAGGCCTCCGGAACTCAGCCGCTCACCGTACGAAGCGCGGTAGCTAAGTTACCACTCAGGCGCCGGTTTTCTGCGGAAATGTGGTACTTCCCCGGGCGAGCCGGCTCATTCATGCTACAGAAAAATAATATGCCTTTCTTGCCAAAGTATTCGTCTTAAGTGCGGCTCTACCATTAAGAAACTAATATAATTTCTGACTACTAAACCAATTTTGCAGATTACCTTTTAAAATATATAGTTCTTAGATGTCTCCAAGTTTTATTCGTTATCTTTTTTAATCCATAACTTGCTCCAGAAGATGTTAATAATTTAAATAATTGTTAGTATATTATATACTGTATTCAATAAATCTACAATCATTTAGAATAATTATACACTAAATTAGTTGACGTAAAATATTTACTTTTAGTATTGTAAAATAACTTCTACAGCCATTTTACAAAATTCTCACTTTTTGTAGCATTCCTTTTGCTCAATTAAGACGTTTCCTTCGAAGCTTTTAAAATCTTCAATCCGGAGCGAGGCGTCTTGTCTTGTCCACGAGCAGCCATTGAGGCGACGAGAAAAGGCTTTCAATTCCACATAAATCGCATCAAATTGCTTCCAGGTAGCTTTAGATTGGTGAAGCGAAAATTTCAATGTTCAGTTGATTCTATTAATTAACGGCGCTGCGCTCGTCCTATCGTGGCAACTTTGAATAGCCAATTACATTGATAATTGGAGGTTGCGCAGGTGTCTTGGGGACAAAGAGACGCCAGAGTTCGGTGCGAGTCATGAGAGAATGTCTCACATATATACTCTCACTATTTCAAAGTCAGTAACAATTCTGCTATATACACAAGGACGACCAATTGGCTCAGTGGCGGGGTCCCCCGCTCGCGGAGTCAATGGTCGCGGGTTCGATCCCCGCATCGGAATAAATATATGTATGGATTACAAATATTTATTCTGATATATATAGAGTCTGGTAACCCCTCTGGTAATTGGACAAGCGTGGTGGGTTAACGTCCGTTCCTCCATAAATGGAGAGGCCCGTGCTTACTAGTGGGATATATATGAATTGTTAAAAAAAATACACAAGGATGCTGAGATGGTTTGGGTGCATAGAGAGGATGGATGAAAGACGACTGGTAAAATAAATTTACGTTGCGGATGTGAATGGAAAGGTCAATAGGGGAAGATAAAGAAAAACATACCTTGACCACATTGCCGAAGTTTCTAAGAAAGGCCAGGTCCAGAGTACTCTTAACCGGCGAGCTTGCATGAAGTGAGATCTGTGGTCTTTGCCTATCCCTATGGGAAACAGGCGTGTATGTACGTATGATGTGTATGTACGTATGTTGTTATTATTAAATACGACAATCGACATTCGTCTATGTTAAAAATTACTAATCCCGGCACACCTTCCTTGCTTCATCATCCTCTCACATTCATCGTAGCAAAACGGCTCTCGACTAGTCGCTCCTCACCCTCATGGGAATCAGGACGTGACGGGTGGCGAAGCTCGTCCGTAGCCACGCATCCATTGGCACGGCAAGTCGTGGATTGGTGGAGGGGAAGGGGAAAGGATAGAGAAAAAAGGAAAACGCAGGGGAATGATAACATGGATTAAGACAGAATGATAGGGATATGATACTACCGCAACGGAAGACAAGGAGTGATACGGTAGTGAGTCGGGAGGCTGGGGTCGCGTACTAGTGTACCTATACTATAACACAACATAACTCTACGGAAGAAAACCGAAAAGTGTCTTCCGTAGAGTCTTTTCGGTTGTCTTCCGTAGAGTCTACTATACCTGAAGGTGCCTCGTGTTGCGGCGAAACACGTGTCGTTTACCAGGTGGAAAAGTGGTAGTGTGTGTTTGGTGTATGTGTATAGTGGTTGGTGGGTGGAGAATTGATGGCCGATTTTCGGCAAGATTTTGGTTTAAGTTCCAAATAAATCCACTTAATCCCACAGAAAAACACAAATTATTAATTTTCTGTTATTGTTTTGCTTGTCGCGGATCTTAGCTAAGTAAAACATTTGGCTGTCCACATTTATAGATATTAGCAACAGATAATTGTTGTTTAAAAATACGACACGTTGCGATCCGCCACCTTCCTTCGCCAAGGCCGCGTGTGTTTGTGTTGACGTCAAGTGAATAGAGCTCACTTGTTCCCTACGTCCGGCGCGTCGCGGAGAAATTGTACAAAGTGTTTACAGGCGGGGCGGGGCGGGAGCGGGGCGCGGGGGGGGTGTATCATAATAAAGTTATTAAGGTCACTCAGCGATACGAGGGCGCGCAATGTTGTCCATTATAATGTGTACGAACAGCCATAAACTGTTATTGTATTATGTACCTATACGCCGTGTACGCAACACGCCCTAAACAAACAATGTTCAACGGGACTGATGGTAAACAAATTAATAGGTTTAAGCTCAGACGCTTATAGTTAGAGTACACACGGCCGTGCCTCGAGCCCCTTTCATCATCATCGAAGGCGCTACAGCCGCGGGTGGGCATCGCCTGATTCAGAATAATCGTCCAGTCCCTATCTATTCGTTGTTTTCTTTTGTAATTGATCACGTCGAAAGTTTTAAAGTCTTTGTCGATTTTGTCTTGCCTCTTAAGTTTCGACCTGCTGACCTGATTGATCTATGTATATATATATATATATATATATATATATATATATATATATATATATATATATATATATATATATATATATATATATATATATATATATATATATATATATATATATATATATATATATATATATATATATATATATATATATCGGGGCTAAAAATGGCATTAATTTCGTTTCACTTGGTATATTCATTAGTTAATTTAAGCGTAATTTCGAATGGACCTCGTAATTAAATTTGAAGTGAATTGAAAAACGTCGAGTGACAAGGGCGGTTTAAATTGCCGCCGGCACTATCGCACCGGGCCCGCTGCGTGTACACAGCGTTTAATTAATGCCTGCGAATTAATCCGGACAGCGGCGGAGGTGCGTTTTCGGAGCTTGTCATTGTCAGCGTTCGTTAGACGTGAACTCTGTCGGTGGCACGTCCGTCCCACTGCGGCCCCCGACTCTCAAACCCCTGCCAACCTCGACCCCTGACAAAGGCCAAGCTTTGACAGCCACGTATGTTGCCGTGGAGCGAGTCAATCGATCCGCTCTGGATTCGTGCAACAAAGGTGTTCCACACAGATACGTAGTCTATGCCTCGAGCAAACCACAGACAAACCCTGCCCGACTATCGTGTAGTGTGCGTACATCGACATCTAAAACGGTTTATTATCTGTTGCACAGCGTAAAACTATTGTCTGCATGTTTGCCTTTTGAATTTCACTGCCGTGCAACTCGCCGAAAAGAAACTTCATCCCCACCATCTGGGTAATTGGCGATCCAGTACGGTGCGTTTTCCCCCAAACCTCAATCCACACACCATCACCCATTGCAACCACTACCTTTAGCTATTTATCCAAACCGATACGACATTCGCACCTTCAAAAAACAAGCCTTATCTCAAAAGCTGGTGTCGCATTTGTAATGCCTAGAATGTTGCAATGAGTGGCGATCTAGTACACGGTGCGTTTTTCCAGAAATTTCACTTGCAATTACACATGCGTTGCCAGCTTTTCAGGTAAGAGTGGGCTTGTTTTTTTTTAAGATATCGGTTCGGATATACCGTTAAAGGTAGCTGGTTGTATAAGGCGGTGGTGCGTGGAATGAAGTTTCGGTTACAACGCACCGTACTGGATCGCCACTCATCCAGATGGTAGAGATGAAACTTTTCCTCTCGGCGAGTTATAAGGCAGTGGAATTCAACGAAAATCGGTTCATCCTCCCCTCCCTTTGTTACAAAAACTCGTTGAAACAAATCGTACAATTGTTCGAAAGGTAACATAATAAATAAGTTTGTTTATTCTTATCTTTAATTAAAACGACAACGTTGCGGTGCGAATAAGCCCGAATCCATTGTTATACAATCACACCGCCTCCCCCGGCCTGTCATACAATTCACAATTTTGGCTCCACTAATCTGATAAGTACTTGATGAGCGCTAGAAATTGTTTTAAGGCGACGGGCGTCGGTTGGCCAACTGCGGTGTTTTTCGCTCAACTAATTTTAAATGAATGAATATTGCCGAAAGAATAAGAAGAAAAAAATAATTAACTATTTATTGCTGAAAATCTATATTTATTTTAGAAATTGTGATTTTTCCGACATAAAATTAACCTTCGTCCATCTATGTGTAACAACCACGCTGCAGACGATTGTATATGTATTTGTCTGTAGCATGAATGGGCTGGCGTCCCACAGAAAACCGACGTCTCGGTTGTAGCTTGATTACCGCGCTTCGTCCGGTGAGCGGTCGAGTTCCTTGGAACCGACTACTCTCCCCCTCTCATAATGACACTCTCCTTAAAGGACGGCAACGCTTCTGCACTGCGGATGTTTATGGGTGGAGTTGATTGTTTTCCATCAAGTGACACGCCTTCTCGTTTGCTTTCCTATCTCACAAAAGAAAATCTACCTCAATTCTTCTATAGAGATCGATTCACTTTGTTGCTAAACTAAACTAATAAAAAATATAAACAACGAAAAGATTAAGGAGTAGTATAAAAATGTAATTGTGACTTGAAGGGAAAAAGAAGACGAATAAATTGAAGGAGAATTGAGAAAGGACGCGCGAGTCCGTATTCATTTTGTCGGCAAAGAACATAAATAGACAATACAGTGACACCCCTGACGAAATACGCCATCATAGGGGATTGGGTTTATGCCAAATGCGAACTCTTTTACCTAGTTCCCCAGAATATACCGAAATACATTTTGTCTATTGTTGTGTAGTGTAATATAAGCAAAGAGAAATGTTAGGTGTCGTCAGTGAATGTTTTATTGTATCTTTTAACCTTTACATTTCACTTTCATTTAATATTGACAATATTAGATAAAAATAAAACGTTTCTTGCTGGCTGGGGTAAAAGATTTCTTAACGGAAACCAGCGCCAGGTGCTCCCATAGAGCGCTTGGCTTACGGTAAACAACAACCATTTTGTGGCACATTTTAGATTTTATGTTTTGGATAAATTTAATATCTATTTAGTGTTTAATTTTACCGATTTTTTACATAAAATTTATGTAAAAAATCGTAGGCAGCATGAGGACTGTCGACAGAAGAGAAAAATTAAAACTAATTGTAATATTAATAACATATTTAGTATTCACTGTTGTACCGACAATGATCTGATAATTCAACAATAGAAATAATCAAATTAAAACACAATATAAAGAACAACGCAAAGTATACACATAGAACTTTCCATGTAAAAAATTAAACTTTATTTGAATAGATGTCCACAACACATTACACACATGTCCACAACACGTGATGGTGATAGATACAGATATGCTGCTATTACTACAGCATGTTGCTGACGCGTTTAACAAAACTTTATCCATCCATGAAGCGTCCAACGCGCACACATACAATCGGGTGTATACAATGTGTTGGCGTGATGCGTGTACGTAGGCAGCTGCGCGTGCATTAACTGTATTTAAAGTACGTCTATAGCTATACTCATAACTATAGATATATCTTAAGCATTAGCATGTTGCTGACGCGAACTCATAGATTTTTTCCCTACCCAGAGTCGTGTAACACGTCTATAGAAGTGTTCACTTCAAAAAAGATGTGTCATATACAATATAATGTATATACATTTCTATTTTTATATTTTCAAAGAATTTAAGTTAATTTTTTATAAAACTAAAGATTGTCTATTAAGGTTCTTGTTGAAAATAAATGCTCTTTTAAAACAAAAAAAAAAATTAAAGATGGTTTTTGCAATAATCTAAATAATAATTATAATAATATATTTTCATTTCTCCTTTCCTCTAGTTCTCACTATAATGCATTCACGTATATCCTCTACTGGATCAATAAATAAGGATTGTTTTCTGTTTTATTCTTTGCTATTCTGTTCTATTGTTAAGCCCCAACCGTGCATCTGGCGGTAACAAAGTTTTTATTGTTAACAATTAAAAGCTCACCGATTGTACGGTAGACAAAGCGCTGTAATAACTCACTTTAGGTGTTTGTCGCTGGTTTTGTGGTGTATAAAGCTGATGCGTTCTCACTGTGTTTGCCGTGCATCACGACTGACTCGTCGACAATTGGCCTGAATGCTGGCAATGGCCGCGCGTTTATTTAATGTAATTTTAAGAGGTAGTACCTTAGCTGAGAAGTGATGCAACAGGAGTCTGGATTAATACTGTTTTCTGTTTACAAAAGCTGACCTATTACATACATGACGAGAGAAGAGTGCGGGGTGCCACGCTGCGGACGAATATTTCGTCAAGAATGGCACATTATTTGTCTGTAGCATGAATGGGCCGGCTCGCCCGGGGAAGTACTACACTGCCGCGCTTTGTCTGGTGAGCGGAAGTTCCGGAGGAAGGTAAACGAGCAGGCATGTCACCTGCTAAAGCAATCAACGCCGCCCAAAGACATTCGCAGCCCCATAAGCAGTGCGGAAGCGTTGTCGACTTTTAATATTATTAATATATTGACATATATTGGAGATGTGTATTCTATCATTAAGTTTGTAGTGAAGTAAAAAAGTGTCGGTCTCGTATCGTGTAGTGTTGTGACGTGTCGTGTTGTGTCGTGTCATCTTGTGTCGTGTCGTGTTGTGTCGTGTCGTGTGGTGGCGCGGTAATACACCGTCGCCGCAATTTTCATTAAGCCGTCATTAGCGAGTGGATACTTTCGGAGTGTTCCTCCGATACCTTCCGACGCGCTCCCCTGTCCCACTTGATTAATTTACGCGGCTCCCCAATTTCGCGCGCAGCTACTTCTACGCGGATAAACAATTATCTGGAAGTGACCCAGTGTTTCATCAAAATATTTTATTATTTATTTTAAAGCATTTTGAAAATCCAATCTATAGATTTATTTTCGTTTGGGTCTATTACTAGTTCACTATTGTTAATACAACACCAAATCTACACATTCTCGAAGGCTGGCCACGCTTTCGCGGTATTACACTATTTTCTTTGAATACCTCAGCATGATTTCATCATCGAACTATTCTAATAAATAAACCAGAAGGAATCAGGCAGTGCAGAAACGTTGCCGGCCTTTAAGGAAAGTGTCATTACGGGAAGGGTTGGGCCTCTGGAATTCAACCGCTCACCGCACGAAGCGTGGTAGCTAAGCTACCACTCAGACGCCGATTTTCCGCGAGAGTGTGGTACTTCCCCGGGCGAGCCGGCCCATTTATGCTACAGACAAATAAAATGCCATTCTTGACAAAATATTCGTCAGCAGCGTGGCTCTACAACTACTGAAATCATTTCGAATATCAAATAAAATTGAATATTATTCTCGCGATACATTTTGAAATTAGGTCCCCGAGCTCATCTATTTGTTCCGGTTGATTTCGAAATCTAATAAACGTGTCAGACATGGTTTTGAGTTAATCGTATTTCGTTTTCTAGGACAGCTGCATGCGTTATGAATGCTTCTCAATGATTAATAGTATTGACTCTCATACAGTTAAGGAAAACAGCGAAGTACGTGACGTAAGAGGTGAGGGGCGTGACCCTGGCTCCATGTATAAACCGAAACAAATACAACAACAAAGTTAGTTAAAAGTCAGTCTGCTGATGGAAGATGAAAGAGTGCAATGCACCTGGACGAGCTGGCGCCCTTGTTCTGCTAACGAAAATATCACACGCCGCGCATCTGCTATACATTCTTATGCAGAATGTCACCGGACACCCTGTATAAACTTTTGGATAGCTTTTTATATTACGTGAGCTTAGTACAATATGATATTGTATACAGTCAACTCTACGTAAAACTTATTACATTTTCAAGGTCTTTTAATTTTTTAATTCTTATTCCATATTGTTTCCTCCACTTATACGCACTCTGCTAACCTCATCTTACACATTGCAAACACTCTTCTACCCTCCTCTTTTCACACCAATCATTTTCCTCTGGCAACTCATGTTTCATAATCTCTCTGTTGAAATAATAATGAATAACATTTATATAATATTATATTTATTGACTGCATTAAAGAGGATACGGTGACGATAGGAAGGCCTAGGCTGCCGAAAAATAGGGGTAAATGAGGACGAATTGTGGAGTAAGCCAAAAGTCATCAGGGGTTGTAGGGCCAGTGGACGAAGAAGAGGAAGTTTATATTCATAAGGCGGCCATGGCTGAAGTTTGTCTGTACATTTAGTCACGTCTATCTTTTTCAGGATTAGGGTTGTAAATCATTCAAATTGATATGAACGATTTTGTTTTTCATCAAATCTATGACAATGCATACATAATCGCAATAGTTCATTATTATTTTAATTAAACGTAAGTTCAAATTAAAATCACAATGAACAGCATTGTAGTGCAGCGCTCCTCAAAGTGTTAGTTTCCAGACTTCTGAGCAAACGCACGAAGATAACAAAACAAAATGGTCATAAGGCAGATACTAATGTTCGGCTGCGAGTCCTCGACGCTGACCTTAAAAGAAGAAACTAAACTCCTGGTCACTGAGCGCAAGATCCTCAGAAGAATACTTGGACCAGTGAGGAGGGAAGACGGATTTTGGAGAGTCGTAAGGAATCAAGAGATAGAAGACCTAGTGGCTGAACCCAATATCATAGGCGAGATCAAAACATAACGACTCCGCTGGCTGGGCCAGGTTATGTGGTGGGAGAGGATCGAGCCATAAAACACGCCTACCTGGGGCGGCCCGAGGGCCATCGCCCGGTCGGTCGTCCTAGGTACAGTTGAAGTGATGCCGTGGAGATTTAAAGGAGCTCCAAGTCGAGAACTGGCAGACGGTTTTTTTTATGGCATGGGAAGGAAACGAGCAGGCGTATCACCTGATGGAAAGTAACCAACGTTGCCCATAGACATCCGCAATGCCATAAGCAGTACGGAAGCGTTGCCGACCTTAAAGGAAAGTGAAATTATGGGAGTGGGAGTGGGAAACAAAGAGAGGGTGTTGGGCCTCCGGAACTCAGACCTCACCGTACGAAGCGCGGTAGACAAGCTACCACTCAGACGCCGGTTTTCTGCGGGAGTGTGGTACTTCCCCGGGCGAGCCGGCCCATTCATGCTACAGACAAATAATATGCCATACTTGACAAAGTATTCGTCTGCAGCGTGGCTCTACCACTTTCAAGATGGTGCAAGGTGGTGCAAGATACGTCCAAGTGTCGACTATTGTTGGTGGAGGCCAAGACTCATTTTGGGTCGCGCCCGTCTAAGTAACTTAGTACATAATAAAGTCATTAAGTTTTTAAAGTATAATATTATACTTTCTAAATTAAAATTAATGCAAATACGCTGTAAACACTCTGCGCGGATTTTATTAAGGCCAAATTTGGAGCGTACTTTATATTTAATAGAAGTGCTAAGTGCGCTTTGTTGCGGCACTTCCGGCCCCTCTCTTTGACTGCGGGGGCAACGCGGGCAGAGGCTGGAGGGGGACCACCGCTCCCCCCACCGCCGACGTGCCAGAAGGTGTCACTCCGAGGTCCCCCCGCGACGCGACCATTCGTCAATGTTCCGCGCCGCTTATCTTTGTTTCGAGCGTTTACTTTATTGTTGTCTTCAATTTCGTTTTTGTTTCTTCCTTCCACCTTATCAGCTGTAAACAACTTACAGGATAGGACAAATTGTTATTTGACTGACAGCCGAAGTAAAAATAATCTTACCGGGTTCGCTTTAACTTCTTTGGTCCTGTGTTGGAAAATGAGCGAAGGCGTCTTTATAACCACGAGCTACATGAGCTGTACAATGAGCCGAACGTCATCAAAACCATTAAGATTGGACGCCTTCGTTGGGCTGGGCACGTGGTACGGATGGACGGGGCTAGAGTATCCAAACGCCTACTCGACGGCAAATCACATGGTCGTAGATGCCGCGGAAGGCCTAAGTTCAGATGGCTAGATGGAATCGAGGACGACTTAAGGACAACCGGTGTGAGGGGCTGGAGGGAAAAAGCTAAACGAAGATCCGACTGGAAAAATTTACTGGACCAGGCTAAGGCCCACCCGCGGCTGTAATGCCTTGATGGTGAATATTCATATATCCCAATTTAATATAAGTTTGCTTACATTGTACAAAGACGATAACTCGCTGTCGGATCGCGTTAAAATGTTAGGAAATAATAGAAGTATTAAACGTTTCCTCGTTCCAAATCAGCAGATAACAACAACCGGTGTTTTTAATTCGTCTTCCCTCTTAAATCTATCGAGAACAATTTCCTCTCAATAGAATTCCATCGGAGGGAGTGTGCGGGCGGACGGCGGCAAACCGACCGACGCCCGTGTAACAAATAAAGCAATTAAAGCCCGAGAACAGAACAGAGCGAAGATAGGAATCGGGCGGCGTCGATGTCATTAAGCAATCAATGACGCGATTTAATCGGGCCCGGGTTCGATCCCGGCGCTATCGCCCTCGCCGCCCGCGCGCGAATTAACCCCCTCATTACCCCGCGGCCGCGCCCGCCGGGACATCGGCGACTCGTTATTGAATCTAACGGCGCCGCAGATAACTTGTCGCTACACGCACGTCGCAACTATTCTGATTTATTAGCGAACTAAACTCCACTCGGATGACTCTCGGTTCAAGACGTTGCCACTCGTCTTGGAAGATTAACATATAGAGATTTTTGGCAATGACGTAGATCGGCCTGATTTTCTAGCGCTGCGGAGGGATGTCTCATCTCTCAGCATTTTTACCGCTTTTATCATGGGGAGTGCTCCGAGGAATTGTTTGGAATAATTCCCGCCGCCGAATTCCACAACCGCACAACTCGCCGTAAGTAAAATGTTTTATCCCCACCACTGGATGAGTGACGATCTACTATCGTGCGTTTCTCTCGAAACTTCTTTCAACGCACCATCACTCTGTGGAACCAGCTATCTTCGGCGGTCTTTCCGAATTGATACGACAATAGCACTTTCGAAAAACAAGCCTACACATACCTAAAAGGACGGCAACGACTCCTGCGGGGTCGCGGTTGTCTATGGGCGGCGTTGATTGCTTTCCATTAGGAGACACGCTTGCTCGTTTGCCCTCCTATCCCGTAAAAAAAATCAATAAGATATTTTTTTACAGAAAACCATGAAGCTCTTTCGGTTGAATAGTGTATACTAAATAACACCATTCTCTTGTAACTTATTATATAATAGATTTATTTTTCCTGCAAGGTTCACTAAGTTCTGATGATAAGGATCTGTGCCTCCAAGTTAACTCGCTGTTTACGTTCCACTTGGTTTGGGCGCGGGGGACGGAAAGTTTCCATTGCTGTGTCAAGTTATAAATTTCTCAATTTCTTCGTATTATTCTCAAATTCTTCGTATCAGTGTCTATTTCATTATAAACGTTGGTATAATCATTTTGTAGATGTGGACGGAATGGTCGGTAAGGGAAGACCAAGGAAAACATACGTTAACCAAATTGCTGAAATTTTCAAGAAAGGCCAGTTCAAGAGTACCCTTAACCGGCGAGCTTGTATGAAGAAAGTGTTGAGTGTGGAGGAAGCAGAAAGTATGCTGGGATCGTAGCTGATGGAGATCTGTGGTCTCTGCCAAACCCCTACGGAGACAAGCGTGACGATATGTATGTATGATCATTTTATAATCGAGGCCACGTGTTAAGTGGCGGATGCCGGTGACGGGCAGCCAATTTAATGGTACAAGATACGATCCTCTGACGTCGACAATCGTTTGTCAGATTGAGTCTTTGGTAATGAGAAGTCTTACGTTTAGAGGCCTTTTTATATTACCTATGGCTACATATAGGATCTTAATGATTATGACCAATGTACTTAAGTGAGTGTTTTTTCTTTTTATGGGATAGGAGGGCAAATGAGCAAGCGTGTTCCCTAATGGAAAGCAATCAACGCCGCCCAAGGATATCAAGGTAGAGGATGGACCTGAATTATTTTTTAATTATCTGTTGCATACATACATACATATTGTCACGCCTGTTTCCCGTAGGGGTAGGCAGAGACCACAGATTTCCATCTGCTACGATTCCGGCACACATTACTTGCTTCCTCAACACTCATCCATCTTTTCATCCACCATTCCTCTTAGATACATCGTAGCGAAATGAATTTCAAAAGTTGAAAAGTTAGTCGCTTCTCGCCCTCGTGGGAATCAGGACGTGACGGGTGGCGATCCAAATCGCCGTCATTTTTTAACAAATTATTTAAATATATTTTACCATAAAAATATATATATTATATTATAGTATATGTACGTTTATAAATGGTAATCCTTACATAGCATAGCAGTATAAAATGTTGTATTAAAAATTATAGAAAAATATGGCAAAAGTAAATCAGCTCTCATTGAAATTAAAAAATAAATATAATTCTCTATAAATTAACCTTGCATATTCAGTAAAGATCTTATAATGAAATATTTGTTTTTAAGAGTGTAAAGGACGATGATAGTATGAAATAATCTAATTGGCTTAGTTGTGCGGCTTGTGTTTTTCGATGTCAATGGTCGCGAGTTTGATCTCCGTATCGAAATAAATATATGCATGGGATACAAATATTTACTCCGAGTCTGGTTACCCCGCCAATCCGCCATGGACACGCGTGGTGGGTTAATGTCCGTTCGTCCGACAACGACGACCCATTTAAGGCTCGTGGTGAGCACTGAGACGCTTGTGGGCGTGTGGTAATCAAATTTATTGTCATTATCACACAATCATCAGTACTCTGGTGCATCTATTATTAAAAATTCAACGGCGTCATCCACACATCCAGCATGGCTGTCATTTGAATGACAAACGGTGACAATCAGCGACGCCCGCCGCGCCCGTCATATATTTCACAATCTAATTACGGGACCTCGTATTGGAATTTAGTTGGTTTGTATTCGAGCTCACATTTTGCGGGGAAATGCGTTCATTTATTCATACATATATTTATAGATTGTCCTTTGCCGGATTTAGGTTATATATCCAATGAGCAGTAAAGGGCTGCTTGCTGATTATATTCTGCAAATATTGAGAGAACGTCCTGCCTAGTAGGCAGCTGCGCGCGCATTAACTGTGTTTAAAGTATGTCTATAGCTTTTCTCACAGCTATATATATACCTTAAGCATTAGCATGTTGCTGACGTGAACCCATAGCCTTTTTCCCTACCCAGAGTTGCGTAACGCGGCTATAGAAGTTTTCACTTCAAAAATCTCTTTCTGGTCTCGGACTATGTTATAACAAGAAATAAGAAGTTTGGACGGTAAAAAGATTCTAGTGATATTTATAAAAATAGTTCCTTAGAAAAGGTATTTTAAAAGTATTTTTTGAATCACGACATTGGTATCTAGATATATCAAAGCATAGAAAAGCCAAGTAATAATAGACGGAATCAATTTAAACCCAGAATGTGGTTTATCCAACCTCATATTTAATTTCAAAGTTCACGATTGGATCGAAGTTGAAATTTCGTCGGAACTTACAACACTTCGTGCTATTAGAGGTAATACACATGTAACGGTGTAAATGTCGACTGGTTTGATAAAGGTCACTTTGGATCATTTATTATTAGTGGGGGCGAGGGGTTCGAGAAGGGGGGGGGGACGATCGATCTGACGGTGAATTAGTGATCGAACTCTAAAAACTTTGGAGAGCACATCTAGAACTCTAAACTGAAAAAAGTTTTAACTTTAATAGCTACTTGAGAATATTGGATAATAATATAATAAGAATGGTTAATGGAGTCAGGCGTTACTTTGCGGAAATCCGTCACTATATGTTCGGGTCACTTTTCGGTTGTCTTCAGTAGAGTCTACTATACCTGAAGATGGCTCGTGTTGGTGCGAAACATGTGTCGTTTACAAGATGGAAAAGTGATAATGTGTGTTTGGTGTTGTGTATAGTGGTTAGAGAATTGATGGCCGATTTTCGGTAAGATTTTGGTTTAAGTTCCAAATAAATCCACTTAACCCAACGGAAAAACACACATTATTAATTTTCTGTTATTGTTTTGCTTGTCGCGGATCTTAGCTAAGTAAAACTTTTGACTGTCCATATAATAAGAATTTTTTTATGGGATCAGGTGGCAAACGAGCAAGCGTGTCACTTGATGGAGAGCAACCAACACTATCTATAAACATCTACAACACCATGGACATTACAAATGCATTACCAGCTTTTGAGATATGAGTAGGCTTGGTTTTTGAAGGTTTCGATAACGTACTGATTCGAAAACACCGCTATAAGCAGTTGGTTCTATAGAGTGATGGTGTGTGGAATGAAGTTTTGGGATAAATCTATTTTTTTTTATATATTCACGCCTATTCCCCGCAGAGGTTGTTAGAGACCACAGAGCTTCATCCGCTACCTTTCATAGCAGTGAAACGGCTCTCCATTAGTCGCTTTTCGCCCTCGTGAGAATCAGGGCATGACGGGTGGCGAACCACGTCGCCGTCATTTTCAACAAATTAGGGATATTAAATTCGTCTTAGTGAATCCCACGAGCCGCAAGGGAGGATGGAAGTCAGCCCCAGGAGAGCTCTGCATGCTGAGGTAAGACACCATAGTACCCGGGGAAGCCCGATCCTGGGACGGTCGGCACGCTTGCGACTAAGCGGATGCGTTGCGGATATGGACGGAAGAGTTGGTAGGGGAAGAACATACCTTGCTGAAGTTCTCTAGAAAGGCCAGATCAAAAGTATTCTTATCCAGTGAGCATGTGTGGAGAGAGTGATAAGTGTGGATGAAGAAAAGAAAGTGTACCGTGATCGTAGCAGATGGAGATCTGTGGTATGTGCCTACCCCTACAGGAAACAGGCGTGATCACGATACATATGTATTGTGGGGTACCCTTACTTACAAGAAGCGATGATCTGTGCAAATCGGCTTGCAACGGAATGCTTGAAATTGAATACCAATGTAAAGAAACCTGTTTCGAGCAAAAACAGCCAAAGGATGATGATGGGGTAACAAACCTAAGGATATTTATTGCAAGATACGATAAGAGAGCAACAAATATCCAAAACAAACTACATTGGAAGAAATTTCGGTGCAAAATTGAATTATTTATCGAACGATCAGATATTAAAATGCTTTTATAGACGATAAACTGTGGAATTATTATTCCCGTGTTAACGGCGGCGATAAATCGCTGCTGTGATGGCGTCGGTGACGTCACAATGTTGGCGGAACACCGACCTTAGTTTTAATACCTGATGTAACGTCCCCAGACTGGGGCGCGTAGTAGACGCGAATGGATATTATTACGTTATACATTGTTATTCATGCTAATGTTCAGAACAGTAGAACTTTAGTGGTTTTACAAGATATCAAGGAGGCAGAGATTAAAAAAATCCTTAACTCTATCCTTAAAGCAAGGTTTGGTAGGAGCTTTCTTATGTCAAGGTGAAGCACGTTTCAAATTTTAACTAGTTGTACCGTGAAAGAATTGGACATTATATTATAATATAGATAATTGTACCTCATCTAGCCAGTCCTCTCTCTCTTATGGTCTTATGTCCCCGAGGGAAGGCAAAGGGCGTTCACAGTGCTTCTCTGTTGGGATTGGTCTTGAGCGACGCGCTTCTATTCAGACCACGTCAACCCGATGGAATTCAACTCGGCCGCTACGGAGCTCTTCCAGGTGTGTTTGGGTCGTACTCACTTCCCTTTCCCTTAAGGAGTCTATTCCAGCGCCTGTCTGGAAATGTCATCAGGGTTTCTTCGGAGAGTATGGCATACCCAAGTCCACTTACGGCTCAAGATTTGAAGTCCAATTGGCGGTTCGTGGCCATCAGCCAGTCCAGAGGTTAGCGTTGAAAATGATACGATATATTTGTATAATTTCCAAAACCTTCCCAACCAAAAAAAAAGCCAACAAAACAACAATAAGTTACGCACTGCGCAGGCTACGTGGTGAAAAAGGTTCCGAACTAAAGGGACGTTAAGAAGAAAAACTCACGGAAGGTAATGACAGTGGCCAGTAAAAACACCCCCGTAAGCATTGTTCCGTGAGTTGCACAAATAACTCAAACGTTAATGCGTCGAGCGAATTATTTTCCGTGGACTGTGGACTGTGGACTGTGTACCGGCTCACGTGATAGCATCCCATCAGGCCGGCCGTACTCTCACTTATTATTTATTAACTGTTCATAAGTGCTCAAGTGTGTCAGATTCATAAGTCCAAAGGAGCGCGTGCCGGCACCGCGTATAAATAATTCAACGTATCAGCTCGTTCGGTGATGCCCCCTCCCCCGGGGGAGTTCGGTGGCACGTCTTTTACTTTGTAGGAAATAAAGTTAATAATAACACGGACATAGTATCTGTCGGCGAATTAGAACTGATATCATGGTTTAATTATTTTATGCAATAGACAAAACTTAATTTAATATGTATTACAGCACCATCTGTTGGCAGATTATATAAGAATAATGTTGGTTTATATAAAATTATATATAGTTTATATGAACCAACTTTAAAATAAAAATTATATATCTACAATTTGGAATTGGACCGATTTGAATAATTTTTTTTGGTCGCTCTAATACAGGGAAGGATTTTTTTCTTCTAAGAGTGCCTCTCCGACTTGCGAAGGTTGGCAGCCAGAAAAGTTCTTTTCAGAAGGTTCAACACATTTTCCCTCCTTCTTCGTGAGGTGCAGCAGTTTGCTAGATGCAGGGAAGGTTTACAAATAAAAAAATATAGGGCAAACATAAAAGAATACATAAGGGCGAGAAGCGGCCAATGGAGAGCCGTTTCGCTGCAATGAATGGTAGCGGAAGAAGCTCTGTGGTCTCTGCCAACCCCTGCGGGGGATGGGCGTGAATATATATAAAAAAATAAAAGAATAGCTTGAAAAATTAAAAAAAAAATTCTTTCCTTATCTTCCAATTACTTTCAATAGATGGCGTTCGTGACGGCTTTATCGTCTAAAAGACGTGTATATATACAAGTGTCGTTTCTTTTGTGCAATTTTGAAAAATATTACATACCTTAGTACTAACATACCAGGAGAAGATAAATACAGAGGAATATAAATTGTAGGTGAAACAAAGTTCACCGGGCCATGTACTAAATAAATAAAAACTATACCATTTATTTAATTTTGTAACAACCAAAATACATATTAATTGAAATTGTTATTTGTATTTGAGCCGGGGAGATGAAGACTTAAGTCCCAAGTCGAGAGCACTTCAGGTATGTTTCACGGTATAAGTTACAACAAAAGACTTTTGAAATATAACTTTTGTTGTAACTTATTCAATTAATTCGTTGCTTGAATAATGAAGCGTGGCACAATTAATTATTGAGAAGGAGTTACCGCGGGCTGGTTGCCGGCTTATAAACTACATTACATAATACACTTGATCGACGTAATGCGTATAAAGTCAATCGATAACAGATTTATTTTCTTTTTATTGTATAGGAGGGTAGACGAGCAAGCGTGTCACCTGATGGGAAGCAATCAACGCCGCCCACACACATTCGCGACACCGCAACAGTCACTGAAGCGTTGCCGGCCTTTTAAGTACACATACCTTAAAGGGCGTAAAATGAAGGTCGAAAGAATGACGTATCGGTTCGGAAAAACCGCCGAAGGTAGCCGGGTCCACAGAGTGGATATAGATGGACTGGATCGTCACTTATCCAGATGGCGTATTTAAATGTTTTTATGTTACTACTAATTTTAATTAAAAATATTACCCTTTTTTAAACGTCGACCCATTTCGATAGATGCTAATGTAAATAAATAACACACTCCAGATGCGGACATATTGATGACCACGATCCTCAGACTACAGAGAGAGCAATATTATCTTTAATAAAAAAATCGGAAGCAGTCATGAGGACTGCCGACTGAAGTGAAAACTTAAAAGTGTATTTTGAAATTTCAAACTAATTGTAATATTAAATGCTGATGTTACTACAGCATGTTGCTGACGTGACTCACAAAACTTTATCCATCCATGAAGCATCCAACGCACATACTTACAATCGGGTACAGACAATGTATATAATATACAGAATATATAAGTATATCTTAAGTTATAATCTATAGCTATACTTATAGCTATAGATATACCTTAAGCATTAGCATGTTGCTGACGCGAACCCATAGATTTTCCCCTACCCAGAGTCGTGTAACACGGCTATGGAAGTTTTCACTTCAAAAATAAACGTTAAAATATAGGAAACAAATATAAGATAGAAAAATATCAAAACCTCGACGGAATAAAATATGTTGACAAATGCACAACAACTCGATACGCCTTGGTATATTATACAGTGATGTTGAGAAATCTGAAACTGTGACAAAGGATGCTCTAATATCCCAGGGGGGCGCAAGGGGAGGGAAATGCACCGCAAGGAAACAAATGGCACGTTCAGTGTCGTGACCAAACTTTTGTATTTCAAGTTCGGGAGTCAGCGAGGACGGGTTGGTTATTTTGTCGGAATGGCCCTCCCGAAGTTTCCCTCCGGAGCGTCAACATTCGGTGTCACTTCTCCTTCGGAAGTTACTTTAAAATATTTACGACTGAAAGTTCGCCGCAAGAAAAATTTGTAAAGTCCTATGGCGAATTTATAGTTTGCAGATGGAAGATACGGAAGTTTGATATCGGAGAGAATGAGTGGTAAGGTTTTATTGGGGTTCGTGCACATTTGTTTGTTTAAATTCTTCACTTAACAGATATCATTCAAACTTGGTTTTTTTATGGGATATGAAGGTAAACGAGCAGTGTCACCTGATGGAAAGCAATCAACGCCGCCCATAGACGTGCGCAGCACCATAGGCAATGAAAAAGCATTGCCGGCTTTCAAAGTGCCGTTATGGGAGGGGGAGGGGGGAAAAGAGGGGGGTGGAGGAGGGCTCCGGAACTGAACTACTCACCGGACAAAGCACGGTAGCTAAGCTACCACTCAAACGCCGGTTTCCTGCGGGAGTTTGGTACTTATCCGGGCGAAGACAGACAATATATGCCATTACACAGACAGTTATTGCCATATATGGCAGACAAATAATATGCCATTCTTGAAAAAAGTATTCGTCTGCAGCGTGGCTCTACCACTTATAAATAAAGTTTACCAGTAATAAATAAAAAGGTGTTATATCTAAAGTTTTTTTCTATTTCTAAATGTATATTTTAACTAAATAACTTATGTATTGCATCTCCTGTATAATTTTCTCGGCAATACCTCGGTGAATGCCTCCGTGAGAATGTTTCAAGACATTTATGAGCACTTACCAGTATAAATTAAATTATAGTGATAACACTCGACAATGGCTAATTGGAAATTTGCATGTTCTGTAACGGAGTACAGACGCAAACATATAATATTTTGTATTAGATACTTTTGAAATAACTGCGACAACAGAATACACTTGTATAGTTGCATTTTGTTACAAACATACCAAATGTGAAAGATTTCATAAAATTATAATCCAAAAAAATAATTGTACACTAATTTTGCATTCAAGTTCTTTCGAGACGGGATTTTCTTTTTCTTCTTCTCAGAGTGTCTCTCCGACTAGAGAAACTTAGTAGCGAATTCAGAATGCTCCTTGTCTTTCGCGTGGTGAATTGTAGAAAGCGGGATTTCCAGCTTTCTACAATTTTTAAAAATAAATCCTTATAAATTTCTAACAAAGACTTGTGTGCGCGAGTGTCCAGACGTGGTTTAAAAGCGCTAGCGCTGGTGCTACTTGTCACTACCACGGGGAGAAAGTCGATTTATCAGTGTCCAGTGTCGCAGTGATTCCTCGTGGCACACGTCGCGGCCCGCTGATAATGGAACAGAAGGATGGGGCTGTGTGTAGCGAGTGTGTACTAAGTTTTATGTCTATATATTTATAATATAGTCTATAATCTTATAATTAAAAGCAAATGTAAATTCTAAAATCCAATAATTACCTTATTGGTCAATATATGATAATGGCTAGTGTAATTTTAATGTATTAAGACAAAAATTTTAATTTTAATTAGGTCAGACATAAATTTCAATTTTAATTTGGTCAGACATAAATTTTAATTTTAATTTGGTCAGATATAAATTTTCATTTTAATTTATTCAAACATAAATTTTAATTTTAATTTGGTCAGACATCTACTTTAGTTTTAATTTGGTCAGACATGAATTTTAATTTTAATTTGGTCAAACAAAAAATTTAATTTTAATTTGGTCAGACATAAATTTTAATTTTGATTTGGTCAGACAGAAATTTTATTTAATTTAAATTAACATAACTTTAATAATTTTATTAAATTAACAATGTAGCCATTTTCAAAGAATATATTATAAATTAAGCACTTTGAAAATGGCAACATGTTAGTAATTATTTGATATCTGAACAACGTAAAAAATAGGATTACTGTAATATTTCTTTACAAATATCAATAGTAAGAAACAAATTACGTGGAAAGTAGGAGGGAATTAAAGTTGTATGGAACACTTAAAGTGCAGTTTGTCCCTATGTTCCCCTAAAGGACTCCGATTAATAAAACGGCTGGAAATGATTTGAGACACGCACATACGAGCCGATAGTTGTCGTTAGAAAATCATTTATTATGTGGACAGTTTATATTTTATTCAGAGCTATTCTATCGTCGTCTGATGGAAAACAATCAACGCGGCCTATAGACATTCGTAACTCCATAAACGTCACAAATGCGTCGCCGGCCTTTGAGATATGTGTAAGCTTGTTTTTGAAGGTCCCAATGTCGCATCGGTTTGGAAACACCTCTGAAGGCAGCTGGTCCCATTGAATGGTGGTGCGTGGAATGAAGTTTTGGGACCCACCGTGCTGGATCGTCATTTATTCCCGTAGTGAGCGAGTGAGACCTGAAGAAACCCCTTTCCTTGACTTATATACTGCTGATATTGTGAATATTGCTTGCAGCTCGGTCTTTTAATTAATTTGATTAATAAATAAAATTAAATTTCTCAAAAACATAGTGTTCTTTAGGATTTCTACCATAGAAACTACTCCGCGTGTGGCAAAATTATATTTTTATTTGAATACAGTCAACATCCGTATCAGAGTAGTTGATGGATGGGAAAAAACGTTGAATGAGATCTTCAGTTCTTGTCCCTCACCGAATGAAACTTAGAAGCAAATATATAGTTTGTAGTAATAAAGCTACAACTCAGAAGGCGGTATTTTAGGAGTGTTTCTTTTATGGGATAGAAAGGCGACTGATGCAAATGATATTGCATACTTCCATGTACGTGTCGATTTGTTTGCTGCTCGAAACCTAAGAAGTCATTGTCTAATTTATTTATTTTTTTGCCCGCGACCCCATGTCTAACACGTGTTTGTGGTTCTTATGAAAAAAAAAACATTAAGTACCACAGGTCTAAGGTAAGAATCCCTTTAAGGTTGGGAAACAGAAGTGTTTTCAAGTTCTATTCGTTTACATCCTTTACAGTTGATTAATGGAGTCAGGCGTTACTTTGCGGAAATCCATTACTATGTGGATAGTTAAAACTTATACTTAGCGAATATCCGCGACGAGCAAACAACAATAGAAAATTAATAATGTGTGTTTTCCTGCTGGATAAAATGGATTTACATTAAGTGCAGATTTAAGGGTTGTCTTCCGTAGAGTCTACTATACCTGAAGATGCCTCGTGTTGAGATGAAACACTGTAACGGAAGGTTACATGTTTTCAAATAATACAATAAGGTATTAATCCTCATTCAAATTAAAATACTTTTTCTAATATAATAATTAATGAATTTTTTAACATAAACACGATCTGCCATCGAACATTGTTTTGCTTGTCATACGTTGAGTGTTATAAAACAACGCGTTGACAGATTAATCGATTTCGTAAACTCAAGTAGGTAGGTAGGGCGCGGCGCTCGCGCCTTCGTGCGATCTCGACCTTATTCGTGGCCGCTCGGGTTTTTTTATGGAAGTTACTGACGGGCGCCGGGGGTCGTCACCACCTCAGTGATTGCTTGGCTGTTAATAAAGTATCAACGTGGACCGTCACGTCTCTTAACAGCAACCTCACTCATCATTTGTTTTAAAACCTAAGTGAAGGAATTACACCCCGTTTTAGGGTAAGTTTTGAATAGCACATGAATATTTAAATTTTTTATTTTGTAACTCCGTTCTGGTTTCGATCCACCACGACAATCTCGACATAACACTTTCCACGAGTTGTCGCTGGTTAACCAGAACGGAAGTTGATAGATCAAGTCGTAATCGATAGGTATCTATCACTTCCAGGGTTCTACCTGCGGTTTTCAACTTTGAGCGTCAATTAGCTCAGTGATTGACAATTAATAGTCCCAGCGCATCCCTTACAATCGCTGAAGGCGACCACCGTCGTCGGAGTTCCGGCGCAACGCTGACCATCACGCAGGCCGCCGACCGCTGACAACTTGCAGGGGAGTGTTAATCTGCTTACGTAGTAAAATCAGATCGGCTGTTTACCCACGACCTACAAATTTGTGTCTCACCTACTTGATTCTTTATTTTTTTTATTTTTATGTAATAAACATTTCTTTATACTGATAACACCGTGGTTTTATTTTACAAAACCCAAGTAGGTGTTTCAACACGTGTCGTTTGCAAGGTGAAAAGTGGTAGTGTGTGTTTGGTGTCGTGTATAGTGGTTGGTGGGTGGAGAGTTGCTGACGTCCGTTTTTTGGTAAGATTTAATTTAAAAAAAAAAAAAAAAAAATTTAATTTAAATTCCATGTAAATCCACTCGATCCAGCAG
This sequence comes from Baronia brevicornis, assembly GCA_031353405.1. Lineage (NCBI taxonomy): Eukaryota > Metazoa > Arthropoda > Insecta > Lepidoptera > Papilionidae > Baronia > Baronia brevicornis. The sequence goes on along the minus strand of JASFAT010001006.1, from coordinate 319,688 downwards.
GAAAACACACATTATTAAGGTTCTGTTGTTGCTTGCTTGTCGCGGATCTTAGCTAAGTAAAAGTTTTAACTGTCCACACATCCTTTACAGTTACTAGTGAGAAAGACAGATCTATCATTTAAACGTAATCATTCTTAAAATAATTGGTACTTTAACAAAGACTCAGGATTGAGAATAATTGTGAAATGAGAAAGTAATAATAGAATGTTAACTCAAGAAATCAGCGAGTGTAGTTACTCGCCCGCCTTCATCCAGACTGAGACGCAACAATACAATAAAATGAAATCAATTGAAAACAGGTAGGGTAGGTACACGAGTAAGGTTTTACGATTCCAATAACACCTAATTGTTCGCCGGCGAAGAATGGTGAAATGCAAAATTGTATTCAAACGGTCGCGTCGATTGGCCGACAGACGTTCTATCTTCAAATCAAATAACTTCACTTCATCACAATGATTGATCGCGAATCAATTTGATATTTACGTAGGGTTCAGTGAACAGCATCAAAGTGAGTTTTGATTGATTAACTTGTTCATGGCTGATCAGTTTATATGATAATAATATATAAATATACATACATAGATACATATCGTCATGCCTGTTTTATATTGTAGTAGGCAAACAACACAGATTTTTAGCAGATCTCCATCTGCTACAATCTCGGCACACTTTCTTCATGTAAGGTGACACTCCTGCTCATTTGCTTTCTTTATATTTCTTTATATATTATCTCAATATTTTTTTTATGGGATAGGAAAGCAAATGATGATAAGTTGGGCATAGAGACGATGCACGAAAGGCGACTGATGTAAGAAATTCACGGTACGGGTGTGGACAGAAGGATCGGTAAGGTAAGACCAAAGAAAACATATCTTGATCAAATTGCCGAAGTTTTTAGGAAAGGCCAGGTCAAGATTACCCTTGATTGGCGAGCTTCCATGAAGAGAGTAATGAGTGTGAAGGAAGCAAAGAAAGTGTGCCGAGATCGTAGCGGATGGAGATCTGCCTTGCCTGCCTATCCCATAAAAAACGTATAGGCGAATTATTTGTATATACCCGAATCCGAAAGACTTTCGAAGCTTTCATCCTTATTTTTCGAGTCAGGTTTCTCACGAAAACCCTATTTAGTTACTCTAGGTGAAATCACGCGGAATATTCAATTACGTGTGCGATGATGAGGTCGAACGCAAGAGCTATTTAGCGCATGTTAATCGCTTGTGGCTTTAATATCGAGGCGGGCGTCTGTCGCAGCGTAGCCTCGTCACGTGTAGGTCACGTGCAGGTTGACGTAGCCCCGTAGCGATTCCTTATTCATCGGACGTACGGCTACGAGACACGCTTTCCCACTTTGTGCAGTTGGGTGCTACGTTTGTTTAGATTTATTCGAGTTTAAGCTTCGTTGTATTAAATTAGCTCGCCCGAAGGGAACAATTCGTTTCAGTTGGTTGTTTACGTACCAAATAAGAGAGTAGTGTGTGTTTGTTTTCAAATGCATTCCGTTCGAGATGATTCAAATCGTGTGAACTAAATGTTTTTAAAAACCATCAAAGAATGTTTATACAAATTTGTGTTCGTTTTTTACTATTGAAAGCTTTTTAATTTCGTGTAGATATCCCGAATAAACATTATAAAGAATTGTTAATTTTTAGTTCTTCCTGTCGTCCTTACAAATTATTTTTCAAAGCGTCCGTTTTTTGAAGTGAAAACTTTTATAGCCGCGTTACACGACTGTATGGGTAGGTAAAAATCTATGGGTTCGCGTCAGCAACATGCTAATACTTATATTATTAAAATTAAGATATGTATTATATAGATATAAATTAAGATATATATTATTAAAATAATTTATTTATTTATTTAAATTATTTATATATTATTAAGACTTCAATTTTTATTTACTTATATAATATTGCAATTAGTTTGTTTTTAAGTTTTCATTTCTGTCGTCAGTCCTCATGACTGCCTCCGATATTTTTTTTTCTCTTGAGTATATTTATAGAAACGTAAGGACGCGTCTAACTTTGGGATTCGATGATTTAATCATATCTATTTCTATCTTTTTAAACGTATAAGGCCTTTACAAAGAAGTTTTTACTTTGAATATTTTATCACAATATTTTTTTATAGCATAGGAAGGCAAACGAGCAGGCGTGTCACCTGATGGAAAGCAATCAACGCCTCCCATAGACATCCGTAGTGCCATATACAGTGTAAAATTATTGCCAGCCTTTGAAAATGGCTTTTTTAAAATTCCTAATTTGTATTGATTCGAAAACCCAGCTGGAGGTAATTGGTTTTACAGGGTAGTGCATGGAAGAAGTATCGAGAAGAACGTATCGTACTCGATCGCCATATATCCATTTTAGATCGAGATTATAATATACAACAAGGCAATAAAAATTCTTGTAACTGTGTAGACACAGCACAAGTATGTCGTCCGAAGTAGCCCTCAGATGATTCCCCGTCGACCGCAAGACGCCAACTTCCGAGCACAAACCGCACCAATTCCACGTCGATCCTGCTTCAATACAATATTACTGTCTCCCCTCCTTGAGGCCGGATATTATCAATATCGAGTTGCCGATCCTTCGTGTTCTTGGTTGCAATGCTTTGTGAACTAGAGAAGATATAAATACTTTGTTAAATTGTTGAAAAGTTAGAAGATTTGTACGCAAAATGCAATAAGGAATTGCATTGAATAAACTCGATGTAGTTGAATGCAATTTCGCGATCCGTGATTATTCATCACGTAATACACAACCAACCGTGATAGAAACACAATTCATACATTTTTGTGTGTGTTATGAACAGTTCAAAGTCTATTTTTTTATGGGATAGAGAGGCGAACGAGCTGATGGAAAGGAATTAACGCAGCCCATAGCCATCCGCGACACCGTATGTATTACGTTGCCGGCCGTTAAGCTTGTAATAATTATATGATAGTGGAATGGATGGATTTAAATTACGGTAAAATTTAATTTTAATCAATCCATTTCAATGATTACAGTTGTAATAGTGGAAAAAAATTGAAATAGGATCACTCAAGAGAAGAGCGTGGGTTCACAAAAAACCAGCAACGCCTTTGAGATGCCTCCGGCATTACGGATGTCTGTGGGCGCTGATGATCACTTACCACCAAATCACCGACATGCTCGTTTGCCTACTTGGGTATAAATAAATCGATTGAAGATTTCAATGTCTTATTATTTCTGATATATCGCTAACTCGTTCTGCACGCTGGTGATGTGTAGAAAGAAACATCGAAAAAAAAAACCTTTATACCAGATGTCACCACTACCACCACTTGTCAAATGAGATAAAAGATCCTGTGAGGTACATCCCAAAAGATGCTGTGAGGTACATCCCAAAAGATGCTGTGAGGTACGTGACATGACGTAGTATGTCTTGTGTTTTTTTATGGCATAGAAAGACAAACGAGGAGGCGTGTCACCTGGTGGAAAACAATCAACCGCCGCCTTAAGGAAATTGTCGTTATGGGAGGGTAAGGGTGCTGGGCCTCCGGAACTCAGCCGCTCAACGTACAAAGCGCGGTAGCTAAGCTACCACTCGGACGCCGGCTTTCTGCGGGAGTGTGGTACCCATTCATGCTACAGACAAATATTAATTATGCCATTCTTGACAAAGTATTCGTCTGCAGCGTGGCTCTACCACTATTGAATTATTGATTATTTATTTTGTATACTTTTTTCTCGTGAAAGCGCATCACCAATGCTAGAACGTGTAGCTGAATACGATTAAATAAAGAATCGTTATGCTTGAGGCCAGTCGAATTGAAGTCGTCGTGGCCTATATTTTTTTCCAGTCTCTAAGCGCATACATCCGGAATGGGCTGCACAAGGCCTTTGCAATAATGTGGTGTGATTCCATCTGTGAATCGGACCGCAAATTGCTGGACTAAAAGATGCTTTTGAAATACAACAGTTTGCGCTCGAAAGTGCAATGTAATATGAGTTAGAAAACCCACTGATCTCTTAGCTAGAACAATTGTTTGAACGATAATAATTTTTCCTTCAAAATAAATCAGTGAACTGACGATCTTGTATAGAAGAAAGTGTGGATGAAGTTAGGAAAGTGTGCTGGGATTGTAGCATATGGAGGTGTGTCTCTACCCACTCCTACGGGAAACAGGTTTAATCGTATATATGTATGAATCAGTAAGTAATATTTTTAAATAATTTTTATTTTCATGTGTCATACATAATCACAAATGTGGCGAATCTGTGGTTAGTATCAAACAGTATCAAATTTATTATTGCAAAGTAATTTTTTTATGAGATGGGCAGGAAAACAAGCAAGCGTGTCGCCTGGTGGAAAGCGATTCCGATGTGGGGACCGAACCTGCGGCCATTCACTCCGTGGACGAGGGATCACGCCACTGGGCTAATTTGGCTCGTCTAATATTATATATTTTTCTAATAAAATATGATTTAAGTTTAATATTTAATACCATTACTCTGCTTTTAATTTTTTTTCTCTAAATTTCTCATATTTGTTTTTACATTTTTTGTCCCTACATTTTGCATACAAATAAAAATTTGTAGAAAAAATGTCTAAAAAAATTTATTACACTGTATTAATAACTAAGAGATGAGCCTAATTTCACACAGGGAATCCTATCTTGGGATCTAAAGCCCTGAAACGTGTGTAGAATTCTTAAAGAGGTATTTATTGTTGTTTATTATTATTAAATATTATCCACTAACATAAATTCGTTTTTAGCTTCACTGCAGCCAATGACACATTAATGTAAATCGGTCTCTCATATCAATCTTTCTTTTGCGGAATAGGGTGGAAAACTAGCAAGCTTAATTTAGCGATGTTTTTTAAAATTGTAAATTCTTTTGCGAAATTTTAAAAATTAATTTCGCCCCAGATATGAGGAAGATGTCCCTCATGTGAAATATATGCAATATCTACTCGCGGGTCGTGTTTTAAAGTGGCTATTTGTCGGGGAATGAACCAAGGAGCCCCCGTGCCGCCGTGCCGCCGTGCCGCATGTTTACAACGTAATTGTAATGAGTGGCGACATCAATTAGTTATATTTGCCGGGCGGGCAATTCGGCTGTGTAAACTCGTCGACGTGACGGGGGTATTAGGAAATTAAATTATAAGTACTAGCGATATTCATCGGGGTGCGTGGGGTGCGTGCGCGCGGCGCGGGGGGGGGGTGAGTTGTAGGCTTTTTAGGTTGCCACCAAATTAAATTTTAAGGGTATTAGGGGGACACGTGTATGCTTCCGCACCGTTTCCCACGCAATTTTCCTTTTCAAACTTTGTACGAAGTGGTTATTAAAAATGAAAATTATGAAGGATCTGTTATGTATTATTACAGTGTCCTTATAATTTTTGTGGGTAATAGGCATCCATACCACACAGTCCATTGCTGGACTTTGAACCACCTCATAAATTGGAGTGTTGCCATAATCCCCTCACTTGGCGACGGACTGGGGATCACTGATTGGCTTTTTCTACTCAGGTAGTACCTGTGTACTCATATGTGTTCCCATAGTCGCCTTTTACGACACCCACGTCGAGAAATAGGGTTGGCCACATTTTGGCCGCATATCACACCAGACTCCCTGTCTGTTAGGAACAATTCACTGCTTTACTTACATACGTATATCTTGCCAATACGAAACACTTCCATCCAAACTTATTTACTCCGCAGGCGCATTAACCCGAATTGGATCTTTCTCTTTTTTTTTCATAGTTCATATATATGTATCACTACTAAACACGGGCCTCCCCCTTTCTGGAGGAACGGATATTACTATTAGGATATAACGAACCTGGAACGACACTTGTCTTCCACACGTGTTGCGGGGATCCACCCGAGTTCTCCAGTGATATCTGGTTTGTCCAACTCGCCTTCGAGCACTTGGTCAACACAGATATGCACTCTTCACTCAAGGTGACCGAGCCAACGAAGTGGATGCGCCTTAATTTGGCCCATTATGTTTGGTTGGTCCACCAGATCTTCTATTCCGGCGTTTTTCCGGAATTCTTTATGATCCATCTTCTCTTCTTGTTCGACCTAAGATCTTACTGATTTTCGTCATAATAAAATGGTAATGGGGATGATGGAATTAAAAGACCAGTGAAAATGGCAGAGTATGCAAGGCAGAGTATGTAAAGCGTACTGAAATAAATTTGTGCATGAATAACTCTAGTATACGAATATAAACGAACGCGGCACACGCCGATATAATTTCAATAAAGATAAGCCCCCGCACTAGTGTTAGTGTAATTAAACTGGTCCCATCAAGCCGGTGTGGCGTGTCTGTAGGGCTGCGCTATAATTTGGCAAGTTGTCGATGCTTTATGAATAATACAGCGCCGACAATCCGATACCGCTGACGGCTGGCGGGCGCGTCGCCCCGCTCGATGATTGGATTGGGTGCAAGCACCATTACGTGTTGATGAGGTCGATTTGTCACGTCAGGCATGGTTTGAGGGCTTGATTTCTTTCCACGGCACCTAAATTGTCTTTCAATAGTTAACGTTAAACAATTTCCTGTTCAAATATCTTATGTTGTATTATTGTTATATCCGGCTCGAAGGACCATGTATGAGTCCCGAAAACCCCAATTGTTGAGGTTGAAAAGATCATTCAATGCAAAATTCACAAAATAACTTTGTGAACATGACAATTTTACCGGAACTCAACCGCTCATGGTACGAAGCGCGGTAGCTAAGCTACCACTCAGACCCCGGTTTTCTGTGGGAGTGTGGTACTTTCCTGTGCGAGCCACTCCATTCATGCTACAAACAAATAATATGCCATTCTCGACAAAGTCTTCGTCTGCAGCGTGGGCTCTACCACCACATTTTTTCGCAATAATATTGGCTTTCCGAAACGCGAACATGTGATATATAATCAATTTTTTTTAATATTTAGAATAAAACGGTTTTATATGATGCATTTTGAACAAATGTAGTGATTATCTGTGCATGACAGTTGGCAAAAATCAAACGCGTGAAACCGAACAACGTGCCTCGCGGGCAGACAGATACTGCATGTTTAAAATTTATTTTGAAAACAAAACAGCCTCACTGTATAGCATTCGAAACAGTTTACAAGCCTAATGAAATAAAATACTCGAGTACAATATAAATAGTTAGGTTTCTTGTGCAGTATATTTATTATAATGTACTCGAGATATATTTACTTCATCATCATCAACAACAACCTGCGGCAGTCCACTGCATCTTTGGCTTCACACGGCAAGTTTTTGCCAGCCGCCCTGCGCAAATCGTCCAACATCTAGCCAGGAGGCGTCCCACACTACGTTTGCCAAGACGCGGTCTCCAGTCCAACACTCGTTTGCTCCAGCGATTGTCGGATCTCCGACAAACGTGACCAACCTATTGCCACTTTAGTTTGTTAATTCGAGGGACTATGTCGGTGATTGGTTCTCTGGCGGATATCTTAATGGTGAATCATATCTACCAGAGAAACCCCGAGCATAGCTCTCTCAATAGCTCTCTGAGCGACTCTGAGCTTGTGAAGCAGACGGACTGTCAGCGTCCACGTTTCGGCGCCGTAAGAGAGTACAGGTAGGACACACTGGTCGAAGACGTTTGTCTTCAGGCTCTGATGTATGGGCGACGAGAAGACCTGACAAATTTTCCTAAATGCTGCCCAGCCTAGCTGAATCCGTTTATCGGCTTCCTTCTCGAAGTTGTCTCCACCCAATCCAAATAATAAACTTAATATTAAATTTATAAACTACGTAATAACATTTAATGCTTGATAATTTTATGAACATTTTAAAATTATATGATCTTCTTGAGCTACATCCGAAACTTACTTCTAAAAACAAACTGCTACCAACAGCGGTTTATATTGAAATTATCAAAGCAACTATTAGGTGCGCAATTAGGTTCTCGCTGTTTTTTTTTTTATAAAAATGCAACTTAATTGTACAAAAATGCTCACATATATATTATTCAAAGCACTGCCCACAGCTAGCTACTACTTTTGTCCATCTTTCTGACAGAGCTCAAATATCGTTACTATAAAAGTGTTCGTCTTTTGAGGCTATCCATGAATCAAGCTATTTTTTGATGTCTTCATATGAGCGGAACTTTCTGATCAGCCAGATCGTGTGTCATTGAATGAAACAAGTAGTAATCGGACAGCATAATATCTGGGGAATATAACAGATGGGGTAGGATATCGCACTTGAGCGTTTCCATGTAGGGTTTTACAGGTTCGACAACATGAGGACGAGCGTTGTCATACAGTAGAATCTCGTTTTGTGCTCGGCTCAGTGACAGCCGTTTTCTTTGAGTGTAATAAGAAAAGTAACACATTCCGTAAATGACGATTATTTGGCACAAAATCAGACATTTTCACACAACCAGAAGTGTATGACGCCAAAATAAAATCACTAACGTGTCAGAGCGGTTTGTTTACGCTTGTCTGAAAATCGACAAACACTTACAGCTGGAGCCATCTGATGACAAACATCGAGTACTTAGTTGCGCACCTAATATTTCTGAATTAAACTTGTCTTTAGAATTATTACTTTATTATTTTTAGAAATAGGTTTATCATATGGACAGTCAAAAGTTTTACTTAGCTAAGATCCGCGACAAGCGCGCGATTGCTTGTCGCGGATCTTAGCTAAGTAAAACTTTTGACTGTCCATATAGTGATGGATTTCCGCAAAGTAACGCCTGACTCCATTAATAATAGGTTTATCGTTAACGAAATTGAGTTTGTAAACTTTTAATTGTACTATGTTATAAAGCAAGTATAAAAAATGGCAGAAAAACACACACTGGAAAGAAATTTAGATGTATTTTAATTTAAATTAAAAATCAATTACGTTATCATAAATATATTTTTTTAAAATATCATAGTGGGTAGTGAGTAGCATGTAATTCTTCCTTTTTATTCCATGGGTTACCTGATGGTAAGATACAGTTGCCGCATGTTGCATGGGACATTAGCAAGTTTAAGGGTACTGCAGTTGCGTGTCTGCTTGGATAAGATCTTAGTAATGGAAAATGTTGCGGAAGGTAAGATAATGAACTAAACAAAGGTAATAGAGGATAGAGTCGAGCTCATCGAGCGATATGCAATAGCAAAACAGTAGTTACCTATTCAGAAATCGATACTATCATTAATATTCTCTATAGCAAATTCCGGATCTGAATTTAAAGGCGTTGAAGTAGACAAGTGCGGGAGTAGATATCGCGTTTCAGCAAACGTAGTGTGGGACGCCCTCCGCTGCTTAAGATGACAATGAAGATGATTATAGCCAGTTATATCAACATCAGAATGAATCATGAATTAAATCGATATTAATTCCGATGTTAATCGCCGCATCCCCTCACTAACGTACTCCATGTTTAAGTTTCTATAATTTCCTTGGGGGATCGGTTAGGATCTATTTGAGGATGGCCACCGACTGAATTATTAACCCACCGCGAACGCGAGGGGTCACTGCGTCCCCCGTTACAATAATATTTTTGATATGTTCGTTGATATTATTGATATCAGAATGAGGTGATTGAGGTAGATTTTATCGAGAAAAAAGTTTTGTTGTTGACAGACGTCAAGTTTTTTGATTCATTTGAAGAAATATAATGTTACAAAGTGTCAGTAAACACATATATGTAAGATAGGGCTGTACTAATTTTTTGATGAACCGAAATTCATTGGAATAGACGAGTGCTGGAAGAGATCGATTTTACCATGGGGAGTGCTCCAATGAATTGTTCGGAAAAATGCCAGCCCCTGAATTTCACTACCGCACAACTTGCTACAAAGAAAAGTTTCATCCACATCATCTGGATGAGTGGCGATCCAGTAAGGTGCGTTTTTCCCGAAACTTCTTTCCACACACAACTGCTCAGTGGAACCAGCCAACTTCAGGAGTGTTTTCCAATCGAAATATCGGTACCGTTAAGAAAACAAGCCTACACGTTTTTAAAGGCTGGCGACAATTCTGAAATGCCTAGAACACTGCGGATGTCTATGAGCAGTGTTGATTGCTTTTCATCAGGTGATACGCGTTCTTGTTTATTTTACATACATACATACATACATATGTATCGTCCCGTAGGGTAAGGCAGAGATCACAGATCTCCATCCGCTATGATCCCGGTACACCTTCCTTGCTTCCTACACCCTCGTCCATCTTTTTATCCATCCTTCTTCTCATATTCATCGTAACAAAACGGCTCTCGGTTAGTCGCTTCTCACCCTCGTGGGAATCAATACGTGGCGGGTGGCGAACCACGTCGCCATCATTTTTTGACAAATTAGGTTTATTGAAATCCGTCATAGAAAATCCCAGGAGCCACTAAAGAGGATGAAGGTCAGCTCCAACAGAGCCCCGCATGCTGAGGTAAGACACTATAGTACCCGGGGAGCCCGATCCCGGGACGATCGGCACGCTTGCGACTAAGCTTGCTCCTAGCCATGCAGCCATTGGGACGGCAGACCGTGGATTGGCGGGGAGGAAGGGAAAAGGATAGAGAAGAAAGGAAAGACCAGGGGAAAGGAACGATGGATTTAGATAGGAAGGGATTATGATACTTCTTTGTTTTTCTTTCCCCTAAAAAAACTTAAAACCTTGTCTTGGCAAATGTTATGTTAGACATCTTCCCGCCAGATGGAGAGTCGATCTACACAGGGTGGCCGTTCGAAACTGATGAATTTAATATATGTTTATACAAGGAGATATGATAGTATGTTATTTTAGTGATATTCGTTATTGTACACCAATTTACATATAAGTATAGTTTATATACAATTTACATTTTAAAGTGTAAAGTTTGCTATTTCAGATTGTTTATTTTTGTAATAACTTGTAATGATAAGTCGATTCAATTTTGAAATCGTTTTTATGTAGAAATATTATAGGAAAATAGCATAGGATATTTTAGATTTATTTTTGAATGAAGATATTACGACGTTTTTGGTTACTTAACTTAGTTTCATAATACGTATCAAAAATTAATGAGTCTACCGCTACGAAGGTTAAAACAGAGGCCTGCGTTGCGTACGATGACCGTAATGGCCCCAATCAATAATTAATGGCGAACACCGTCCCTCGTCATTCGTTTTGACATTTCAAATAACTGTTTTATTCATTCAAAGCCGTGATTCAATTTCTCCAGTATGCCACGTAAATTATTTATTTTCTACTAGATGACCCGATGAACTTCGCTTTACCTACAATTTATGTGATTATAATTTTTGATTAGATATTATCAATCATAATCAATCTTCCAATTTCAATTCATCGAAAATCAATCTGCTATGTTAATTCACTTTAATAAAGACTTTTCTTAAAACATACGTTTCAAAATCGCCCAAAATAGAGGACAGTTTTGTATATATGTCAGTTAGACGATATAGCCGTCACATTCATTATATTAACAGTAACTATATACGATTATTAATAATCTCCTTTCAAATATAATTTATTATTAATCGTATTCTTCTTCTTTACATGGATTTATCTTTTGTCCCTAAAAAACACACAGTATGTTTTTTGTGTGTTGTTGCTAGTGATTGGGAAATGGACAGTTGTTAACGGCCGTTTTTTCGGTAAGATTTAGTTTAAGTTCCCTTAAATCCTCTTTTTCCAGTAAAAAAAAAATATTATTTCTATATTTTTGTTTGCTTGTGTTATATGTTTGTTTGCTTGTTTGCTTGTTGCGGATCTTAGCTAATTAAGAATTGTGACTGTCCACATAATTTAATTGTTTTGTGTATAAAGATTTACACAACCCATCGATAACTTAAAAATTTATCGAATTATCGATGTATTGTCTAGTGTTTTTAAACAACATCTAGATTGCCTCGATTTGCTCAGATACGAAAGAATCTTTACTATTGTGGTTCAGTGTGAACTAATATTAACCGTACTCGAGTCGTGAGAGCGGACATGCTCCATTATCGGCCCAGCCTCCTGTCCCGACCCACGTAATCTTTCAAAACGCGGTTTCGCTTTATATCAACACTCTAACTTCTCAAATGTCACTTCTTTGGGAAAACATTTATACTAAGAAGTCAATCGATTTATAATTCAATAATACCATCAGAACAAAAAAGAGTATATAGCCACATGTTGAGGACGAAAAATTGGAATACAAGCCCGGCTCGTTATTAATATGCGTTAATTGTAAGGTAGTTCTAAAGCATTTTATATCTAGTTCATTTAGTTCAGAGAATGTATTTCACTTTTAAGCCAATGCTTTTCAGTTCAATTTCATATTTATATATGAATATCGACGTAAAAAAGCGAAAATGCAGTAAAAGACCTTTTTAAGATTACTGAAAAAAGATTAGCATTCAAAAACAGTCAATTTCAACACTATACAAGATTTTCAGCTGGTCGTAGAGCTTCTGAGACTCAGAACATTCGACGTAGTATTTTTTCTGATTCAAATATGAATTAAAATTTTTGAAGTGAAACCTTCTATAGCCGCGTTCGCGTCAGCAACACGCTAATGGTTAAGGTATATCTATTGCTATGAGCATAGCTATAAACATACTTTAATCACAGGTAATGCACGCGCAGCTGCCTACGTACACACATCACGCCAACACATTGTATATACCCTATTGTATGTGTGTGCGTTGGACGCTTCACAGATGGATAAACTTTTGTGAGTCGCGTCAGCAACATGCTGTAGTAATAGCAGCATATCTGTAGCTACAACCCTCACGTGTTATATAATATTAGTGTTGTGTACATCTATACAATTTTTTTACGTAGAAAGTTCTATGTGTGTAATAGCAAAGTGCATTGTTCTTTATATTGTGTTTTAATTTGATTATTTCAATTGTTGAATTGTCAGATCATCATTGTATATAATATTACAATTAGTTTGAAATTTCAAAATAAAGTTTTAAGTTTTCACTTCTGTCGGCAGTTCTCATGACTGCCTCCGAATTTTTTTGACATCTGTGTCATTTACAGCATTTTCGATTTTTTTTGCGACAATATATACCCAACTTTTGAGTAAACAATAATACGTGCTTATATATTATTTGTATTACTTAAAACTTGACTAAAACGTAGTGAATGAACCCTAACTTAAATTTCCAACGACATACATACATATATTACAGTACACTGTATTCATTTTCACGCAAGACCAACTGTAAACAACATTTGAATGAAATGCAAATGGCGGCTATAATCCGACCACGATAGAAATGACATCGATACGCTTATAATGACTAAAAATTCTTTTCCTTTTTCATTTGTCGATGTATTTGTTTACAATTCGTCTCAAATTCAAATGAAGATACTATAATAATTATATGTACAGAATCTAAAGGTAATATGAGATGTGAATGACAATAATATATAATTCTTGATGGCCATGATGTATATTTACCTCCTCTGTTTTCGCTATCCGCTGGTTTCACTTGTATTGCACGGTTCATCTGAAAAGAAGATAAAAAATATTATTTTAACAGTCTACTCTTACTTTTAACGGTTCTTACACTTAACGGTTGTCTACCGTAGAGTCTACTATACCTGACGATGCCTCGTGTTGAGGTGAGATACGTGTCGTATACATTGTGGAGGAGTGATAGTGTTTTTCTGGTGTTGTTGATAGTGATTGGGAAGTGGAGAGTTGCTGACACACATAACATGTTCGTATGTCTACCAGCCTATAAAAAAATATTCTCTGGATACTCAATTTATCTTCCATTCCTTTACATTCCCTTTCATAACTCAATATTCGACGACGAATTGGGTCAGTGGCTTCCCACACCCACGGAGTCAATATTCGCGGGTTCAATTCACGGATCGGAATAAATATATGTACGGCCTACAGATATTTATTCCGAGTCTGGTAACCTCACCAATCCACATTGGATAACCGTGGTGGATTATTGTCCATTCCTCGAGAAATAGGAAGGCCCGTGCTCGGCAGTGTGACATAGATGGGCTGTGAAAAAAATTCACGATAGTCAGATCAGAAATTTACATTGCGAATGTGGAGAGAAGGGTCCGTATGGGAAGACCACGGAAAACATACCTTGACCAAATTGCTGAAGTTTTTAAGAAAGGCCAGGTCAAGAGTACCCTTAACCTTGCATGAGGAGAATAATGAGTGTGGGGGAAGCAAGGGAAGTATGCCGAGATCGTAGCAGATGGAGATCTGTGGTCTCTGTCTACCTCTACAGGGAGACAGTGTGAATGATATGTATGTGTGTATGTCCACAGAAAGATAAATAGATATTTTTAATACAAGTAGGCAAGCCCCGTCTATGCTGGAGTTCCTAAAAAGCTCCAAAATGTTTTTACGAGATTCTTTTTGTAAATAAATATAAGTCTAAATGGAAGAAAAATAAATATAAATGGAAGTCCTTTTACTTGGTTTGTTTTATACCTGAACCTAAAAATTGAATATTACCGTCAACTGTTCAATGAGTTATCTATCAATCCCATTTCACGAGACGCAAGGACACGTAAAGGTGTTTTTCTCGGAGCGAGTTCGAAGCCCTCTCTCATTGAGGTTGGTGAAGGTTGCAAACAATCGATAGTGAGGTAGGTACTCAGTGACATTAACGAGCCTCATATAAGATATCGCTTATATTTTTCCAGAAGGTTCTTTGTATAAATAATAGAAATAGAAAAGTTTGCTTATAACATTTATTACAGGACCAAATGCTAAAATAAAAACCTAAATACTTACTAAAGAGCTAATAAAAGAGAGAGGAAAAAATATATAAAGATCGCGGACCATGGTGATGAAACCTCATCCACACACACACACACACACACACACAAATATTCAATATAACCTTCCTTCTTGTTTTGTTGGTAAACGATTTTTAAAGGTTTAATTTATTGGGACATAAGGAACAATTGACGAGAGTAGATAGAGTAATAGATATATTAAGAATTGAAAACCATGGAGGGTTTTCAATTCTTCTCCTTCTCCTCCCTTCCCCTCACACTCCCATAACGGCACTGCCTATGGCGCTTTCCGCAGCAGTCTATGGATTGCATTGATTGCTTTCCATGAGGTGAATCGCCTGCTTGTTTGCCTTTTTATCCCATAAAAAAAAACTATTTTTGTACGTGAAATGATATTGCTGACTTGTTCAATGTTTTAACAACTTTATTTGGAATATTGGTCGCCAAGAGATCTGCAACTTGCAGGCTAGGACAACATCGGTGGCGACAATAATTTGGTAAAAAAAGTTCACAATGAGCACTCGTAGAAATAAAAAGAAAAGTTCATTTGTATAGAGGGTGTACTATGTATATAAACGCTTGTTTACTGATTATTTTCTGCCAATATTGTGAGAACATGTTGCGATCACTTCATGCACATAGTTTCAACAAGATGGCACCATCTTTCACACTACTATAGAAACCGTGGATTCTTTGTTATTTCTTCCCTAACAAATTAATAAGCCGTTTCGGCGATATCCGCTGGCCACCCAGGTCTCACCCCTATGGTCATTTTTCTATAAGACTACCTCAAAAGTAAAGTTTATGAAACAAATTCAATGACCATGTCAGCACAGTGAGATATTGTCTGCGAGGTTAACGGTATCCCGACGTCACTACTACACCGAGTGGTACAAGAATACTGTGGGTAGATTCCAAGAGTGTGCCCGACGTGGGGATCAACAATTAGATGAAATATTTTTTTTAATAAGACTTGCGATTTTCCTCTTAGCATAATAATAATAATAATAATGACGAGAAATGACGAGAATCTCATTAAAGCGGAAAAAGAAAAATAAAATACAGAGACCTCGCGCATGAGATTTCCGCCACGTGACAGGTCGATTCAACTGTCATTGTACCCATAGTGGTCTCTGTGAATGGGCTTATCGGTAAAAATTTGGACGCCCATCTGTCCAAGTTAGGTTTAGGTAAGCGGGTTAAATTCAAAATTCAATAAGCAGCCACATTGTGCGCGGGTAGGATCGTGAGGAGGTTCCTTTCCTTGGATGCATAATCCTTCGTGTGTTTGTTTTATCCCGCCACGAAGGATTCATAACCCTAGTAATAGTATTATTTTTATAGAGATTTTTTTATATTAATAATATTGTTATTAAGAGAAAAATATGTAAATAAAGTATAATATAATAATAATATATTTATTGGTCATTGACTACTTTACAATTTTGTCTCATTGTCTGCCGAACTAGGGCGAACCCTGTACTACGTCAGACAGGCAGACAGTTCCCTTCTATGACACATTTATGAATTACATATATTATTTAAGATAATTAATGGAGTCAGGCGTTACTTTGCGGAAATCCAACACTATGTGGACAGTCAAAATTATGGACAGGAAAATACACATTATTAATTTTCTGTTATTGTTTGCTTGTCGCGGATCTTAGCTAAGTAAAACTTTTGACTGTCCACATGTATTATTTACTTGCCATACTTAATATAACTTTACAAATTTAAAAAAGAATCTTTTTTGTCCATGTGTCTGTGTCTGAATGTGTATTTAATTTATTTTATTTCATGCAACTGAGCTAATGTTTATTTAATATCAATTCTGTAGGATTATACGCCAGGTTGGATAGCCATTTGTTTATAAGTTTATTTTAGTGAATTTATATTTAGATTATGAGTCTTCTCTATCCGATTTAATTTAGTATAAATAAACGGAGCCAAAAAAATATATTGACGTTTGGCAAAGCTAGTTTTAGTTTAAGCTACATTATTGAATTTTATATATATCCTGTGTAGTTTTTTAATATTATATATATTTGCAAAATCTATATCTGTCACCGGACACCCTGTATTATAAAATATGTACACAGACGAATTTATTAGCCTAGTTTGCCGTAAGCGGTGGTGTGGGTACACAGTATGTAGTCGTCAGTACATACCTGACATTTATACCTAAAGCCTGCGCTCTCTGAAACCGGCCACGCCTACTGCAACTCGCATATGTTTGCGTCCCTTTCACTCTGTTTCAGCTGATAAATGAAGCAAGTAATCTCGTTTCGCTTTACCTAAAGTCTCGCGGAATTGTTTCAGCTACTGAATTTTTATTTAACTGATTTCATTTGGAAAACTAAAGTCTGATACTGTTGAATGTTTTATTAACATAATACCAATGAAGCAACTTGGCATTTCTTACAATCTGATCGTGTATATATAAGATAATTATCCATAAACCTGTTTTTTTGCCTTTTAAAATTATTTACTTATTTATTTAGCACTCCAAAATAGTTGGCAAATAATTTCAATAAGTTTTGGCCGAAATAATATGACACGAAATATATATATTATTGATGTGAAACATATTATCGCGGGATATGGGAGTTGAAACCGTAGACCGAGACGTCGTTTCCATTCAGGCTACGTTCCCCGCCACTCTACTCTATACAGGGTCAGTTACACGTGGTATATATATATATATATATATATATATATATATATATATATATATATATATATATATATATATATATATATATCATATATATATAGGTGGAGACCACAGATCTCCATCCGCTACGATCCCGGCACACCTTCGTGGCTTCCTCCACACTCATCCATCTTTTCATTCACCCTTCCTCTCACATTCATCGTAGCGAAACGGCTCTCCGTTCGTCGCTTCTCGACCTCGTGGGAGTCAGAACGTGACGGGTGGCGAACCACGTCACCGTCATTTTTTAGCAAATTAAATATATTAAGATTCAAATGTCTGTCAAATTTTTATGTACATCTTTGTTGTTGTTGTTTTCTTTATGGGATAGTAAGGCAAGTGAAGTAGTTGTATAAGTTTGTTGTCTGTTGGATCAGAGGGTAATGCTCGGAGGGTACGGCAGGCAGTGCATCGCGCTAATAGCTTCACACACTCGGGAGCGACCCGTGACGGGCTGTTTGCGGGACGTTCATTTTGGTAAAAGCATCATTTTTATGTATCACTTCGCCCCAGACCAGACGTAAACCCTTATAAGTTTCTTTTTCACGTCCACTTGACTACCTACGCATGAACATTTTGTTTTCCACTGCCTACATGTATTTTACTGCTGGGCACAGAGCATTAAGCTATCAAGTTTATCCAGTATGGATTGGTGGGGTAATTAGTCTCGGAAAAAAAAAAAAAAATATATATATATATATATATATATATATATATATATATATATATATATATATATATATATATATATATATATATATATATATATATATATATATATATATATATATATATATATATATATATATATATATATATATGTGACCGTGACTCCGTGGGCGGAGCCCCACCGCTGAAATAATTGGTCGCTAAGAAACTAGCGCTAAAAATTTCTATTCTTAACAACTGTTGTATTTTAGAAAGAAAATTTAGACATTTTATAAGTCTATTGCCAATTATATGAGCTTTTGTTAATTACTCTAACTTAACGGCGTGCGGCGGTATGATATAATTCTTAAAAATTCTTGGAATATCACGTCATTTAAATGGCGGCATTCGATTTTAAAAACAATCATTAATAAGTAGTTATGAAGGGGTCGATAGGGGAAGACGAACATACCTTGACCAAATTGTCGAAGTTTTTATGAAAGGCCAGGGTAAAAGTACAATCATAACAACAACTACAACAAGTGTGTTGTTGTTGTTGTTGTTGTCACTGATGTAAGTTGGGGGGAAGACGAACATACCTTGACCAAATTTTCGAAGTTTTTAGGAAAGGCCAGGGTAAGAGTAGAATCATAACAACAACAACAACAACAAGTGTGTTGTTGTTATTGTTGTTGTTGTTGTCACTGATGTAAGTTGGCGGGAAAAAGTCAGACAAATAAAAAGTGTAATGTGTATAGTTGACCGCAAAAGTGATTCATTACAAATCCAGTGGCAAACACGCTACAGTTAACAGACAAGCAGCGATTGTTGTGTGTGTTTTACATTATGAAGCCCTTCACGTTTAACTGGTGTTTAATTTTAGTTTTTCACGAAAACGCCTTTTTCACCCGCCCACGCGTGGAAACAAAATAAATTAATTTCCCGCGTTCCTCTACGGGGATTACGCTAGTGGCGCGCACTGAATACATATCGTGTAAAATAATTATTTATTTTTTATTGCTTGCGTGGATACAATTCATATTATATAACGACATTACGTGGATAAAGTGTTTACATAATAAAAATTAAATAAACTTCACAACTGTTTTAGAACTGGCTAGTAAGAAAATTTGTCAATGAAACAGATAAATTTTGAATTTGGATCTTTAAGAAATTAAGAGGATTTTTTTCCCGCCAACTTTCATCAGTGACGTTATATTGTTTTATTATCAGTTATATTGTTTAATTATGGTGACGTATTATACAATATAGTTCGATTAAGGCGTATGATTGTAGTGATACAAAATAAATGCGTGTATCGTGACTTTTTAAGTTGACTGAAAAAGTCCATAGTAGGTTTTGGTAGAATAGCCACCATTTTATCAAGACGTAACGTGATAAGATGACTTGACATTTCAAGAGATTTGATATTGTACCATCTTACTTGACACTGGCATAAAAGTTTTAAATACAATAATTGCCATCAAAGAAGAATTATGTCTCCATGAAGTTTTACCTTCTAAATATTTACGAATGATGAAGAAGGTTTGTTTACTACTTTTGAGTGCATACCTTAAATCTGTTTTAAAATAAATTCAATATCTATTGTGGTTATTTATTATATGCGCCAGCTAATAGGGTGGTGGTGCGTGGAATGAAGTTTCGGGAAAAGCGCACCGTACTGGATCGCCATTCATTTCAATGATGAAGAAGAAACTAATTATTCTCTATGCTATGAGTATCATTATAAGCACACCAATGACGATAACTACTTGTAGGCCATAGAAGTATTTATCGTAATGCTGGAATCGAATCCACAATCCTTGGTTCAAAGAGTAAATAGCAACGCGTCATTTAGGTACTACCATATTACACAGATTAACATGATCGAACGTGTAAATGCATTAGTGACAGAGGAACCAATTAATCTGTGGTTACTATTGTGAACAAACCAATGGAATAGATAACAAAGATCTCTATCTATTTTGACAAAAGCTTTTATACGCTTGTGTTAGTAAAACTCTGTAGTTTTACTTGATAGACATCCTGTGATGATTACATATTAATTGCATTCCATTTACAACTGTATACAAATGAAATGGAAAAAAATGAATATTTTTGTCAAAGAGCTACGCAAACAGGCAACAACTAAGCAAGGCCACTAAAATTTTTCACCTTTGGATAAAGATATGAATATTTATTAAATAATTATTGCTGGAAAACGGAGCGACACGAAGTGAAAGCAAACGAGTAGACGTGTCACTGATGGAAAGCAAACAACGCCACCTATAAACATTCGTAGTGCCATAGGCAATGCAGAAGCGTTGCTGACCGTTAACGATGGTGGTCAAGTGGTCCTTATGGGAAGGGGGAGGGGGAGGGTGTTGGGTCTCCGAAACCCAACCGCATACCGGACGAAGCGCGTTAGCTAAGCTACCACTCAGAAGCCGGTTTTCTGCGGGAATATGGTCCCCTGGCGAGCCGGCTCACTCATGCTACAGACAAATAATATGCCATTCTTGACAAAGTATTCGTCTGCGGCGTAGCTCTGCTATTACGAAAACCTTTGACTTCCGAATGAACACCTTTGTCAAATGATGTTGGTATTAGGACTTCGGCTGATAGACCAGCTAAGTGGAGATCCTATATAAGCCTCCAGTCCTAGCATAAAAAAGTATGTTATGGTGAAGGAGTAAAATAAGGTGACATGGTAAATGTTGAGAAACGGATGCGTAGATGATTCGGACACTGAAAAAAGAAATTAACTAAATTAAATAACATGTGGATAGATGGTTGTTTAGGAAAGACCAAGAAGAATATACCTTGTCCAAATTTCTGGACTTAAGAAAAGCCAGGTCAGAAGTACCTTTAGCCGGCGAACTTGTATGAAGAGAATGATAAGTGTGGATAAAGAAGCAGATGGAGATCTGTTGTCTCTGCTTACAACTATGGGAAACGAACGTGATATGTATGACATATAGTAATTGAGATGAGGTAGGTATTTCTATTCTATGTCCAAGAGTTAGAGGGATTTCTTTTGGTTTAACTTTTTATATGTCATTTTCACTGCAAGCGAAACGCAGATAAAGTATTGTGACAGCAAAAGAATAAAGACTGCTATTGATACTTTGTAGGTCTTACTGCATCTTATACATTTAGCATTTATATAACAGGCGAATTTGCAGTTCTCTTCCATAATGGAACAAAAACAGACCATAAACTTTGTACCGTGGCCTCTTGCAGTATCTTATAATATTTAACGATGCTTTGTGGACGCGTCTTAAAAATGGCGAAATATCCTTTTTTTGTTACACATTTAAATAGACATCGCCTAACATTTTAACCTTTTTTAGCGCTCTGACTGTGGAAAAAAAATCTTTTATAAAAACTTTGATTGCCAGCTAGCTAAGCGATCTCTTTTCTTTGCTAAAAGGGTATTAATAGCCGACCATATAAATAGACTGCGCGAAATCGAGTTATTATAAAAGGCGATTATCTCGGTTACGCAGAATAAAATCATTACCAGTCTCAACGGTTCACCTCAAGGCTCGGTAAATCTATTAATATTTTATAATTGTTTTGTTTGTGATGAATGTGGAGGAAGCAAGATTATGCCGAGATCGTAGTAGATGGAGATCTGTGGTCTCTGCCTATCCCTGCGGGAAACAGGCGTGACGATATGTATGTATATATTGAAATATAAAAAGACTTTATTCGTCACACCTTGTTTTTTACAATAGTTGTAATTAAAACCTTAATAATATTATAACATACAAATGAACAAAACAAAAAGAAAATAATTTTAATCTAGCAACTGTCACAAAATGGTTCTTGCTCAGCATATGCCAGACGTTCTATAGAAGCACCTGGCGCTGGTTTTTAGCGAGAACCAACGTAGTGACCACAGTGACGACATTGATATTGATGCTTTTGATGACCATCGGCTAACTGTACAGCCCATAAAACTCGCGGTTGTAGCGTGTGAGCCATCACTCATGTTTTTGTGGGAATGACCGTCATTCATAGACCTTCACAACATCAGAGGCATCGCAGATATGTTGCCGACCTTTAAGATAAGAGTATATCTGCTGGTTCCATAGAGAAGAGGTGCGTGGAATGTAGTTTCCGGAAAAACGTACCGTACTGGATCGCCACTCTCTCGGATGGTGGGGATGAAAATTTTCCTTTTCGCGAGTTGTAAGGTATTGGAATTTTCCAACACAGCACTAAAGATACGTTTTTTTTCTTTTCGGTATAGATGGAAAATTTTGATATACTTAGTGTATTAGTCCAATTGGAATAAGAGAAACACCTGCTGTAAAAGTAATATAGAGTGTAAATGTTCGCTCGGCGTGGGAGGGAGAGGACCGCGTGACGCGACACGTGCTCCAATTACTAACATTCGTAACTCCCTGTCTGTTAGCGGTGGAATAATTTATCACTACTACGGCGTAGCACTAATGTAGCACAACTCGGTTAACGAGCGCCTCCACGCGAAGAGTTTCGGCTGTCACATTAAGTCAGTTCGGTTCATGTGTGGGAATGTTTCTCGCCGCTGCTTCACACGTCCGCGAGGATGGTGATGCGAGTGTGTTATTTTTTTTAATTTATTTGTGGACCGTCCTTTTTATTTATTTATGGAATTAATACGTTTATATTCTTCTAAGTTATTCTTATAAGATATTAAAATGTAACCATAATTGTGGACGGACGGATACAATATTTATATATAGATTATGTTGACTTAGATGGTGTGGGCATGTAGAGAGGATGGATGCAAGAGGAGTTGTAAAAGTAATTTACATTGCGAATGTATTAGGGTAGGTGGGGGTAGACCGAGGAACACATACCTTGACCAAAAAGCCCAAGTTTTTAGGTGACACCAGGTCATGATTACCCTTCATCGGCGAGATTGCATGAAGGCAGTGATGAGTGGAAACGAAGCAAGGAAAATATGCTGAGATCGTAGGGGATCTGTGGTCTCTGCCTACTCCTACGGGAAACAGGCGTGGTAATGTACCTGCATGTTTGTATTATATGTTGACTGAACACTATTACTACTGCTTTACAGCTCTCTGAGCGACCCTGAGCTTGTGAAGTAGACGGACCGTCAGTGTCCACGTTGTGGCACCGTAAGACAGTACAGGTAGGACAAGTCTGTCGCAGACTTTTGTCTTCATGCTCTGAGGTATACTAACATAGTAGTTAACGGGATTAATTTATAAAGTATTATAAAACTTGTTTGTATTTGCAGAAGTTGAGACGAAGAAATTTGCTGGAGAACCAGAGTCACAGATATAGCTGTTCAAGTGGAGTCTGTCACTAAAGTGGCAATAGGCTGGACATGTTTGTAAAAGATCGACAACCATTGGAGCATTTTCTATGAGTAGTGTGAGATGCTTGTCTACTAGATGGAGCTAATTCTTCGTCAGGAAGATGGCAGATATTGGATGCGTAAAGATCGGGCTACGTGGCACGCTTTGGGTGACGCCTTTGTCCAGCAGTGGACTGCCGTGAGTTGATATTGATTGATGTATTTGTTCTGTGTATTATGTTATTTATAAATTTAATATGTCCGAGGAGTCGTGAGTGCGAAATAAAAAGACAAAAAAGACAAACACTTGTTGCTTGGCAGTAGTGCTCGCTTCAGTGATAATTCTCCATAATGCTCGATGATGTAGCTCAGTGATTTATTGCTGTATCAGTCGGGGATACTGTGTGAGTGCAGCTTGGCTACTCAAACATTTTTTTTTTGTTATTGGATTGTCCAAACACAAATAATTGTAGGAAATAATTTAGCGAAGACTAATATAACAACAGTTAATGAACAAAATAAATATATATCGAAACAGTTTAGAGAGAAGTACAATTGGCGTAAAGATACAAGACAAAGGAAGATAATTAAACCAAATTTAAGGACGCAATAAAAGTATGTAAGTCATTAAAATGGCAATGGGCGGAATATATGACAAGGGAAAGGGAGGAGAAATGGACAAAGAGCAAAGGGCGACAGACAAAACGCTGGTAAGACTTCAGAAGAGTTGCTGGCAAAAAATGGATAGCATTAGCAAGAGATAGAGCGGCATGGAAATATTTGGAGGAGGTATTTTTCGAATAACAAGCTGTCAATTCTACAATATAATTTAACTATTTTAATACATACATATCGTCACGCCTGTCTCCCGTAGGGGTAGGCAGAGACCACAGATCTCCATCTGCTACGATCTCGGCATGCTTTCCTTGCTTCCTCCACACTCATTACTCTTTTTATGCAAGTCCGCCGGTTAAAGGTACTCTTGACCAGCCCTTTCTTAAAAACTTGAGCAATATGGTCAAGGTATGTTTTCCGTGGTCTTCCCCTACCGATCCTTTCATCCAGATTCTCTATGTGCCCAAACCATCTAAGCATTCCTTTCTATTTAATTAATGATAATTAATTATAGACAGTAAAAAGGCTTTATTGATTTATTTATTGATATAACAACAACGTTATCAATATCAATTTATTTTCCATTTCTTTTCGCGCCAACGCATTATTATCCTTTTCGGTTGTCTACCGTAGGGTCTACTATACCTGAAGATGCCTCGTGTTGAGGCGAAACGCGTGTCGTTTACAAGATGGAAAAGTGATAATGTGTGTTTGGGGTTGTGTATAGTGGTTGGTGGGTGGAGAGTTGCTGACGACTGTTTTTCGGTAAGTTTTTGGTTTAAGTTCCAAATAAATCCACTTCATCCAGCAGGAAAAACACACATTATTAATTTTCTGTTATTGTTTTGCTTGTCGCGGATCTTAGCTAAGTAAAACTTTTGACTGTCCACATAGTGATGGATTTCCGCAAAGTAACGCCTGACTCCATTAATAATCTTAATAAGCATTATTATCCGCCATGCTTTTTCGCGCCAACCGTGAGGATCAAAGCGTCTCCCATTATTTCTGACTAACATTAATGTCTAATGGTGGATTTTAACGGTGTGCTAATTGATTGGTTCATTTACCTCTTAAGTCAAATACAAGTACCGTGCTAAGTTTTACTAATGATATTTACGAATTTTCATTCAGAAATATTAGGCTTACATATCCAAAAAACAACATGCCGACGCCATATCCTCAGTTGTTTCAGACACATTATCCACCACAAAGATGAAAACTTGCAGAAACTAGTCATCTGTGCAAACGTTGAGAGTAAAATATCTAGGGGTTAATCCCTGCTGACCTAACAATTGAAGCTGAACAAGACCTCCAGTTCCATGGAAGAGGTCCTACTAGCTACCGACCGTAATAGATAGTTTATAATATTTTTATCTTGTATTTGTGAAAGTCAAATATAAGCAGGGTGTTAAGATTCAAACTAGGAGATGCACCCTTCCATATATATAAAATTTCGTTCACTATACATCTCCTTATTAAAAATTCCATAAGACGCGAGCGAAATTATTTTATTATAAAACTACTTTAAACTGCCATCGTTTATATAATATACCTTTTGTTCAATTTCTTATTATAATTTGAAATGTACATAATAATATCCTTTCAAATGCAGAGGTCTTAACGATCTAAGGTCGGGGTTTCGAGTTACCCATCATAGGGCTAATATCGTGATCATGTTACATAGCATAACAATAATTATATTACATTAATTGATAAGTTACCAAACCTCTAGTAACATTCAAACATGTCTTGTCTTCTTTTCGAAATATATAACATATATAAAAATATATAAGTTTAAAAAAGTATAAGGCTATGTCACTTAATAATCAAACATGTTAAAAACAAATTCTAACATCCATTGGTAGTGGTAGAGCCACGCTGCAGACGAATACTTTGTCAAGAATGGCACATTATTTGTCTGTAACATGAATGGGCCGACTCGCTCGGGGGAAGTATCACACTCCCTCAGAAAACCGGTGTCTTAGCTACCGCGCTTCGTGCAGTGAGCAGTTGAGTTCCGGAGTTAAATCACATCAGTGATCACATCTCTAGTAACTTTAACTCTTTAGGCTGAACTAAACGAGCTGAATTTTGCACGGGGCTGTTTCTCTCTACAGTAGATGTGAAGACAAAATAAGAATAAAACAATATACGATAATGATTATTTAATTTACATAGTTAACGAGTGTGTTACTAGAGTGAGCAACTATTGTAACGCATCTTTCAGGAAGATGACATCCGCGAAAGCTACCATAGTGGCGCATCATGTCTACGAGGTTAAGAAAAACAGTTGTATCATTAACGGGAGAAAATTTTCGCTCGTTAATTTATTTAAAATAAAATATAATTGCCTGATATAATTCGTGTGTATACAAAATAAACATAAGAAGCGAACTGCGATCGAAAGCCAAACACGCAAAATTAACACGTAGTGTTAAATTAATAAAGTTCACAGGTCGTTGCGGTTCCGACTGAGAAATTTCAGAAACAAATTATTAGCTTTTGTTGGAAAGTAAAATCGATCATAAATTATGAATCCGCGGCCAATCCTGAATCTAAACAGAGTTTATCGAGTAGGTAATTTGATAAAACAACTGGTCGGGGGCTGGAGGGCGTCAGTTTTGTGAACCGAAAGAATTTGAGACAAAGGCGAACCACCGCCTTCCCGAACTCGGGAACTGTGCTCCGATTACTAATACAAAAAGCATCACAAGAGAACCGGTTGCCGTTCAGAAATCTTAGAATAACGAATCAAACAAGGAATCACCGCTGTCACTGAAGTTTCAATGTATTTAATATCAGGCGAGAAAAATCTGTCACGCTAGTTAAGCTACAAGCTAAAGCTCCATCCATGGATCCATCTGGATGAGTTGCGATCCAGTACGGTGCGTTTTTCTAGAAACCTCGTTCCACGCACCACTTCACTGTGGAACCAGCTACCTCCAGCGGATTTTCCAAACCGATATGACATTGGAACCTTCAAAACACAAGCCTACACTTCTTTGTCTATGGGCGGCGTTGATAGCTTTCCATCAGGTGATTGACTGCTCGTTTGCCTTCAGGTCATATCGCTCCGTTTTCCTTCAATAATGATAATATTTATTTAATTTTAATAACTTTATCTAAAGGTGAGAAATGCATTTTTAATTGCCTTGCTTACCATCATAACATTGTAGACAAAGATCATTTGTTCAAACGGGAAGTTCATGATAAAGTACGCTGCGTGTTCTAATAGCTTTACGATGACTTCGATATGTTTTATTAAGCACTACTACCCACGTTAGGGTAAACTGAAAGCAACTTTGGCCAACTATCATCAGCACCCACTAACTCTTAACCCGAAACTTATAAAAAATGGAGTCCCCACCGTACCAAACTGCGCGGTGTAATGGGGCGTAGATGGAAGATTCTTGTACAAGTTTCGCACCGGATAGCTGCTGCCATGATAAAACTTTTTATATTGTGCTTACGACTGACCCTACAGTTTTGGAATCCATAACACATTGTGATATCTTTATATCCGCCGTTGGGAAAGCAATTCGCGGTGCGCGCTCACATCGCGTATTCACTTATAGCTCATCGATTAAACAGAATATTGTCTGTACAAATGTATGTTAACCCCTTCAGACCTGAATTTTTGTGAATGGATAATAAAATAATTTGTTTCTTAATTATTATTAAGAAGGACACCATAAAAACAAATGTGTGAAAAATCATACGTATTTATTAAGTTTTCCGAATTTTCCGTCATTATGCACACAAATAGGGGAGGAGTAAATTAAGTAAAATAAAAATATTATAAGGCTTTAAACATTATGTGCATAATTCTACACACGAGGTCCGAAGGGGTTAATTTATTATATATATGGATAAGACCATCGTTTGTATATAAATAATTTAATCGATAATTGTATTTGGTTTACAATAAAGTATATATCTATCCATCTTTTATTATTATATATTAATAAGCTGAATATTTATCAAAAACAAACTCTAAATTGGAACAAATTAATTTGTTGATGACTCATCGGAAACATACAGTTATGTCTTAAAGAAACAAAATGAAATAAATATGATTTGATGTTTGTTCTATAGATTCATAACATTAATTGAATTTCATCTAAATGGACTTTTATTAAAATATAGTTATTATTTTTTTAATATCTTCTGTTAATTTTATAATATAAATCAACATAGAAGTTTTTTATAGCAAAATACATAGATATAAACTATGGTATTTCTTTGTCTCGTATTCCGCCATGAATTATTAGTTTTCCTGCCATCACTATAAAATCGAATCGCATTCGGCTTAAAACAAATAAAAATATTTTTCAAGCACCAAAGATTTATTTAAGAATGTAAGTAATGTATAAAAACATATATATTTGTTTTTGTTGTTTTTTGTTTTATTTTAAGATAATGTGTCCATGTGTGTGATAAAAAATGTGTCCAAGTGTGATTTTTTAGTAAAAAATTATAACAATTTTATTTTATTGTACAAACAATAATGTGTTGTAAAGTAATCAAAGAAATATAGTTTGTTATAGCCAGGTTGCTAAATGCGGGAGAAAATAAAAACAAAATATTGACATAAAAATATTTATTAAAGCACATAATGTCAAAATATAAAAGAATAAATGAGTACATTAAAACATGATAGTTTCTCTCTATAGTAGGAATGAGTGAATAAAATAACTTACAAAACTTATAAAGAACTAGTCTGAACATAAATTATAGAAACAATGAATGTATTATTTACTTTAGATTTAAAATTATAGTACAATCTCGACAGTTTCCAAAGAATCACGATATTTACTTTTGTATAAAATACATGTTCTCAACGTAGTTAAAAATGGTAAATGTTATGCTTGGATACAACAAATAACTTACACTCATTACAAATTACCATTTCGCAGCTTGAATCATATCGACTCGAAACAATAATGAACTCAATTTAAAGGCGACGACATTCTGAAAACAAAGAAAAAGTAGTAATAAAACTAAAAAAAAAAAGTTCGCCAAAACGAAAAAAAAATAAAAACAAAACAAGTTGCTTTTAAAATGCAAATTTCCGTTTACTTACAATAATAGGCGGCGGGTATTCAACTTTCGCCGAACGTAATATATCTACTAGATGAACCATATGGACAGATAATTTAGTTCCAATTCGAATAAAACAGACTACGTTGATCGGAGCAAATAATCGGGCGCTCGTACGTCACTTAGCGCGGGGAGCGACACGTCCGTCTAGCACGGCGTTGGGACGATGACTGAACGGCGCGCGAAGGCACACGCACGCGGTAGAGGGAGTACGCACTCACGCAGGCCTGACAGCCAATCGCGTGCGTGCGCCGCGCGCACCCCCGCGCCCCCGGCGCCGCCCCGCACCCGCCGTCACCTCACAATCGATGCCCTATATTGCATTAATTATTTAGGAAACACGCAATGAGATAACGCGAGGTGGCAGATAAGGGATCTACGCACACTTTAAATAAATCATCGCTTCTTAGTTTTTTTTTTTTTCATTTCTCGTTCGCGGCGGCGGCCTTTCGACCGAGCGACCCAGTGGCCGGGGCGCGTAGGTATCGCGACAACGCATCATTCACCCTGTCGTTTGCCGAACTCGAATATCACGGCGATTGTATTCATTTTATTTGTTTAGGTTCGTTTGGGGATTGTACGGTGTACAGTAGGTTTTTCAAATGTAGGTTACGGCTTTGAGATATGTGCACGGTATAGTTTCGGCGCTTATTATTTTGTTTTGGAACATATACATTTTAACGTAACAATTCTTCTTTTTCTAAAAGTACCTCCTACTTGCGAAGGTTGGCAGCCAATTCAACACAACTCTCCTCCTCCTTCGCGAGATGCAGCAGTTCTGGAGCAGTAGCTATTCCGGCCCACTCCCTGATATTACGTAGCCAAGACTTTCTTTTTCGACCAACTTATCTTTTGCCTGCGATTTTTCCCATCATGATCAGTTGCAGCAACTTGTCATGTCTCATGATATGACCCAGGTAAGCAACTTTTTTACCTTTGACGGTCTGCAATGTTCACGTCTTTGCTTGACTTGTCGGAGAACCTCGTCATTGGCCACGCTTTGAGCCCAGCTAATAGCGAGCCGTCTATATGCCCACATTTCGAACGCTTCTATATGTTTTCTGAGGTCTTCTTTAAGCGTCCAAGCCTCACATCCGTACAGAAGAACGGGCCAGATGTAACAGTGGAGCATTCTAATGCGCAAGGAAAGTTTGAGACTGCGATTACAAATGACGTGTCCTTCATCTTGTTGAAGGATTGCAAACGATTGCAATAAACAACGTAACAATAAAAAACCTTTTTACTTTAAATATATTATTAGTTGCAATTATAGAATCACTATCCCAAAGGAAACTAGAACATTAGAACAGACCATGTATGTATGTTTGTACGAAGTGCGTTCAATTCAGAAAACAAAAATGAAGATGATTAATGGATTCAGGCGTTACTTTGCGGAAATCCATCACTAAGTCTCGACCTTACGGTTGTCTTTCGCAGAGTCTGCTATACCTGATGATGTCTTATATTGATATATGGACAGTCAAAAGTTTTACTTAGCTAAGAACCGCGACAAGCAAACAATGACAGAAAATTAATAATGTGTGTTTTTCCGTTGGGTTAAGTGGATTTATTTGGAACTTCAACCAAAAACTTACCGAAAAACAGCCGTCAGCAATTCTCCACCCACCAACCACTATACACAACACCAAACACACACTACCACTTTTCCACCTTGTAAACGACACGTGTTTCGCCCCAACACGAGGCATTTTCAGGTATAGTAGACTCTACGGAGGACAACCGAACCTTTCGGTAAGTTTTTGGTTTAAGTTCCAAATAAATCCACTTAACCCAACGGAAAAACACACATTATTAATTTTCTGTTATTGTTTTGCTTGTCGCGGATCTTAGCTAAGTAAAACTTTTGACTGTCCATATATCAACATGATGCATCAGCAGGTATAGTAGACTCTACGGAATACATTAATCATCTTTTAACATTGTATTGTTTACGAAAGAAGGAAGAGTCTAGTTTCCTACAACACAGGGAATCCTAGTGTGGGATCTAGTGTCCTGTAACATATGTAAATTTTTTTATTAGTATTGAAGTTTAAAAATATATTAATAATAACTGGTTGTTCCTAATGGCCGGAGCTTAATCGACATCAGAATTCGTATCTTGGACCTATTCCAGCGTCACCTGCGACCACCGCACGTGTCCCGCATAACTATCACAACACACCCAAGTCTCACCTCGATGACTTGTACTATATACATATAGACGCATCAATGTATCTATCTGGATCTGAATTTGCGATTTATTACTTATATGTATGTCTTGGTTCCTTGAAATATAATCGTTAATTTTTTTGAATACTGTAGCTTTAACTTAATTGTTAACTTCCTTATCATAATTTATATTGATGATTGATTTATATCATATATTGAGATCTGTGATCGTTGCCTATTATATGTATATATGCATTTATTTGATAAGCTATTTTATATTTTTATTATTTGCTTGCTTGCTTCATTGGATGAAGTGGATTTATTTGGAACTTAAACCAAAAACTAACCAAAAAACAGTCGTCAGCAACTCTCCACCCACCAACCACTATACACAATACCAAACACACACTACCATTTTTCCACCTTGTAAACGACACGTGTTTCGCCCCAACACGAGGCATCTTCAGGTATAGTAGACTCTACGGAAGGAACTCTACTCTTGTCTTCTGTAGAGTAGTGTAGGCTAGTGTTAAAAAAATCTATTAAACGTTTCTTCAACATCTTCAAAATTCGCTTTATACATTTTCCCAACGACAAAAGGTCCGCTATAGGAAGTATTAAATCAATAACTCTATAGATTCAGAGCACATCAAAATTATTATATTTGTGTCGCGTTGGTTTATAGCTGAAGTTTTTATTCGCGATAGAAATGAGGTAAAATTACCTTAAACAAGTTGGAGTAAACATATATGCCAGCCATGCTATGTGTATAAATCGACCGACAGGAGAGTAATATGGCAACCAGTTGGACAACCAATCATCGTAATACCTACGGTATAGTCAGCAAAACAATCAAATTAACCAATAAGTAGATAAACACGACGCCCACCTTTGTTTTCAGACCGGGCTGGGAGGGCGTTGCCTTGGATGCCTTCCAACTGGAGAATGCGACGTTGCACGTAGGTGATACTGTAATATATGGCTTCGTACAGTAAACAAGCTGTTTCCCGTGAATTCTTTCGTGAGCGTAATTTTAAAGTTCGTTGAAACATCTTATTTTCAAAGACTACCCGAAATCTCACCCAACGGTTTGATTGTTTAGCATTGCGGTGAGTTGTCTCATCTCTCACCATCTTTTATAGTCCCAGGAATCGTTCGAAATAATTCCACGCCGAAAGAAAAAGTTTCATCCCCACCAACTGAATGAGTGGTGATGCAGCACGGTGGGTTTTTCTCGAAAGTTCTTTCCACGCACTACTACTCTGTGAAACCAGCTACCTTCGACGGTCTTTTCGAACCGATAAAAGAGAAAATATTGGCACATTCAAGAAATAAGCCTACACGTACCTAAAACGTCGGCAACGCTTCCGACTGCTGCGGTGTCGCGGTTGTCTATGGGCGGCGTTGATTGTTTTCCATCAGGCGACACGCCTGCTCGTTAGCCTTCCTATCCCATAAAAAAACAGTTAGCGATTACAACATGTCGTAGTCGTGTCGTGGACATACAGTAGCCGTCGCGTGCAAATGGAACGGGACCGCAGACGTTCCGAACGAAGCGCGCGACGTCCTGAACTAATATTTTATTCATTGGCCGATCAAATGAAAAGGAGTTTGATACAGTTCGAAAATCTAAACTTGTACCTAATTGATGGAAATGAATTATTTACGTTCACCCAGCTCAGTTGGCTGTCGGCGAGGTTCGGGATCTGGACGATTGCATTTTTATGAAATTGAAAACACACTTGATCAGGCGGCGAAAGCCGGAAATCCTTTTGAGACTCCATATTAAGTGGATATTGTTATTTTACAGTGAATACGTCATAAAATATTCAAGAGACGAGCGTATGTTTATCAATTTAATGTATATTGTTTTGATTTGATTGGATCAGATTACAAAATTAAGTAAAAACAGAAAGACCAAGAACAAGCAACGTCAAACTCATTGTGATAAATATTTAAACATTTATCGACTTTAACTGAATACTATTAATTATTAATGGAGTCAGGCGTTACTTTGCGGAAATCCATCACTATATGGACAGTCAAAAGTTTTACTTAGCTAAGATCCGCGACAAGCAAAACAATAACAGAAAATTAATAATGTGTGTTTTTCTGTGGGATTAAATGGATTTATTTGGAACTTAAACCAAAAACTTACCGAAAATCAGCCATCAATTCTCCACCCACCAACCACCATACACAACACCAAACACACACTACCACATTTCCATCGTGTAAACGACACGTGTTTCGCCCCAACACGAGGCATCTTCAGGTATAGTAGACTCTACGGAAGACAACCGAAAAGTCCAGTATGAATACTAATTAATAAAAACAAATCATACGTAAAATATAAATATTAAGAATGTATTGTATGTATGTATGTATGTATTTAAATTTATAAAATTAGTTTTTATTTTTTTATTTAGTACAAGCTGCACCACCTCCAAATGACAGAGAATTTCCAATGGCATTAAGTCCGTCTGTCGTACAATATGTGGAAAAAAGTTTCAATAAATAAATAAAATATTTTTAAATAATGCAATTATGTTTAATTTAAAAAATAAAACTTTAGAAAGTTTTTTCAAAATACTTCAAAGTTTTAAATCTAGTAATCTGGTTATTTCTTAGCTAGTTAGACTAAGACTTACAAAATGCTTACAATCAAATTTAAACTTGTGAAGATTTACAATACAGTTATAAAAATATTTAATTTACTGTACAAAATACACAACAGTTAATAATAATGAAGATTTTAATAACCTTATATAATCGCTCTCATAACGAATAGTCGCAGGTTCGAGTCTGAATCGAGATGAATATTCATCCATGTTTTTTGTATCATATAATAACATACACAAGTGTTTTGAGAAAAATAAGATTAAATGAACGACTTTTCCCGCCAATTTACATCAGAGACGTTGGGTTTCATACATACATATTGTCACGCCTGTCTCCCGTATGTATGTGTGTTCGTTCTGTTATAGTATTACCAACTTTACGTTACGTTACGTTACGTTGGTTATAAATTAAAAAAAGTTACGGATATGAGTGTTGCTAGCAACAGATGGCACACTGGTTTTAACAAATTGTCATCAATGTAACAAAGAACAAATGTAGTCGCCTCTTTGTTCGCAGTCGGTTAAAAATACGAAACAATACCGCGATTTATTCCCGCGTAATAATATTCAAGAGCAA
Organism: Baronia brevicornis; assembly: GCA_031353405.1. Lineage (NCBI taxonomy): Eukaryota > Metazoa > Arthropoda > Insecta > Lepidoptera > Papilionidae > Baronia > Baronia brevicornis. Next base: position 285,223 of record JASFAT010001006.1, on the reverse strand, counting down.
CTATAAAAAGAGAAAGAGTGCGCTAATAAAACGAAAGTTATAGGGCGGTGGTGCTGTGGGTAGAATGTACGGCGCGCCGTCTCAGTTATTGATAGCGTATTATGTGTTTATAAATTTTAATAAAGATATCTCGCGAAGTGCGCCGGGGACTATAAAAAGGTGCGAGGAGGAGGAGAGGAGCGCAAAAAAATGATACGCATTACTCACAAAGCACTGGCTTAATACAGAAACACGGCCCGCGCTCCCTTTAATATCGGCGCAAGGAAGAGGACGTAATTCAGAGAGGCCCCTCTAATTTGAGGGGGTCACCGGCGTCCCCCCCGGTTTTACAATTTGATTGACCCGGTGCCCTACTCAGGAACAATCTCATACATTATTGCATACCTACTGTTGCGATCTTGTGATCGGAAAATAACAAAGCCAATAAACAATATATAGATAGGTACTAAATTTTCTTTATTTTTAGTTATATTTGTCTTAAAAAAGACTGTTTTGTTTTTGACATTACCAGAATTTTTCTTAACAGTTTTAATATAACTAATGATGTATTTGGAAAAAAACTATTTATTTATCGCATCTTATATATATTGCATTATTGAATATATCTAATAGTGGTAGAGCCACGCTGCAGATGAATACTTTCTCAAGAATGGCATAATGTTTGTCTGTAGTATGAATGGGCCGGCACGCCCGGGGAAGTCCTACACTGACGTAGAAAACCGGCATCAGAGTGGTAGCTTAGCTACCGCGCTTCGTACGGTGAGCGGCTGAGTTGCGGAGGCCCAATACCTCCCACCACTCCCATAATGAGACTTTCCTTAAAGGCCGGCAACGCTTCTGCACTGCCTATGGCGCTGCGGTTGTATATGGGCGGCGTTGTTTACTTTCCATCAGGTGACACGCCATAAAAAAATCCATTGAATCCATCGTTTTTTCAATCGAATAAAAAACAAATAGTAGGGGCTTGAAAAATCGCCCCTGGAAGAATTAGTGAGGACGCTTTTAGTGGCTTCAAATAAGGTGGCAGAAGGTTTTATAGCGCGCAGGTAAAAGGAGGTATGCGAGGCTTTTTTTTATGTGGATTTGAAGAAATTACCTTTCGCTGGAGTCCCCGCTACAAAACGGCCTAACTTTTGCTGACAAGCCTCCTTCCGGGGACGAATTACTTACAGTACATAAACCACTATCTCAATTTATCTTCTTTTGACTACACTTTTGTAAATAAATCTTTTTGTTTGGTAAGTATTTGATTATAATTATGTATAAAAAATAATAAAAATAAAATAAAACAGCCTTTTATTCCTCGCAACTGCATTATAAAAAATAACTAATTTAGTTTACTCTAATTTAATCTAATGCTATTTAATATCAATATGTATATGAATTTTCTTAGATAAATAGATAGATATATTCTTTATTGCACACCAAAAACAAAGTTATATAATTATGTAATATGCAAATGGCGGTCTCATCGCTACTAGCGATTTCTACCACACAACCGTGGGATGGACACAATGTTAAAAAGATAATTTGATGTAGGGTGGTGATACATTATCGTTATGATGATACAAAAGAAAAAATATATTAATGCCAGAACTAGTAATTTTAAAAGATTAAAATATCTTTCAAAAGAGTAAGCAATGAATTTATTGCCGATTTTGTTTGATCATTAAAACCGGTGTAAGATGTAAAAAGTAGTAAATTCATTGCGACTTTTTACGTCCATTTGATTATATATGTTAATAGTTTTTGAAGTAGTAATTTGATTCCCATAGACAGTTTCGTTGGAAACATTCATACTTGTGACCTCCAATCCGGCTGCTAGCTATCGAGATTAGGGTCTAAATTTCTACGGCTGTATTGATTGATTCGTTATTACCAAAAAATAAAGATATGACGACGGTGTTATGAGGTAATCATATAATATTTTATTAATTATATAATACTTACGTGAATTGGAACAAGTGTTTCTGTCTTCTGAATTTAATAGGAGCCGTTCATATTTCAAGAGACGTGTTACACTGTGCGAGGTATCTACTATGCGCTACGCATATCGCCGTTAGTGCGGCATGTAGCAAGATGCCTTTGGCGTAGAGCATGCACTAAATCTATTAATTTCGTTTACATTTATATGAAAACTAAAGAACAATTTATTTATAGGTGGTCCGATGTCAGAATAAGGTTATAGGTCAAATTATCAGTGAACGTACGCTTACTGATTGTTTTCTGACAATATTGAGTTAAAAAATCGCACATGGTTTCAACAAGATGAAGCCAAGCCTCACACTTATCACTCACACAAAAAACCATTGAGCTTTTTCGTGCATTTTTTTCCTAGCGAATTAATGAGCTGTTTCGGTGATATCTCCTGACCATACAGGTCGAATCTCATCCCTATGGGCTTATTTCTGTGAGAGTACCTCGAAATAAATTCTATGAAACAAACCCGATTCACTACTTCAGCGAGTAGCAAAGAATACTGTGACTTGACTCCAAGAGTACTTCAGTTAACATTCAGACAAAATAATTTTAAAAAAATAAAATGCTTGCTTCCATTTTCATAAAAGGTATTTAATTTTATTTATATCTTTTGTAATTTTTTATTATTTATTTGGCAAAAAAAAAAACAAATAACAGCCGTGGAAAGAGTAATATATAATGTGAACATTATTTTTATGGGATAGGAAGGCAAACGAGCAGGTGTGTCACCTGATGGAAAACAATCAACGCCGCCCATAGACTTCCGCGGCGCCATAGGCAGTGCGGAAGCGTTTGCGGAAGTAAAGTGTCGTTAACGGGGGAGAAGAACAAGGGGAAAAAGAAGGGGGATTGGGCCTCCGGAACTCAACCGCTTACCGGACGAAGCGCGGTAGCCAAGCTACCACTCAGACGCCGGTTTTCTGCGGGAGTGTGATACTTCTCCGGGCGTGCCGGCCCATTCATGCTACAGACAAATATTATTCCATTCTTGAGAAAGTATTCGTCTGCAGTTAATATTTGCGAACAGCATGGTTATATTGTAACAACAATAAGGCTTATTTATTCACACGTATTTTACAAAGAAATATAATAAAATTAAACAGATAAAAAAAGGTTAGTAATAATTTCACGTGTGATCTAATACCAGCTACCAAAGATATTCCGGACTTATCGCTTCAGTTGGTATATTTTGATATCGAAACCATTTTTTTATGGGATAGGAGGGCAAACGAGCAAGCGTGCCGCCTGATGGAAAGCAATCAACGCCGTCAATAGACAACCGCGACACCGCAGAAGTCGCGGAAGCGTTACCGGCCTTTTAGGTATGTGTAAGCTTGTTTTTTGAAGGTGCCAATGTCATATCGGTTCGGAAAGACCGTCGAAGGTAGCTGGTTCCACAGAGTGGTGGTGCGTGGAAAGAAGTTTCGTGAGAAGCGCACAGTAGTAAATCGCCACTCATCCAGATGGTGGGGATGAAACTGTACAAAAACATCAAATGTTTTTGTACTGTGGCCAATAAATATATTATTGTATAGGCGACAAATGCGTACCATGGGATTATAATGGGATATATTATTTGGATAAGATTTAATAATAAACATTTTATGGGTATTGCGTGATCTGATACAGGTGTTACAAGTTAGAAGAGAGAGTGCTTAACTTATTTTACCGCACACTCTGTATATGGTATTAACACTGGCCAGTGTTGTCGATAAAGGTTTTATAGCGCACTGCGAGCGATTTCGGCTCGAAAACATCTCGCCTTTGATCGCGTTTGTATGTACTCGTACATCGAAGGCCATTAAAAGTTTTTTCTATCGCCGCCAAAGTTATAACAAGCTCCATGATCAACGGCCGGGATGGGAGCTCACAGTTAACAAGCCTACTCGGCGCAGTGATGACACCTCGTCACGCGTTACGTTCGTGATCTAACTTTGTCGCAGAACTGGATGAGCTTTGAGCAATACTACTCTAGTACTTAAGTGGTAGAGCCACGCTGCAGACGAATACTTTGTCAAGAATGGCGTATTATTTGTCTGTAGCATGAATGAGCCGCCTCGGGAAAGTACCGCATTCCCGCAGAAAACCGGTGTCTAAGCTTTACTACCGCACTTCGTACGGTCAGCGGCTAAGTTCCGGAGGCCCATAATGACAATTCCTTTAAATATGGACAGTCAAAAGTTTTACTTAGCTAAGATCCGCGACAAGCAAAACAATAACAGAAAATTAATAATGTGTGTCTTTCCGTTGAGTTTAGTGGATTTATTTGGAACTTAAACCAAAAACTTACCGAAAATCGGCCATCAACTCTCCACCCACCAACCACTATACACAACGCCAAACACATACTATCACTTTTCCATCTTGTAAACGACACGGGTTTCGCCCCAACACGAGGCATCTTCTTTTTTCGGTTGTCTTCCGTAGAGTCTACTATACCTGAAGATGCCTCGTGTTGGGGCGAAACACGTGTTGGCCGATTTTCGGTAAGTTTTTGGTTTAAGTTCCAAATAAATCCACTAAACTCAACGGAAAAACACACATTATTAATTTTCTGTTATTGTTTTGCTTGTCGCGGATCTTAGCTAAGTAAAACTTTTGACTGTCCATATAGTGATGGATTTCCGCAAAATAACGCCTGACTCCATTAATAATTTCTTTAAAGATCGGCAACGCTTCCACACTGCCTATGGCGCTGCGGATGTCCATAAGGGGCGTTGATTGCTTTCCACCAGGTGACACGACTGCTCGTTTGCCTTCCAATCCCATTAAAAAATAGTATATATAGCTGCATTAGTTCGAACAATTTCTCTCTTTATGTCCATATCCAACCTGCTATATTTGGAGTTCACTTAATTACCTCTATATATTTTATAGGATGCTTTTATGTATAGGTCGGCAAATGAACAAGTACATATTACCTGATGGAAAGCAATCAACGCCCCTCATAACCTGCACATCAACTACAAATGCTTTATCGGCCTTTGAGCCGTGAGTAGATTTGTTTTTTGATGGTCATATAGAGTGGTGATGCGTGGAATGAAATTTGGGTAAAAACATTTGGACTGGAATTGGATTGTAACGCAAATAAGCTAGCGTATCACCCGATGGAAGATTAAAAGCTATAAAAGCTATATTTGCAACACTAGTTATTGCAGAAATATTGAATGAAGTTTTTTTTGAAAAAAATTCAATATTTATAAAGTCACCCGTTACTTTGCATAAGATGATCAAATTCTTGCGGAAAAGCCACCATCACATGCTTTAGTAGTATGCAATTATGTCTAACCGTTAAAAATAATACATTTTTTTTACATTCATACTTACATATCGTCACGCCTTTTTCCCGTAGGGGTAGGCAGAGAAACCACAGATCTCCATCCGCTACGATCCCGGCACGCCTTCCATGTTTCTTGCACACTCATCCATCTTTTGCATCCATCCTTCCTCCCACATTCATCAAAGCGAAACGGCTATCCGTTAGTCGCTTCTCGCTCTCGTGTGAACCAGGACGTGACGGGTGGCGAACCAAATCGCCGTCATTTTTTAAACAAATTAGCTTTATTAAAATTCGTCATAGTGAATCCCATGAGTCGCAAAGGAGGATGGAGGTCAGCCCCAGCAGAGCCCCGTATGCTGAAAAGCATTATATCCGGGGCGTCCGATTCCGGGATGATCGACACACTTGCGATTAAGCTCGCCCCTAGCCACGCATCTATTGGCACGGCAGACCGTGGATTGGCGGAGAGGAAAGGAAAAGGATAAAGAAGAAAGGAAAGGGCAGGGGTAAGGAAAGATGGATTTAGACAGGATGATAGGGATATGATACTACCGCAACGGAAGACGAAGAGTGATACGGTAGTAGCTCGGGAGGCCGGGGTCGCGCACCCGTGTACCAATACCATAACTACCGGACAAGCGAAGATAAACACAATGCTACTGGTGTAAGTTGATGGAAAAAGTCCATTTGCATTTTCACGTGCGTTTGAGCGGTCAAAGATCAAGTAACCGTGCGCGCGGGAAACAGACGCGACATTTTTTCGTGTTACAAAGTGCACAGCAAACAGTCCATGTTAGTTACAGTTTTTAATTGCTTCATTCGTAATGAATGCGCGCGAAGTGGCACTCAAAGGCTAGAAATTGCGAGGGCTCAAATATTGGTTCAACTTTTGATATGACGCGAAAGTTTAAATTAGTTTGTTTTATACAAGAAGTGGGATCGATTCAGAAGTTCTTTGTATAGGTTAATTAGTTCGGCGAGTTTTGGTAATACTTCGCGAAATGTGTTTTATTTTGCTAGACTTCATTTAGCGGGCCGGGCTTGTGTTTCTGATGCCAAATAACCTTCATTATGTATATTTATTCTTTGATAAATTCATAAAATTCGTTTGAATATTTCGCGTGTAACAGATTTTAAAAATATTTATTCATATTTTCGTTTTATATTACTTTATAATATAACTGAACGACCCAATTGGCACAAAAGCTTTCTTATTCGAGGATATAAGTTCGATTACTTCATAAAAATCAATATTTGTAAGGCCTGTAGATATTTAGAACTTCAAAGAGAGCAATGTGGAGTTAAAGGAGGTGTCGTGACAAAAGTTAAAAAAGGGAAGCTTTGATTGTTTGGGCTCATAGAGAAGATGCATGAAAGATCACTGGCAAAAGAAATTTATGTTGGAAGGGTCGATGGGACTCTCTCCCTCTTCGTCTTCCAAGGAAAACATACCTTGATCAAATTGCCGTAGTTTTTAAGAAAGGCCAGGACACGAGTACCCTTAACAGGCGGGCTTGCATGGGAAGAGTGATGAGTGTGGAGGAAGATGGAGATCTATGGTCTTTGTCTACCCCTGCGGGAAACAGTTAATGTATAATATATATCACCATTATTCGCTCGCTCGTTTGCCTTTCTATCCCAAAAAATAGTTAGATATCTGAACTATCGAGAATGTTGGTTAAAATGTATTAGAAGCTATAATATTATTAAACAAGACTTAGTATTCAGTTCAAACGAGATCACGCATCAATGGTACCTTTTTGAATTAGTAGTACGTAGGGATTTTAGTTGTGTGGACAAACCCACGGCACCAGAACCACAACCACAACCGTGCCCCGGGCAGAGATGCTAATTAAATTTGTCTTTATGCTCATACCGACGGATTAATTCCATTTTACCGTGCTCTCGACTCGTCGTCATGGATACCGGTTGATGTTGTTAGCGCAAGGAATTTGCGCCGATTCCGCTCGGATAACTAGTCGAATAACTAGCGAATCATTGGTACGAATTGTTATAACAGTACGAAAGTAGAGTGTTCGATGTCTGACGATATCGCTTTATCTTCTTGTGTAAATTCTTGTCGCTTAATGGAATCAGGCGTTTTTTTTTGAGCAGCCCATATATGTCCGACGTTTACCCACCACGATTGTCCAATTACCAGGGTTACCAGACTCGGAATAAATATTTGTAATCCATACATATATTTATTCCGATGCGGGGATCGTACCCGCGTCCATTGAGTCTGCGGGCGAAGGGCCTCGCCATTGCGAGTCAGGCGTAATTTAGCGGAAATCCATTACTATGTTCTGACTGTCCAGTTAGAACTATTACTCAGCTAATATCCGGGACAAGCAAACAAAAACAGAAAAGTAATAATGTGTTTTCTACTGGAAGAAGTGGATTTACAGAAGACAACTACTATACCTGATGATGCCTCGTGTTGAGGCCAAGCACATAACGTGTACAATGTGGGAAATTGTACACGTACACGTTATGTGTTATGTATATGTGGGTATATGTTTGGTGTTTTTATGGTGGTTGGGATGTGGAGAGTTGCTGACGGCCGTTTTTTCTCTAAGATTTAGTTTGAGTTCCCCTTAAATCCACTTCTTCCAGTAAAAAACACACAATTATTTTTCTGCTTTGTTTGCTTTTCGCGGATCTTAGCTAAGTAAAAGTTCTAATTATCCACTTATCGCTAATATCAACCATTTTATATATAGGCTGTAAAAAGAGTTTTAGAAAGTGGTATTATCTCGAATCAAGCCAGTGATCGATGGTTATTTAAAAATTCTGCCCAAAAAAAAATATATATATTTTTTTTCTTTGGGCACAATTTTTTAATAAATTCTGCCCAAAAAAATCGTATAAAAATTTTCATTAACCTCGATTTACCTAATGTCTATTTGTTTCATCGAATTAAAAATGCAGATTAGTCAGCCGACGTCGCTCGTACGGCGTCAGATTTGAATTATTGATCGCGTACACTAATTAGGGTTTAGTAACCATATTAGCTTCCCATTATAACACATTAATTACCTAATTAATAATCGCCTAATTGATAATTACGCGGAGCAATCTTAATATTTAATATGCTTTAATGCGAACAGGTCGTTTATTAATTTGTATGCTTATAAGGGTTCGCGATATATAACATGCTTTTATACTTGGCTAATATAATTAAGTAGGTTCTAAACCCGGTGGAAAAACTTTTTCGCTAGGGACAAATTTTCGAGTCTTTTGTGTCTTTTGTTCCGTATAATATTGTTTCACTTCTTCTTGAATAAAGTTAGATCGTATACCATTTTTTTATGGTATAAGAAGGGATAGAATAGGAGCTATCCATTCTGAAGACACGCAAAATAGGCGCATGTTGACGTCGAGTTGCGGAAATCAGCCGGTCACACCATCTACCATCTACCATGGTATAAGAAGGCAAACGAGCAGGCGTGTCACTTGATAAAAAGCAATCAAAGCCGCCCATAAACATCCAGTGCCACATGCAGTACAGAAGTGTTACCGACTTTTAAGGAAAGTGTCATAATCAGTCAGAAAGGGGGGAAGAGCCTCTGAAACTCAACCGTTTATCGAAGAGCGCTAGCTAAGCTACAACTCAGACGCCGGTTTTCTGCGAGAGTGTGTACTTCCCCGAACGAGCCGGCCCATTCATGCTACAGACAAATACTATTCCATTCTTGACAAAGTATTCGTCTGCAGCGTGTCTCTACCACTATCGTTTTCCCGTTGACATAATTATGATAATCATCACTCTTGGTAGGTCTGTGTCTCTTGCACAGCAGTCAATCGTGCTGGTGATGACGAGGAATCATTATTCCAATCTGCAATATATTTTACGATAGCTCCAGTGATAAAAATCTCCAAGCAGCCAATACAAATAATGTGAAAAATAAATTCTGCACAATCGAGTGCACTGCCAAACGAAAAGTTTAGTCGTTACCCTCCTAACGGGGGTGACGCTCGTCTTCGCTGGCTGCCATTCATAATTGGGATTTTCCCGTGCAGCATGAGTCCGTATTAGCGGACGGCAGTCCAGCGTGTAGCACTACTGGACCGGACCTGCTCATTCCAAAATGAAACCAATTACGGCTGTGGTTTAAAGCAAAGGATTTGAACGGTTATTTTTTTTTGTTTAGTTTTTTCGTTTGGTAAATTTATCGAATGCGTTAAACTATCGATAAAGTCTGTACGTGACTTCTAGTACATTTTTTTAATGGGATAGGAGGGCAAACGAGCAAGCGTGTCGCCTGATGGAAAGCAATCAACGCCGCCCGTACAGCTACACGAGCTGTCTGCAATCGTTAGTTAAATAATTTAAACAAGATTTCTATTTCGTGTTTCGAATTTCGAATCTGTATTCTATAATTTTTTTATGAGGTAGGAAGGCAAATGAGCAGACTTGATAGATCTTGAGCAGACTTTTTTTATGGAATATCACCTGATAGAAAACAATCAACGCCCATAGATCTTTAAGGAATGTGTAGGCTTGTTTTTGAAGGTTCAAATATTCTTCATTCAAAGACAATTGCGGTTAACTTTTCAAAATGTACTTGTACAAGAATGGTGCACGGTGTCTTTTCCCCTTATTAGATATTTTTGTATGTGATGGAAGGGCAAACGAGCGTGTCACTTGATAGAAAGCAATCAAAGCTACTATAGACATCTGCAGTGGCAAAGACATTGCGGAAGCGTTGCCGATTGTTAAGGAATATGTAGTCCTGTTTTTTCATGAAGCTTACGAAAAAATCGGAAGTGTTCTAGATACTCCTAACCTCCAGTAGGAATGACCACTAGAGGCGGGGCAAGGTTGTTAACTCTAGAATATAGGATATTACACATTCCGCTAAAGCCTGTGAATTGTAACTCGCTTCTTTTAAATCGCCCTCCTCGTCTGACGTCGATCACTTTAAGTGTTGACTTCTTAGCCTTTTATGAATTCCACGCTGTCGTTATGACAAATTAGATATATAGATATATTATTTATTGTACACCAAAAACAAAGTATATATTAAATTCGTCTTTAGTGAATCCCACGAGCCGCAAGGTAGGATGGAGGTCAGCCCCAGCAGAGCCCTGCATTCTGAGGTAAGGCACCATAGTCCCCGGGGGAGCCCGACCCCGAGACGATCGGCACGCTTACGACTAGGCTCGCCCCTAGCCACGCATCCATTGGCACGGCAGACGGTGGATTGGCGGAGAGGAAGGGAAAGGATATAGAAGAAAGGAAGGGGCAGGAAAGGAAAATGTGGATTGGGGGGGTTACCAGACTCGGAATTTAAAAATCCATATAAATATTTATTCCGATGCGGGAATCGAACCCACGACCATTGACTCCGCGGGCGGAGGGCCCCGCCACTGAGCCAATCGGTCGTCCTGATTCTCACGAGGGCGAAAAGCGACCAATGACGAGCCGTTTCGCTGCGATGAATGGCAGCGGATGGAGCTCTGTGGTCTCTGCCAACCCCTGCGGGGGATAGGCGTGAATATATAAAAAAAAAATAAAAACAAAGTTACATACAATTATTGATTATTGATTATTGAGTATACAATTATTGATTATTGATTATTGAGTATACAATTATTGATTATTGATTATTGAGTATACAATTATTGATTATTGATTATTGAGTATACAATTATTGATTATTGATTATTGAGTATACAATTATTGATTGTAATATTTGTATACAAATGGCGGTCTTAGTCAGACAACCGTAGAATGGACACAATGTTAAAAAGATAATTTGATGTAGGTTGATGATACATTATCATTATGATGATAGAAAAAAGAAAATAATATTAATATACAAAGATAATAGCCATAAGCAAATACACGAGTATATACATATATATAATGTCCGTTTTCGTAACTTAGGTACTGAGATATAAAGTTGTGCGTAATAAATTATTTTTGTACATATTAATTAACAAATGGAAATGGGGGATGATTCAGTCAAAACCTTCACTCATTGAGCATAAAAAGTGATTTTCTGTCGTCCCGACCTTCACGGAGACGCAGCGCAGCGCAACTTGCAAAATACCAATTCGATTTATACGTCAGAATAAATATTTGTATAATTGTCTACAAGTGTCCTAAAGTCAATCTTGAGATTGATGTGTTTAATTTTTTATTTATTGTAAATGTTTTGTAAGAGTTTTTTTTTATGGGATAGGAAGGCAAACGAGCAGGCGTGTTTTCTGTGAGAATGTGGTACTTCCCCGGGCGGGCCAGCCTATTCATGCTACAGACAAATATTATCTCAATCTTGATAAACTATTCGTCTGCAGCGTGGCTCTACCATTATAAAAATTTATTAAGTTACATTTACGGAAAGAATATTATTATAAATGGATTCAAAAATTATTTGTCTACGATTTGAATAAAACAATACGAATACGTGTAGGTTGGTTCTGAATTTAGGTTTTATTTTATAAAGAGAAACATTGGTCAAACCTAGGTAACATTACAGAACAAGGTACGCAAGGTAGATGTGGATGTAAGGGTCGGTAGGGGAAGACCAAGGAGAACATATCCTTACCAAATTACAAGCTGCCCTTAACTGGTGAGCTTGTATGAAGAGAGTGATGAGTTTGGACGAAGCAAAGAACGTGTGCCGAGATCGTAGCAGATCTGTGGTTTCTGTCTACTCCTATGGGAAACAGTTGTCTTCATATGGTATGTATGTACCTAGATGTTATTACTGTTCAAAGGTATCATTTTGTTTTAAATAATTTAGTTATAAATTCTTTTTACAAAATTTAGCGTTTTACCGGAATGCAAGAGTGAATCGTGTTCTGATGCATTTAAGAGGAAACATTCTCTCCCTTTGTTCCGCATCAGAGGCGAGAGTCGAAAGAAGTTAACTACAGTAGGAAACAATGTGCTCGTCACGTCGGGGGTTTTGTGGGATCCTATTAAATGAGAGATAGACGGCGCACAGTGGAACGCTTTGCCTCCAAAACTGTGGAGTGAGGCGTATTGTCCGGCTGTACCCAGGCGCATTTCCTAGTCTCTTCGTCCGTCCCGACATTGTATGCGATTATGCACTGAAATTCAATTTAACTAAATGTTATTTTACAATGAACATTTGTGTCGGAGACAGATTTTTGTCAACCGCTCTTTGGACGTAAACAAAAGCGATTTGTTTAAAAATTTATGTTTGATTATAAATTCATTATTAACGCCAAGAGTACGATCGTAGGTATTATCAATAAATAAGTTATTTTATTAAATAAGAAGATTAGCTTAATGTTTGGATGATACTAGAATTCTTGTTTTTTTTTTTATGCTATAGGAAGGCAATCGAGCTGGCGTGTCACCTGATGGAAAGCAATCAACGCCGCCCATAGACATCCGCAATGCCATAAGCAGTGCGGAAGCGTTGCCGGCCTTTATGGAAAGTATCATTAGGAGAGAGGGGTGGGAGAAGGGGGATTAGGTCTCCGGAACTCAACCGCTCACCGGACGAAGCGCGGTAGCTAAGTTACCACTCAGATGCCAGTTTTCGGCGGGAGTGTGGTTCTTCCCTGGGCGAGCCGGCCCATTCATGCTACAAACAAATAATAGGCCATCTTTAACAATGTAAAGTCTGCAGCGTGGCTCTGTCACTTCAGTTAGTTAGGTAAATATTCCAACTGAGCTAATAATTATCTTACTGCTATTTTTATGTTAATTTATCATAATTTCCAATAACACGATTCCGTAAGAGTAGAACGTCGTAGAGTTAGGTCTTTTACAAGCGTGTAAAATGTGTCCACAGTCATTGCGTAAGTTATAAGATTCAGGTCAGGGAATTATAATTTGCAGAATACACTGGTATGATTAAGAAATCGGCTGCCAAAGAGACAAATGTTTATATGGACAGTCAAAAGTTTAGCTAAGATCCGCGACAAGCAAAACAATAACAGAAAATTAATAATGTGTGTTTTTCTGTTGGATTAAGTGGATTTATTTGGAACTTAAACCAAAACCTTACCGAAAATCGGCCATCAATTCTCCATCCACCAACTACTATACACAACACCAAACACACATTACCACTTTTCCATCTTGTAAACGATACGTGTTTTGCACCAACACGAGGCATCTTCAGGTATAGTCTCTACGGAAGACAACCAAACAACCATTTTTTGAGTAGACGAATGCTGGAGTGAAGACCGAGCCTCGTCAAAAGTAATGTGGTACGCCCCCCCCTTCTAGATAGAGTGACGACCTGCTCAAGGCGGCTGGCAGAGACTGGATGCATCGTCGAAGATCGGGCTAGGTGGCGCGCCTTGAGTGAGGCCTAATAGACTGATATTGATAATCGAGGTCGGGTTTGGGTGAGGCCTTAATCCAGCATTGGACTGCCTAAATTTATTTCAATTTAATATCTACGCCGACCGTTTTGTGTACCGATATTATATATGCATACTGTTGTAGCTGTATTATTAATCCGCAATAGGCTCACGTATTAGTTCCATAGCTGTATAAATAGGTGTGTGGTGATCTATGTAGCGAAGGCTTCTCTCTTAATCCCCACTCAACGCTGGCGGTCACGTATCGCCAACATGCTTGCACGACTGTTGTTCACACAACCAACATTTGGCGAAGGGAATTAAGCCTCCGCAAGTGGATCACCTGTTACCCTCCAGGCCGCAATCGGATTGAGATTGTAGTTTATTATTAGAAAAATAATACGACTCATATTGTAATTATATAACACTAGCTTTTGCTCGCGGCTTCGCTCGCATGGAATTTGGTCTGCCACATTAAGTTTCATGACAGATCATTTTAAATAAATATATATATATATATATATTTTTTTACTTAATTTATGGTTCATAATTTTGGTCATAGTGGCTTACACATAAAAGGTAGATCCTAAGGTACATCATCTTTGTGTAACTCCAATGCTTTAGGCAGCGTACGCCAAGATAGCTCTCAGAGGCCAGATTTTTTTCCGACTTAATTGACATGTACCGTTTTATTAATACCAAAAAAATTACATAAAATTATTATAAATTGTAGCCTATTTGTTATTCCGATGTATAACCTACATTACTGTAAAGTTTCATCCAAGTCCGTCCAGTAGATTTTTCGTGAAAGAGTAACAAACATACATACTCACAAACTTTCGCATTTATAATATTAATAGGATTATGTTTAAACAATTATTTATTATGTACTTTATAATCTATATACTGGTGGTATGATCTTAGTGAAAACTTTGAGCTAAAAAGTATTGTTACAAATACAAGTTGTCCGGTGTTAGAATTAAGTTTGAAAGTAGGTGTAAAATGAAATTCTAATATAATTTTGCAACAACGATGTATACGTATTTTGTTAGTGAAACGTATCTGATTTCATTGGTTGTAGATTTTTGCGTAGAGCAAGAGAAGTTATATAGGGTGTCCAGTAGAAGAATAGGAATATATTTCTTAATATTATTATTATATTAAGAGATGGAGAAATATTCGTATGAACATGATGGAAAAAAGTTTTATTTGTAGAAAATGATAATACGACGGCAAGTGTATCATTTTTTAGTTATCTATAATATTGAATATATTAAGAGGTAATTTTTGAAATGAATATCTAGTTATACTATTTATAAGTTTTACCAGGGGTTACCAGACTCGGAATAAATATTTATAAATCCATACATATATTTATTCCGATGCGGGGATCGAACCCGCGACCATTGACTCCGCGGGCGGAGACCCCACCACTAAGCCGATCGGTTGGTTGAATAATGAAGTCATAAAATATGATAAAAAGTCAAAAATGAAATTTTTCCTGATTCTCACGAGGGCGAAAAGCGTACAATGGAGAGCCGTTTCGATGCGATGAATGGTAGCGAATGGAGCTCTGTGGTCTCTGCCAACCCCTGCCGGGGATAGGCGTGAATATTTTGATTGATGAACTTTTATTTTTAATCATAAGTGTTCTGTAACAAAATCAATTAAATTCACGGAAGAGCGAAAGACGTGTTGTATTACTTGAAGCGTGGAAGCGAAACAGTCCCTCCAGCGTGACACTCTTCCAACTTTGGGAGTCGGTAAAGTTCGAGACGCCCCAATAACCTATACATCTCACCCGTGTCAATAATATAGGTGCGTAAATAAGGAGTGTAAGGAGCCGCGGCTGGTAAGTAATGAGCAAGAACGATCGGCAAACACATGGAGTAACGAAGGCGAGCCGCTAATTGATTGCCCGGCCACGCCTCGCTCGTGACAAATGTTTCAGCCCGGCTATTTAAAAAGAGGGGCTTCGGTGAACTCGGGACTTATTGCTGTGTACTATAACGCGCCTGTACGTTTACAGCTACACCCGCGATCTTTAGGGGGACTTCTTCAAATAGAATTCTTCATTCGATACAATATTACTTTATTTTACTTGTTTCAAATCATATGTCTTAATTTGTTGCCACCCGTCGCGTCCTGGCGTATAGGCGTGAATATATAAAATAAAAAAAAATCATATGCATATATATATATATATATATATATATATATATATATATATATATATATATATATATATATATATATATATATATATATATATATATATATATATATATATATATATATATATATATATATATATATATATATATATATATATATATATATACATTATTGTTTTATAACAATTTATTACTTTTTCATTTTACGTTTGAATATTATATAGTACCTTCGAACTTTGTTCCATAACTTATTTGAATAATTACTTACTCCGATGGCTTAGTGACAGCTTGGAAAATACAACTACACTGACGCTAGTTGGCGGAAAAAATAGACAAGGAAGTAATTATATTGTTTTCCTTAAATTTGTTTCTGAGTGTGTTGGATCTAAGTCAAGTAACATCGTAATGTATGCCAAGTTGCAGAATCAGCTACAAGAATTTATAAAATAATCAACTCATCCACGTTTAACGGAATAAAAGCATACAAAACAATACAGAACTCACAACTAAAGTGCCGGAACAGTGAATAGAACTAAATCTTACAAGTACATATATCACTGATACTCGAATTCGCAGGCCAGCAATCAGACAAACAACTACCAGGAGAACATAAATAAGAAGGAGGAGATAAATATTGCGGAGGTTCACTCTAGTATAGGGAAATAACACTCCTAAAAGAAATATCGGATGAAAATGAAGGTAGACATGATATATAGCCTTCTCAGTTGTGCACAATTATAATATATAAACACTAAAAACGTTTCTTTTCCCTTTTTGATTGAAAATTTATAAAAATATATTTATATATATTTTTATATAATATAAATTTTAAGAAAGTGTATATATAAGTATATACATTTTTAATGAGATTAAACAATCAGGCGTGTCACCTGAGGGAAAGCAATCAACGTCATGCAAAGACATTAGCTGTGCTATAGGGATTGCGGAAGGATTGTCAGCCTTTAGGAAATTTTTGAGCTTGTTTTTTAATGATTCCAATGTTGTATCGGTTCGAAAACACCCTTGAAGTTTCCACGGGGTGAAATAAAGTTCTTTTTACATTTCTACTTTTAAATGCAATTTTGTAACTTTTAGAAACTAAGAATTCTATTAACATTTGGAATTTTTAAAAAAGTAGAATTATCAAAAAAATTCCTGTAGTATCCGAAACATACGTATGTATATACTTATATATTTGCTTATGGCTGTTATCTTTATTTATATATTTTTTTCTATTATTAAAACGATAATGTACCATCAACCTACATCAAATTATCTTTTTAACATTGTGTCCATCCTACGGTTGTCTGGAAGAAATCGCTATTAGCGATAAGACCGCCATTTGTATATAAATATTACAATCAATAATTGTATATCTTCGGTTTACAATAAAGAATATATCTAGAGAAGAGAAGAGAAATACTAATTTTACATTTTTGCTGAAAAATAGCTTACAAAAATCCCTTCTCTCTATTATCACTAATATCATTTTTTTAAATATATAATTATCACAGACAATTATTTTTGATTCCAACTTTATAAAAAAATTTCGCAAAAAACCTTCTGACTCTATTATTGATAAATTTCCAAAAACATTTGATAGTCACTTTCCAATACAATTGTTATGATAATTTTACGAAAATAAAATATGATATTTATTAAAATTAGAAATTCATAAGCAACGAAGACTATATTTCAAAGCTGGCGGCAAGTTCACCTCGAGGCTTCCAACCCTTTTCGTAATTACTTACATAAATGCAAATCAGTTTCAGAAGCCGACAAAAAAATGTATTCGACGAGTTACCAAATACACAATTCGTTACCTTTCATCAAAGTGAAGGCAAAATAAAAAAAAAAAACAGAGAGTGAAGCGAAGGCACCGTTTGTTATCTGAAAGTTGGGTGATTAAGGTTTTTTACAGCCGCCGGCTCGCGGGGTGCCTCCCTAAAAAATATACTTCAAGCCTGTTCTAATTGCTCAAATAATTAGTAGTTCACTTGTACAAACAACTCTTACTTCTTTGACTGTCTTTATGCTGTTCTCCCCAAGCAGATTTACGTACTGTCGGAACATTTTCTAGTGGCAAAGCCACGCTGCAGACGAATACATTGTCAAGAATGGCATATTATTTGTCTGTAGCCTAAATGGGCTGGCTCGCACGAGGAAGTACCACACTCCCGCAGAAAACCGGCGTCTGAGTGGGTAGCTTAGCTACCGCGCTTCGTCCGGTGAGCGGTTGAGTTCCGGAGGCCCTATCCCATCCCCAACTCCCATAAAGACACTTTCCTTAAAGGCTGGCAACGCTTCCGTACTACCTATGGCACTGCGGATGTTTATGGATGACGCGCATGTCGTTTGCTTTCCTATCCCATAAAAAAATTTTGTATAGTCATTTTACATCCTTTGCATCATTTACATCCTTTGCATCATTTACATCATTTGCATATATTACTATTGGTTTTTTTAATGATGATGATGAAATAATACTACATGGATTTTGATTAATACCTTCTAAAACTTTTAGCTATCTGCTAGCATTAGATTTTACCAAACAAAGTAATATAGAAATGATCCAACGCTTCCAGAACAAGTACTCGGGGTATTGTAAATGTCCCGTGGTACGTCAGAAACGACGACCTTCATCGTGACCTTAAAGTACACCTAGTCGTTAGTATTATAATCAAATACGCCATAGCTCATGAACGAAGACTGCATGAACGTCGAGGCTATCCAGATCCTCGACAACACGGACTTATTAAGAAGACTAAAGAGAACTAAACCTTTTGACTTAGGTTAGTGATATCCCAGTGTAGTAAAGTGAAATGAATATTTTACTCAGTGTAAAGAACACAAGAACATAGTGTCTTTCACTTAATAGATACTATAAGAAAAGCACAAAGCTTGTAATTGTAACGAGAAAATTTACAACAGTACGGTAACCATTACAAAAAAAAAATGCTAGAATCATAGTTAAAACATTTCATAAAAAGTTAATTAAATTTAATTAATTAATTTTAAATTTATATGAATGAAAATAAAATTTAACTTTTGAGTTAAATTCTTTTTATATTACTTGTTTAACATTTTATAAGTTGGAGTGTTTGTAGCGAACATTTTCGAGAAGAACGCACCGTATTGTATCACTTTTCATCTATCTAGGTGGATAAATACCGATAGATCTGAATACAGAAATAACTAAATAGATATACATGTATACGATTTGGAAAATGTTATAACACAATCTTGTACAGAGTTATATTTGACTTTCCTAACACTAAACTCAGACTCGACTAAAGCGGTACAAACAAGGAAGTGGGAGGGATGTCGCTTAGCGGAATCGAACCTCCCAACCGACGCCTGTAATATCCTGCTTACAGACTCCAATGAGTTTATAATTGAACAATACACCGCGACGCCAGGGGCGCGACGCTTGTGCGAGAGGGATGAACGTGTAGAACGGCTCTGATTGAAATACAATAGAATAGAGGTAGAAGAAGTACCGCTCGGGCTTGTCGTTTAAACTTACTATTTTGAGTGTGAGAATAAATTAAGGTTTTAAAACTATTCATAGCTTGAATTCCAAAACAAACCACATCTAGTGCGGTGACTTTTGTAGTGGTAAAGCCACGCTGCACACGAATACTTTGTCAAGAATGACTAATGTTTGTCTGTAGCATGAATGGGCCGGCTTGTTCGGGAAAGTACCACACTCCCGCAGAAAACCGGCGTCTGAGTGGTAGCTTAGCTACCGCGCTTCGTACGGTGAGCGGCCGAGTTCCGGAGCCCTAACCCCTCCCTCTCCCAATTACATTAGGTTGGGCCACCAGATGCTTGATTTCGGCATTTTTTCAATTTCACCAACTGCCATCATCTCTTTTGATTGGACCCAGGATCTAACGGAGGACTTCTCGGAGGACAGAAGTTTTTCATATTACATTTGTATAATGGTTTGCCTTGCCAATCCACTTTGGATGTACGTGGTGAGTTATTGTTTGTTTCTTCTGAAATGTTAAAGACTCATGCCTAGTAATAAAAACTCATTGGCACGCTAAGCACGAGTCACTCACTGCCCAGAAATAACATGTGAGTTGTATAAGAAAATCCTTTTAATGAAATAAACATCGTACGAATCTAAATGCGTCTCATCATTTGGATGGCGCGCAAAGAACTTAACTAACGGTTACTGAAACAAGAAATCGATTCACAATTTAAGGCGGCCGGGTGCCTAATTGAAAAATCTAACTGAATTCTTCGCTACTTTGGGGCGCGCTTAAGTCAATTCGTCTTATTTAATCAAGCGGGAACGCTTGGAGAGGAGCAGGCAGAAATTTTACAAGTATCCTAATAAAACTTGCGAGGAGTTGAAGAGGCACCCAACTTGGGTGAAATATTCTACAAATTCGATACCTACTTGTTCGAACACAGGGACCGTTTCATAGAGAAGCTGGAATTTCGTGAGGCCTTCACAACTAGTATAAATTGTGTACTATGGTTAGAGATAATTGAACTTTTACAAATAAACAGTTCAAATAGGCTTTGTTAAATTGTTCAGTTTTGAAGGCAAAACTTTGATCAATACTACAGCCCACAAAACCTGCATTCAACGCACCACCACTCTATGGAATCAGCTTCCTCCGGTGGTACTTATACGACATTGGAACCTTCAAAAAATAGGCCTACTCTTATCTTAAAGGCCGGGAGCGCATTTGCGTGCCTATGACACTGCATATGTCTATGGGGAGCATTGATTGTTTTCCATTAGGCGATACGCTTGCTCGTTTGCCCTCGAATTATAGTCAAAATTCAGTCCTATTTTTGAGGGTTTCAAAGATGTTTCGGTTCGGAAATACCGCTGGAGGTAGCTGGATATACAGGATAATGGTGCGCGGAAAGAAATTTCTTGATAAACGCACCGTACTGGATCGCCACTCATCCAGATGGTGGGGATGAAACTTTTCCTCTCGGCGAGTTGTGCGATAGTGGAATTCAGCGGCCGAGATTGATCCGAACAATGATTATATCACCTTTTACTTGATAATAAAGATGGATTACTAAATAAAAAAAAAATATTGACCCGCTTCAATCTGCTGCTGAACGAAGGCCTCCTACAAGAAGCGCCTTCTAGCTCGGTCTTCAGATTCACGCATCCAGTTTCTGCCAGCCGCTCTACGCTGATCGTCGCACCATCCTACCTGTGAGCTTTTCATACTATAATACTAAAACGCATTCTCCACTCCAGCATTTGTCAGCGTTTCTCCTTCACGGATTGCCGAATCTCTGACAAACTTGACCAGTCCACTGTCACTTTAGCTTGCTAATTCGAAAAACTATTTCGGTGATTTTGGTTCTCTGGTGTATTTCTTCATTTTGAATCACATCTATCAGAGAAACACCGAGCATATTTCTCTCCGTTAAATAATTTAGATATAACAGTACTTTATTTTGCTTTTGACCTAACTAAAAGTATGCGAAACAAGCTCCCCGCCAGCTCACCACGACTTGTGAAAGAAGGCGGGACGCAATCGCCCGGGCATAATCCGCTCTAATTACTGAAACACTGTGCTCCTACTGAAGTTTGCTAATAAAGTGGATGGTACACTTGCCTACGGGACGGATGTAGGTAAGACTGTGTGCTTACTGCTTATATTCTCAGGTTGACAAGGTTTTAAATTAAACATATATAGGATGTCCGATGTCAGAATTAAGTTAGAGGTAGAATAATCAGTAATCACATGCTTACTAATTATTTTCTGCTAATATCTAGAGAACATCCTGCCTTCACTTCACGCACACGATTTCAACTAGATGGCGCCACGTCTCATACTGCTAGAGAGATCATGGAGCTTCTTGATTTCTTCTTTAACAAACTATAAAGCCGTTTCAGCGATATCCCCTGGCCACTCAGGTCACCGGATCTCGCGCCTATGGACTTTTATCTGGGGGGTACCTCGAAAGTAGTCTATGAAACGAACTCGATGATCATCTCAGCACCAAAAAATATTAACAGCATCTCGACGTTACTACTTCAGCGAGTGGCACAGAATACTGTGGCTAGATTCCAAGAATGTGCTCTATTCTCTTCTTATAAGTTATTGAAATTTGTTTACATAAAGTCCAAAAAGTATTGTATATAATTTAATTTGTATTAAAGAGAGTATGGTTTTTATAGGAAAAATATAGTAAAAGTATATGTGATCACAGCCTAAGAAAGTGAAGATCGAAGTAAAACTTTCGAAATTGATCCGAGTGTACCGAAGTTGGGATCGACTTGCTGGGGTACAGGGCAATACTTAAGTTGTAGTACACGTACGTATACGTTCACGCGAAAATAGAACACACATACAAATCCTTAAAGTTGATTTCTCTTCAACAAATTACATAATGTTTTATTGAGAATGCTTCAAACTATTTTCATTGGTGTAAAAAATATAATTTTTAAAATCGTAATAACACCAAAAATGTGCGATTACATAGAAATAGAAAAGCACTCTGCTTTTTACATACATACATATCGTCACGCCTGTTTCCCGTAGGGGTAAGCAAACACCACAAATTTCCATCTGCTACGATCTCCGCATACTTTCCTTGCTTCCTCCACACTCATCACTCTCCTCATGCAAGTTAATCGGTTAAGATGATGAAAGATGACTAGCAAAATAAATTTACATTGCGGAGGTGGATGGAAAGGTCGGTAGACGAAGGCCAAGGAAAATATACTATGACTAAAGTGCCGAAGTTTAGTAATTTAAAGTTTTAATAAATTAGTTAAAATAAAATTAGTTTAAAAAGTAATAAATAAAAGGTTTTAATGCATTAGTGATACATTTATGAATGTATCACTACAGTACTCCTGATTTTTATTAAACGGTATAATTTAGCTTGTTTATATGTATGTGTTCTAAGCCGCCAGTTTCATCTTGAACAATATTTTCGTTCTAAGAAGAAGTGTTTCGCTTGCAATACTAACGATTTATATTTTATAATACGATAATATGATTTGTTTCAACACAAAAAGCTTTCTCTCTCAATCGATCACACAATTTCTAGGTAAAAGCAAAACTATTTTTCCTGCGCAAATTATTAATATTGAGGCTCGAGTTGTATTTATAAAAATGTCAAAACAATTCGATCGAGACAAGAGAGCCTGCGAAGAAATTCAATTGGACTACAATAGGTTTACATAGAAACAAACAAATCGCTTTCCCTATCGCGATGATTCGACACCGACTCGTGTTTTGTGTACGCAAAGGACAATTTAATCGGGAATAATGCGCGCCCGTAGTTTGCGCAAAAGTGTTACACAGTGAATGGTTATAATTGGAAAACGTCAGGAGCACTGTGACGCCCCGCGGAGCGGTCCGGATTAGGGTCTGCTGTCAGAACCTCCGGCCAGACGGTGCGACGCAAGTCACGAGATGTAGCGATCTGTTTACTGTACCATACAACTTAGTATTATTTATTTCGATTATTAGACTCAGGCGTTACTTTGCGGAAATCCATTACTAATAACGTGTGTTTTCCTGCTGGATGAATTGGATGTACAGGGAACTTAAACTTAAACGTTGTCTTTTATTATATAATATATTATTATTATATATTTAACTAATTTCATATTTTATTATCATTACTGTATTTATAATTTTTTATTTTTTCTCTACATTTTCAAATATAAAAACGTAGAAAATATGTATTACATTGTACTAATAACTCCGGGATGCCCCTCATTTCACACAGGGATAACACAGGGAATTCCATCTTGTGATTTAGAGTCCTGTAACGTATGTAGAATTCTAGAAATAGATGTATTTATTTTTATTAATTATTATTAAATATATCTAACTATCATAAACTCGCTTGTAACTTTACTGCCACCAACGACAAATTACTGTAAAGCGGTTTCTCATATCAATCTTTTTTTTTGTGGGATAGGGTGGCAAACGAGCAAGCTTGTCGTCCAATGAAAAGCAATTAACTCTTAATAACTCTCTCCGCCAATCCACGGCTTGCCGTGCCAATGGATGCGTGGCTAGGGGCGAGCGTAGCAAGCGTGCCGACTGTCCCGGGATCGGGCTCCCCCGGGTACTATGGTGCTTTACTTCAGCATGCAGGGTTCTGCAGGGGCTGACCTCCATCCTCCCTTGTGGCTCGTGGGATTCACTAAAAGATGAATTTAAAATACCTAATTTGTTGAAAATGACGGCGACGTGGTTCGCCATCTTTCACGTTCTGTTTCTCATGAGGGCGAATAGCGACCAATGTTGAGCCATTCGTTGCGATGATTGGTCGCGGACAGAGCTCTGTGGTCTTTGCCAACCCCTGAGGGGGATAGGCATGAACATATTTAAAAAAAAAATAAAAAACATTTCAAATGTCCATTTTCATTTTGATTCTAAGGGAAATTCTTCAGAAAATACATATCGATCTTCCGTCAGTCAGACCCAACGACGCAGAGGAAATTATTAGGCCTCGCTCGCCCTTTGCTACCTTTAGCGGCACAAAACTAACAGACGGCAGACATTTTTAATCATAAACGTCCCGCGCACAAAGCAAAGTTCACGTCGAGATACGATTACCGTGTCACCGGCACTATTTCGTTACGCTTTTGAGAATACTGTGGATGCCTCATTAGTTTGTGATCGAAATGAAACGATTTTCATTCGAAATGTGCGAAGTCGTTTCTATATTTTTTTTTATTCGACAGAGAGGCAAACGAGCAGGCGTGTCGCCTGAAAGTAGGCGATCAACGCCGCTCATACACATCAGCAAGACAGGCATTCCAAATACGTTGCCGATTTTTGACATATAAAGGCTCGTTTGAAGGTTCCAACGCCGTATTGGTTCGGGAATAACGCTGAAGGTAGTTGGTAGTAGTTAGTCCATGGAACTGGTGGTGCGTGGAAGAAAGACTTTATTATATATACTACTTAGAGTCCCCGGCTATTTCTGAACACAAACGCTCGTCTCTTTAACTACCCTATTGAAGTAATTAAGTCTATAATCTGTATATTTTTGATATGTAAAATATTTTTAGACGTGAAAACATAATTTTAAACTTTTTTTTTATATTAAACATTATATAGTGTAGATAATATTTTATTCTTCAATTTTAATATATATATATATATATATATATATATATATATATATATATATATATATATATATATATATATATATATATATATATATATAGTATGTATATATGTATGTATGTATGTATAGCATGTAGAGAGAGCTATTTTGTTACTCAAAAACGTCTCTACCGATTTGATTGATTTTTTTTAATTTCTAACTCTAATACAGGTAAAGTTTACGAATAAAAGAATATATAGGGAAAACATATACAGGGGAACATAAATTGTAGGTGAAATGAATTTCAGCGGGCATGTAGTCGTTTAATATAAAATAGGAAATCACGTTAAGTATTCGCTGACAGAAATTCAAAGCGTGATTTTCGATTAATTATTTTTTTCCAATTAATTAACCGCGCAATGAGTTGAAAAGAAATTTTAATTGACTTCGGTTAGTTGGTTGGGCCGGCATTCGTCGATGGCTATATTACATCTACTATTGATTATTACCTTTTGTTACAGAACTCTGCATTATGTAAATTTAGACTTAAAAATTCTTCAGGTTAAAATTCGAAAATATATCCTAAAAAGGTTGTCTACATTCTTTATTTCTGGCAATAATATTAGATGTCATTTGACGAATTCTAAAATCTAACTTTACATAATGCGTAATAGAAGTGGTAGAGCCACAATGCAGACGAATAATTTGACAAGAACGGCATATTATTAGTCTGTAGCATGAATTTGGAAGTACCACACTCCCGCAGAAAACCGGCGTCTGAGTGGGTAGCTTAGCTACCGCGCTTCGTACGGCGACCGGTTGAGTTCCGGAGGCCTAATTTACTTTTGCATAAAGTGCACAGCAGGCTGATTTAATGCCATTGGGCATTCTCTACGAGTCAACCTGCGGCCGAAACAAAAAAAAATTGGTTTGAAAGTGATGAACTTGAAAAAAAAATCTGAATTACTTATAATATTTGTTTAACTACATACAATACATAATAATACATATACATATACATATAATATACACTTACATAAATATATAATAAAAAGAAAAAAAATTCACCTTGCAACAAGTACACTCATCCTTAAGTTCAGTACTTAAAAAAGTGTCGGACTATGAGATTAAAAAGGATTATGTTTTGGGGCTGTATGTCATTTGATCGATTTTAAAATACTAATATTTTGATTATCTACAATAGCAATCACACGTCTAATACTGAAAGGAATAGACCGTGAACAGCTTTACATAGATCTGACAAAATCGTAAAAATCAAAATACATTCGCTCAAGTGGGGATAAAATTGATAAATTTTCCATCAAATTGACACAAAGCGAGAGAGTCGGCGCGTGAATGGCGCGACCGCTTTAGCTCCACGGTCCTCCAACGCGTTGAATAATACAGAGCGTTTAGCGAGTAAGTCGCTTGTAGGGCGGGCGGCGCCCGCGGGCAACGCTCGCTCAAGCCGCCCACGCTGTGCCGGCGCCACACTCGAGCCAATATAGTTTCATTCTCTATTGATGTCGAGTTCCCGGACGCGGGGCGACGCATTTCAACACAAATTAAAAATAAAATGCATCTACAATTTGGCGAAATAAAATTCCGTTTGAGATAATTGATGTATGTGGACAGTTAAAACTTTTACTTTGCTTAGATCTGCGACAAGCAAACAACAATAAAAAATTAATAATGTGTGTTTTCCTGCTGGATGAAGTGGATTTACAGTAAAACGGCCGTCAGCAACTCTCCACCCACCAACCACTATACACAACACCAAACACACACTACCACTTTTCCACCTTGCAACCTTCACTTAATGGTTGTCTTCCGAAGAATCTACTATACCTGAAGATGACTCGTGTTGAAGTTTGCCGGGTCAGCTAGTTTTAAAATGAAATCAATGTTCAAAAGAGCTTACATTTTGTAGAATTAGTAATTATTAATTACAAGAACTTATAGCTTGGAAATATTATAAGATCTCAGCAGAAGATGTTCACGTCCAACTTGCAAATCATTAGCGTACTGCAGCATAATGATGGAAAAATCGATTCGCAACGAAGGCGACGGCGGCCAAATCAAAGCCGATCCGGGGGCGACGTCAATTTGCCATTGTTTTCGTTTGGATAACGAGTTGAGCAAATAAAAAGATATCGAACGCAGTTTTAGCAACTGTACATGTTGCTAAAACTGCGTTTTACGTTGTGTACATACGATGTGACTGTACAACAAGGCAGGCGGATGGCAGCCAGTGTGCTTTCCAGCAACTATGACTACATAGTACTACATGTTTGACTGACTTAATACTACGTAATGATTGATTTAATTCTACTTTACATATTAATTGTATGTGTATATGAGTATATATATGGATGTATGTGTACATCTGCATCAATATCGTCACTATGGTCCGCGATCTGACTACGTTCGTTCTTCCTGAAAACCAGCGGCAAGTGCTTCAATAGAACGCCTGGCATACGCTGAGCAAGAACCATTTTGTGGCAATTACTAGATTAAAATTATTGCCGTTTTGTTTTATTTATTTATATAATGTCATATTATTGAGGTTTCAATTTTAGTTATTGTAAAAAAATAAAGCGTCATGAATAAAGGTTTTTCTATTCTATTCTATTTCTATAAGAAAATTGACGTTATAAGGCAATAGGTATAGTCAAAATTTTACTTGGCTAAGAAAAAAAAGATCGATGCAAGTTGATGGAGCGACTCTTGATGGAGGACAAGACTAGAGATAAAAATGGAGAGTTATTTTGTTAGTCTCGCTGAAATTCAAAAACGGCTCGACCGATTTGAATATTTTTTTTCATTTTGTTAGCTATACTACAGGGAAGATTTACAAATAAAAAAATATAGGAAAAGCATAAAAGAACAGCTTGAAAATGAAAAATTTTTATTCCTCTCACTTCCAATTACTTTCAATAGATGGCGTTCGTGAGGGCTTTATCATATAACAGACGTGTTGTTATACAAAGCTGTCGTTTCTTTTGTGAGATTTTGAAAAGTATTGCATACCTAACATAACCAGGAGAAGATAAGCCTACCAGGAGATAGCATTTGTTAATTTGAATTAAATAAATTGTGGGTGAAACGAAGTTCACTGGGTCATCTAGTCTAAAATATTCTCTCCTACGCCTTCAGATTTTTAAATCAACGACATCAAGCGTTGAATCAAACGTTTGAATAGTTAATTAGTGTTCTACTAAATAAAAGATTATTTGGTGAATAAACCTAATATACTGTCAAAGTTAACTAGAACAATATGGCTGTCTGGCGGCTCTAAGCACTTTGAAAACTTTAAGTCAACATAATTAGTTTTTTTGGGAATCATGACAGTATTATTAAGACTTCTTCTGCCATCCCTTTTCCCATTATTTCGGGTCGGGTCTCCTCACTTTTTTGCGCCAAGCTCTTGCTTGCTCTTACGCCACAAACCTTTCTTGGGTTCTCTTTTCATGCAATTGGGCTTTCCTGCGGTCTCTTTTTATATTTGACCGCCAGGTCGATGGCGGGCTACCTCTTTCCTTCGCCGGTAGATTAAACTCAA
Source organism: Baronia brevicornis (assembly GCA_031353405.1). Lineage (NCBI taxonomy): Eukaryota > Metazoa > Arthropoda > Insecta > Lepidoptera > Papilionidae > Baronia > Baronia brevicornis. Next base: position 256,860 of record JASFAT010001006.1, on the reverse strand, counting down.
TTCGTACCACGTGGTCGTCTTCACGTCTTTTGATATGACCGTACCAAATAATGCGTTTTCGGAGATTTTATCAGTTATTAGTGCGACTTTAAAGGACTACCCTCACTAAATGTTTAACTACTACCCGCAATTTTTACAAAAACACTGTTCGCGCTCAGAATTGTTCACTTTTACGGCTTATACTCGTAGCTCGCTTCATTTATATTTTTGTGTTCAAATTAATTCTATCGTTGTTGAACGTTTCAAGTTGTGATAATTAAATTAATTTTGGTTAAAAAATGTTTTTTTTTTAATAAAATCCTTTTCTGAGGTTAAAAGTATTATTTCTCTGTCTATAGTATTAGTTCTCTGTATCTACAATAACAAGGTCGTTGAATTATATATTATTTATGAATATTTTTGTTTTTAATAATCAAAAATATATTAAGATTTGAAATGGAGAATAAAGAGATCACCAATGCACTCAAATTATTGTTTGTTACCACTATACTATTTATACTTAAACCAGAGGTTCTCAGACTTATTTGTCTACCACCCATTTTGAGAATCCATTATATTCTAGCGCTTCCTAAATATGTTTAATTTACCGCACCTCAAAAATCACGATCGCAATAATAACTTTTATTTTTTATATCGTGTTATATCAGTCTTATCCTATTTCAGAGATCTAGAGGTGGGTTTTAATTATAGTTTATTTTTTAATCACGCAGTCAAAAGAGCGTATGTGGGTCGCCCAAATGGACGTCGTCCTGTGGGGCGCCTAAGGTACCTCTGGAGAGATATGGTGTAGGATGATTTCCGCAACCTTCAAATCTGCAACTGACAGGAGGTGGTGCAGGACAGGGTACGGTGGCATAAGATCTGTTCGGAGGTCATGATCCATTTTGGGTCGCTGCGCTAACAAAGTTAGTTTAGTTTAATTTAATTTTTAAAATATAAAGCAGGCATCGCTCTCAGTAAACAACTTCAACAACCTCCAATTCTTATTCGGTCCTTTACCCCCCATAAAAGCCTACAGCGCCCATAAGGGGGCGTTATCACCCACTTTGAGAACCACTGATCTAAACGTAATGCCAATCGCCCGTAGAAAACTTTATGGACGGTACGTTTAAGGAGTAGATGTTATTTTTTTGTTAGTCATCGTCACAAATATTGGGAACACAATAACCGAAACCATTTTTTTTCGAGCGCGCCCGACCAGGGATTATAAAGAGTTGGTGAAGGCTTAATGCGTATCTTCCGAAGAAAGCGGCTCGTGATGTTTGCGCGCTCTTCGTGTACCGGGCTTAGCTGAAAGTTAGCGAAATCCTTAATACGTGACGTAATTAAGCTCCAGCCCTGGAGGCATGGCGCGGCTTACTTGTCCCGTCTGCGCCTCGCTCCGAACGGCGCGGCGCGAGGGGGGGGGTGTAAAAGTCTAAAGCTGTTGTGCTTGTTATTGCATTTGTTGAATTGATTGGTTTTTCACGGACGTGTTTTATTCTTTCATTCAATACATACTATTAGTTCACCTTTCCCTACGTACATATATACATATCGTCACGCCTGTTTCCCGTAGAGGTAGGCAGAGATCTCTATCCGCTACAATCACGGCACACCTTCTTTGTTTCTTCCACATTCATATATCATTTTATCCACTATATATTATTATATATAATTTATTATCTTCTCAAGTTCAAATACATTTTTTAAACATGTAGTGGATGACACTTGATGTTAATATATTGAAATTATAAAAAAATTGATAAATTTTTCAAATTTTTTTCTTTTTTGACCTAACCAGGAATTGACTTTAATTGCCGGTCTTTGAGAAATGTGACATTATAGGAGGGGGAGGGAGATTGGGTCTCTGGAACTCAACCGCTCACCGGACGAAGCGCTGTAAGCTGAGCTACCACTCAGATATCGGTTTTCTGCGAGAGTGTGGTACTTCCCCGGGCAAGCCGGCCTATTCATACTACAGACAAATATAATAATATGCCATTCCTGACAAACTTCGTCTGCAGCGTGGCTCTACCACCGGTGTGGTGTACTTTATAATCATTTTACATTATTATCGTCAACAAAGATATTCAAAAAGAAAATAATGAATAAACAGAAGTTTTTCTCAAGGGACGGGACGCGAGGGAAAGCGGAAACACAATATACATTTATTTCATTACGTCTGCACGCGCCCGTCCGAGACGTAGGCGTGATATATTAATTTATAATTGTTGCCACTTTATTTCTTGTTGAAGATAATTGTGTTTGCGAGCCGTGTCTGATTTGTTTGCACGGAGGCGGCTTTGTATTACGATTTCTTCTTTTCAGTCGTCCCGTTTTAATTTCTTTATAAATGTATACAAATCCAGTTAACATAATAACACTGGCGGCTCGAGAGGGATTTGCACGTTTCAATAAAAACAAATTTTCGGATAACGCCCGCCTTAATTTACTTTCACATTATTATCACTCTTGGACATATATATTTTCGAAACCATGTGTTTTCTAATACACTTTGAGACGTTTATTTGCACATATTTAGGTAGTTAGGACCACGCTACAGACGAATACTTTGTGTGACACAAGAATGGCATTTTATTTGTCTGTAGCGTGAATGGGCCGGCTCGCCCGGGGAAGTACCACACTCCCGCAAAAAACCGATATCTGAGTGGTAACTTGCTTACAGCGCTTCGTACGGTAAGCGGCCGAGTTCCAGAGGCCCAACACTCTCCCCTCCCATTCCGACTATAATAACACTTACCTTAAAGGTCAACAACGCTTCCGTATTGCCTGTGGCGCTGCGGAAGTCTATGGACGGTATTGATTGCTTTCTATCAGGTGGCACGCCTGCTCGTTTACCTTCCTATCCGATAAAAAAACAGCAAGCTTATAATTATAAAATTAATAATAATAAATCAGCGAGTATCTTTTCCTAGCCGCTAGTTTATGGTATTGGTACACGGGTGCGCGACCCCGGCCTCCCGAGCTACTGCCGTATCACCCCTCATCTTCCGTTGCGGTAGTCATATCCCTATCATCCTGTCTAAATCCATCTTTCCTTTCCTCTGCCCATTTCTTTCTTCTCTATCCTTATCATTTCCTCTCCGCCAATCCACGGTCTGCCGTGCCAATGGATGCGTGGCTAATGGCGAGCTTAGTCGCAAGCGTGCCGACCGCCGTGAGAGGAAGAATGGATAAAAAGATGGATGAGTTTGGAGGAAACCAGAAATATGTGCCGGGATCGTTGCGGATGGAGATCTGTGGTCTCTGCCTACCCCTACGGGAGACAGGCGTGACGATATGTATGTAATAATAAATAATACGCGTAGATCGCACGCATAGATTTAATGTTATGTAATACTGAATTTTTTTCACAATCCATATATGTATGTATGCACAGTCCACATATGTCCCACTGCTAGACACGTACTTCCCAATTTCTTGAGAAATGGACATTAAACCTAGCATCCTTATTTAACTTGGGATAGCGAGGCTTCCACAATTAGAATAATTTCTAGTTCTTCTCAATCATTGGTTTACGGTCGTGTCTGTTTCTTGATAACATGTAGAGAAGCACAGGTGATGTTCTACTTCTGCAGTTATTGTGGTACACTCATGCACGGGGCCGCCCATAGCAGATCTGTTTTGGTCGATCCAGCGAATTGATGCCTTGCGAGGTCTAATCCCTGGGAACTGGAAGCTTGGCAAAGATTGTGAGAATATGAGATCGTACAGTAGTAGAGAGGCACTGTTTGATGTCAAGTTCCGATAGGTCATACATACTTATGTCTATACAGAAATCGATATCGTGACTATTGACTCTGATAGCTTTACTAGTGAGCCACTAAATTCGCTGACTTAGTAGCAAAGCCAGTTAGCGTTAATTCGGGATACTATTATAAAACTTTATACGTACATACATATATATTCATTACGTCACTCAAAAGGGAGAGCTATATTGCTCTTTGCGCCCGAATAGTTAGTTGTCCCCTTGTAACCGCACAGGGGCCACGGGATTGACGTCCAAAAAAGGGTTCCAGAGGGTCCACGAACGCACTTTACGCGTCGTTTAATTGGCACGAACATTTAGCCCTGCGCGAAAGTCGCGACAAGCGAATTGGATTTATACACGTAAGCCCATCGCGAGGCAGCTCTTTGACCGGCCTCAACGTCAAGTTTTTAAATCACCACGCTTTTGGCCATCACTAGATTACAAACTGAGAGTTTTATAAGTACAAATATTGTGTAATTAAATTTAAATAAACTTTTTTTAGTATTTTTTTTTATGGTAAAGGAAGGCAAACGAGCAGGCGTGTCACCTGATGGAAAGCAACCAACGCCGCCCACAGACATCCGCAACGCCATAGGCAGTGCAGAAGCGTTGCCGACCTTAAAGGAAAGTGAAAAAACTTTTACGAATGAAAAGTTCACTTCACAAGACTCTTGTTGCTACAGAGAGTGCTAGGCGCGGTGGATATTTACCCTTATTTATGAAAATATAATTATAACAACTATTAGACTACCTTAGAGTCTGCAGACAAAAGACTTCGACTAGTGTATCATACCTATACTCTCTTACGGTGCCGAAACAAGGACAATGATTTTCCATTTGTTACACAGATTCACCAAAGAGAGAGCTATGCTCGGTGTTTCCGGGTGCCGGGAAATAAAGTCACATAGTTCTTCAAGTAAGCAAATTTGTGGCAGGCAGATACCACAGATCTCCATCTGCAGCGATCCCGGCACAATTTCTTTGCTCCATCCACACTCATCACTCTCTTTATACAAGCTCGCCCGTTAAGGATACTTTTGACCTGGCCTTTCTTAAGAATTTGTTGCAAGAAAATAATTAGTAAGCAAGCGTTTACTGATTATTTGACCTATATATAACCGGATAGCCTATCAATATCAATTAATATCAGCCAGCGGCAGTCCACTGCTGGACATAGGCCTCCCACAAGAAGCGCCAACTAGCCCGATCTTCGGCTATACGCATCCAGTCTCTGCCAGCAGCCTTGCACAGATCGACGCTCCCTATAGCCGGGGGGCATTCCACACCACGAGATCTCCACTCCAGCACTCGTCTACTCCAACGATTGTCAGTTCTCCAACAAACGTGTCCAGCCCATTGTCACTTCAGTCTGATAACTTCAAGGGCTATGTCGGTGACTCTGGTTCTCCGGCGAATTTCTTCATATCGAATTCTATCCACCAGAGAAACCCCGAGCCCTCTTATAGCCCTCTCCATAGCCCTCTGAGCGACTTTGAGCTTGTCAAGGAGACGGACCGTCAGTGTCCACATTTCGGCACCGTAAGAGAGTACAGGCAGGACGCATTGGTTGAAGACTTTTGTTTTCAGATATGATATTTTGGATAGGCTTTATAGATAGATACATAGATATATTCTTCATTGTATACCAAAACAAAGTTATACAATTATTGATTGTATATTTATATACAATGGCGGTCTTATCGCTGTAAGCGATTTCTTCCAGACAACCGTGATGGAGTCAACGTTAAAAATATAATTCGATGTAGATCGATCGTTATCGTTATAACGATAGAGAAAACCTATGTTTTCGTTATTTTTAACATATAATATTAACAAGAACCCAAATGTTTTCGTGGTTTTTATTTGGATAAGTTATTAAAAGTAGCAATCAGGTAAAAGCGTTTGTGAGACTGAAGATATGTAAACATCTTTGTGCAGATGTATGCAGCCCGAGTTCTGCATGCAGTGCCAATAGAGGGCATGCATTTGGCACGCGGCGCAGTTGTTTCAGCTAAAAGATTAATTTCGGATATAGCTACACACCGATCTAATTTATTATCTAGTTTCATTTCGGTTTGACCGAATAGACTTATTTAGAACTTAAGTAATTCTTCTTTTTTTCTGACTTTTCTTTTAACTTTTCTGGGCCCAACCAAAAGTGATGATAGCAGTTGGCAAAATCGAAAAAATGCCGAAATCGAGCTCTGGTGGCCCAACCTAATGTAATAGGAGTGACTAAGGCTCACAGACTTCGTTGGCTGGGCCACGTTGTGAGAGCGTATGTGGGTCGCCCAACTGGACGACGTCCTGTGGGGTGCCCCAGGTACTGCTTAAGAGACATGATCGAAGATCACTTGCGCAACCTTCAATTCTGTAACTGGCAGGAGGTGGCGCAGAACAGGGCACGGAGGCGTAAGATCTGTTCGGAGACCAAGATCTATTTTGGGTCGCTGTGCCAACAAAGTTAGTTTATTTTTTTAACTTCTCCATTTTACAATCAAATTTAAGTATTTTCAGCGGAGGGGAGAGGAGAGAGGGTTGGGCTTTCGGAACTCAAGCGCTCACCGGACAAAGCGCGGTAGCTAAGCTACCACTCAGACGCCGGCTTTCTGCGAGAGTGTGGTACTTGGTTGTGATACCCCGAGCAAGCCAACCCATTCATGCTACATACAAATATGCTATTCTTGACAAAGTATTCGTCTGCAGCGTGGCTCTATCACTAGTTTGGTTACAATTGATTGCATTAGTAAATGAAAAAATACTAGTTATCGCAATTTATGAAATGCATTATTATGAAAACTATAACTATATATTTACTCAGTTGGTTTAGTTATATCTTTACTGTCTTGTTCGCTTTAGCTTTGAGAATAAAAAATACCTTCAATAAAGAACCTTAAACATTATTATGTATTCATAGACATGCTTTTAAACTAAAATGTTTACAAAGATGTGGAGCAGTCTCAATTGAAGACAAAGAGATGCGTCACCGTAACCGCGGAGTGTTCGTAAAATTCATTAGTGAACGTCGGCCGGTCTCGCTTACAGCGGTTTGAATAAAATATAAAGCGAAGTAGAAAGAGAGCCTTTTTATCTATTAAACGCATTTGTTGTTACAAATCTTCGCTCTCTCTCTCTCTCTCTTTCTCCACGGGAGCGGCGTGTTGGAAGCGTTGCTGGCCTTTAATATATGTGTAGGTTGATTTCTAGAAGGTATCGTTGAAGGTAATTGGTCACCGTAGTGACCGTACTGGATCTGCACTCATCCAGATGGTGGGGACTAATTTTTTGTTTACCTTTTTCTTTCTTCTAGGTAGTAGCCTCTCATTCCTGAATGAGCGTCTCATTTCCAGCGGATTGTTGTGACATCTATTATCAATATTTCTTGATATAGTAACTATCATGTTTATAATATATAGTATTACGGTTTTTTTAAACTGTTTAAATTATTCTATGTAATACCACTATCGTAAAGAAAACGTATTTAAAGGTAGTATTTAGTATTTATAGGTACTATTTATTTTAGTAGATTTGGTTAGAATTACTGGTTAGAAATTATGTTACATAACTGCCAAGTTTAAACTGGCGTATTTTATTAGAATCATAAACCTTTGTACATAATCAACTAAGAGTAAAAAATATTATAGATAGATAGATATATTCTTTATTGTACACCAAAAACAAAGATCCACAATTAGTGATTGTAATATTTGTATACAAATGGCTGTCTTATAGCTAATGTCGATTTATTCCAGACAATCGTAGGATAGACACAATGTTAAAAAGATAATTTGATCTAAGTTGGTGATACATTATCGTCAGAATTACAGAAAAAAATATTAATAAGCAAAAATATAAGTATATACCTATGTATAAATTATAAATATGATTAAATAATATAATATTATTGACATTGATTTCTGAGAATGGTGGTATAATTCGCTTATTTGTGGGGAAAAATCACAGATTATATAAGAAATTTTTGTTTATAGTTCTAATAAATGTGAATTAGTAGCGTAATTGCTTTTTGATATAAAAGTTCATCATTCGATGGCGAAATTATTTCAATGCGTCGAATCGCTTACGCCTGTAATGTAAAGTTGGCAGTAAAAGGGAATGGGTGTCTCGAGTCTCCTTCGCTTGCATTTACGATCTGAGAGTTTTATTTCGCACTCCGGTACGAAAACCATAACACTGTTATCTTCGTCATCACCCTGTGGTACTTTTAAATCTTAATTCTCCAAATTCGCACAGCGCTGGGCGGAGTCATATTGTGATTTGAAAGGTTAAACTTCCTTTCATGCTTTAGAACTGAAGCTATAAGGACAGTTAATAAATATACAAAACGACAGAATATTCTTTATTGTAAAACAAAAATTCACTTTTCGGTTGTCTTCCCTAGAGTCTACTATACCTGAAGATGCCTCATGTTGGGGCAAAACACGTGTCGTTTACAAGGTGGAAAAGTGGTAGTGTGTGTTTGGTGTTGTGTATAGTGGTTGGTAGGTGGAGAGTTGCTGACGACCGTTTTTCGGTAAGTTTTTGGTTTAACTTCCAAATAAATCCACTTCATCCAGCAGGAAAACACACATTATTAATTTTGTTATTGTTTGTTTGTCGCGGATCTTAGCTAAGCAAAAGTTCTGACTGTTCACATAGTGATGGATTTCCGCAAAGTAACGCCTGACTCCATTAATCATCTTTTAATTCTTTCTCCACGGCGTCACTCCAACGGTAACTAGGACGACCGACCGGGCGATAGCCCTCGAGATGCCCCAGGCAGGCGCGTTTTAAAGCTCTATCCTCTCCCATGCGCATAACGCGGCCCAGCCAGCCGAGTCGTTGTGTTTCGATCTCGCCTATGGTATTGGGTTCAGCCATTACGCCTTCGATCTCTTGATTCTTCAAGACTCTCCAAGATCCGTCTTTCCTCCTCACTGGTTCAAGTATTTTTCTGATCTTCCGCTCAGTGACCAGGAGTTTAATTAAATACATACATATAGTTACGCCTGTAGGAGTACGCAGAGACCGCAGATCTCCATCTACTACGATCTCGGTATAATTCCTTTGCTTCCTCCACACTCATTATCCGCCTTATACAAGCTCGCCGATTAAGGGTACTCTTAACCTGGCCTTTTTTAATTTAATATGTAATTAATATAAATATTTTAACTACATTTAATAAAACTAAATATTAAATTTTGTTTATTTAAATAAATTGTAAATTCCATTTGGATTTCATCTATATCCTCAGCTTAATTTAGTCGGGTGTCAAGATGTTTTTATTTATTATTTTTTTTATATATTCACGCCTATCCCCCGCAGGGGTTGGCAGAGACACAGAGCTCAATCCGCTGCCATTCATCGCAGCGAAACGACTCTCGATCGGTCGCTTCTCGCCCTCGTTTTTATTTATTATTGAACTATAATATATTTATAAATAAATTTATTTCTCTATATGTTTTTTACGATTGTGCAAGTGGAAATAATTAAGACGTTTGAGTGTATCAATGCAACGAAAGCTCACTGGAACGAATGTGAATGAAATGGAGTGATACACGGAGGAGTAGAACGAAAACGTTTTCACGGCCGATTACCCACAAGATGGACAGACTTCATCAAAACTTCTACTGAGTGCTCCATTAGTGACTGCACACACAGCGCCGCAAATGAGAGATGGAGAAGCCTTGCTAAAGTCGTTATCACCTTATTGACGATCCATACGATCCATGACCATGATCACTCGGCCAGGAGTGTATAGTGGAGGATGAGCATACATATACTAAAACCATTTAGGGAACATTACTATTTAATTGCTTCAACTTCGGTTCGGGTTTCACTTCTCTTTACTTTAAGTTTCATTTTTCGTCACTTTACTTCCACTTCTTCTCTTCTATTATTTTCTTCCGTATTAAACTTCCCTCGAAGACGTCTTCCTGTACCTTTTCCTACCCAAGTATATGTTCAACAGATAAAAAGACATAAAAAGGGGGACGAGGGGGAGGGAAAGAAAGTGGGAATGCTCTTATGTTTTATTTGGTTTTATTCTGTTATACTTCGTAAACACACCGATACAGTGTAATTAGATTCAATGCGGTATTCAGGGTATTCTTGCCCTCCCCTATGGGGTATAGTGTGTATGCTTTTATGTGGACACCTAAATATGTGGACGGGGAGGTTTTCATCAGAAATAATTATATTTCTTCTTAAAAGGAAAACACTGACATAATGATCCGTTTAAATCAGGTTTATCTGATTATTTAACAATAAAAATTTCTTATCATTTTTTTTCTTTTGCTCTCACATTTTACTTCTTTGCGAACCCAAGTATATGTTCAACAGATAAAAAGACATGGAAAGGGGGTAAAGGGGGAGGGGGAGAGGGGGGATAGGGGGGAAGTGGGAATGCTCTTATGTAACAGTATTTAGTTTTATTCTGCGATACATCGTAAACACACCGATACAGTGTAATAAGATTCATATGCGGTTATATTCAGGGTACAATTATTTTGCGAAGCGGCGCAAGGTGAAAGAGTCATTTCGTTTCACGAACAGCGCGGGAGGTGAGGCGAGGTCGGGTACGCGGATGCAATTTGTGCCGAGACGCCGACGGCGTGTTTTTTCTCGGAGGCGGTTCGCATTTCTGATGCAAATGCTGTAGTACGTGGATCATTTCGCTGTGATTCCCGAGCGTTTGGAGTGGTTGGTTGGGGGGCGAGGGGAGGGCGGAATCAAGCCCGAGTTAGCGCGCTGCTTTTTTAAGGAGCGCGACGCAAACTGCCAGGTTTTCCGCGAGACATTTTCTTTTGTGTGTTCGACTGGAGTATGTTCAGATTTGAGGAGAACGAAGGCGGTGAATACGTCGAGGTTTTAGTTTCCGTTGTGTTTATTATATTCTCTGTACTGTTTGTATGTCCAATACTTGTAAATATGACGGTATTTATTTTTTTTATGGGAAAGGAAGGCAAACGAGAAGCCTCCTATCAGAACCTTATTTATACTGTAACTCTACAATTATACATACATACATACAAACATATCGTCACGCCAGTCTCCCGTAGGGGTAGGCAGAGACCACAGATGTCCATCTGCTACGATCTCGGCGTACTTCCTTTGCTTCCTCCACACTCATATTCTCCTCATGGAAGCCCGCCAATTATGTATTGTAAATCAATTATTATTATATTATACGTAAATTATTGTAATTGAAAATAAAATAGCAATGGCCTGCCCATGGCAAACGAAACAACCAATTGAAATTGGTTTAGACAAATGTTGTACGGAAAGCGTATCCTGGCAATAACAAGAGCCAGATAACAAGAGCCAGATGGAGTGAGTGGAGATCTTCGCAACGAACTTTTGGAACGATTCACAGGATCTGGATGCATGGAGGCAAAAACTGGACAAGGTAGAGCGCCTCAGGATAGGCATGTATGCCATAGCCCCCATGTCATTTGCAAACCAAACTTATTTTCTTCCTCCAGTTTCTTTTCCTCATCAAGTCTTTCTGTTTTCATACGCACATATTTTTCAAACACATGTTTTTAACGTGTCTGTACTGATTCTGATGTTGCGTTTACAAAGAAAGGTGAAATCACAACATACTTTATATATAAATAAACAACTAAAAAAGCGCGAAAGACGACTGGCAAAAGAAATTTACGTTGTGAATGTAGATGGAAGAGTCGGTAGGGGAAGACCACGGAAAACAAAACTTAACGAAATTTCCGAAGTTTTTAAGAAAGGCCAGGTCCGGGAAGCAAGAAAAGTGTACTGAGATCGTAGCAGATCTGTGGTTTGTGCCTATCCCTACGGGAGATAGGTGTGACGATATGTATCTATGAAAAAGAGCAAAACGTGCCACGTGACCTTCTGCAGCCTTGATTGCTAACAATTAAATTTTCAAAGGGATTCGATTAGAAGCCACCAGTTCTCCCGACTGCGGTTCATTCACATATAGCACTTGAAGCGCACAGTTTCACAGAAGCGTCCTCATTCCGTGAAAGTAAATCAAAAGAGGCAATCGCGGGCACACGGCGGGGCTGTGTTGTGCTCTATAGCCGGCGGTTTGCATTTTAATTAATGAAGAGGCGGTGGGGTGGGAGGGCGCAACAGTCGGTGTTTACGCACGAAGACATCCCGCGCGCGAGACATTCGTCCCGTGTCGCCCGCCCAGCTTAGCGGGAAGCCTTACTCCATTAGGAAAATTAATGTTTCGAATTACTCGCGGCCGACGGAGGTGCGACAGCGGGTTCGAGGGGGGGGAATGGATTCTTGGAAGAACTGAACGCCGTTTCTTTTGCACCACATTTTTATTAACTCACCTCTTCTTTGCTGTCTGTCTGTTCGCTATGAATTAATGTAATCGATTTTAAACTAATTGTCTGTTCAACTAGAAATTTAGCATAACTTAGACTAGTTTAGTTTAGTTTTTCTTTTAGCGTTCGAAATGTGGACATATTGACGGATCGAAATGTGGACATATAGATATCTCGATATCAGCTGGACTCAAATGGTGGCCAATGAAAAGGTTCTCCAACAGTTCAAGCAAAAATGTGAATTGCCTACCTGGGTCATATCATGAGACATGACAGGTACAAATTGCTGTATCTGATCATGATGGGAGAAATCGCGTGCAAAAGACAAGTTGGTCGAAATAGAAAGTCTTGACTAAGTAATATCAGGCAGTGGACTGGGATAGCGAGTGCTTCAGAAATGCTGCACCTCGCGAAGGAGGAGGAAAGTTGTGCCGAATTGGCTGCTAACCTTCGCAAGTTGGAGAGGCACTTTTAAAAGAAGAAGAAGACTAGTTCACTATCTTCAAGGAGATCGGCGACCGTTTATCTGTATTTTTTCCAATCCTCAATCATACCAATCTACTTTTCTTTGCTTTCCACATTCAACCAGTCTTTAATATGACAATGACCAGCTTTTCCAGGTTACCATCTACGAATCTGGTATCTGTTTATATTCCGGTATATATAAATAGAAACAAGATTGCTAGTTTCCTTATCAATATAAATAAAAGTTAAACCAATGGAGCTATAAGTACATTTAGATTTTGTATATTCGTTTATTTTTGTAATACTTGAAGTGGGCGTGAAGACGGTGGAAATCAATAGACTTGAGGATATTTTATTCTTCATTTTCTTCTCGATTTTTAAGACGTGGGAGTATAAACTGTTTGTAATATCTAAGTTTAAGTTAGATTAAACCTTTTTAATATACACCCATTTAAAAGAAATGCAGTGTTTCACTTATAGCTGTTTCTTTTTTTTTATGGAATAGGAAGGCAAATGAGCAGGCGTGTCACCTGATGGAAAGCAACTAACGCCACCCATAGACATCCGCGGCGCCACAGGCAGTGCACAAGCGTTGCCGGCCGGGCCGGGGGAGGAGCCTCCGGAACACAACCACTCACTGCATGAAACATGGTATCTAAGCTACCACTAAGACACCAGCTTTCTGCGGGAGTGTGGTACTTCCCCGGGCGAGCCGGTCCATTCATGCTACATACCAATAATACGCCATTCTTGACAAAGTATTCGTCTGCAACGTGGCTCTACCAGTTCAACAATGTAATTTTAGCCTTTAAATCTCAATTTTTTATAATTGCACATATAAATCTCTATTAATTTATTGCATATCAAACACAAGTTAAATCATCTCTCATATATCAAAGGGATATGTCCCATTCCCATGTCCATTACGTTGATTCTATTAATGTTTATATTTGCAGTTGTTTCCCGTACGATGTGGAGTTGGGACTGATCAGCGCTGCGACTGTCCAATTACTCTCTTTGTGGCGTTCAGCGTGTGCGGTCGCGTTTGGTCCGGGGGGCGCCGGTGGTTAATTGGCTATGCAGCTAACTACCCTCGTGTTCGATAAACGATAATTTAGAACGAAATGAGGGTAGCAAGCGAATTTTCGACGTGAATGTACCGAATATGAAATGGCAATGCATTGATTATCACAATGGTGGAGTAGACGAGTACTTCTTCTAAGAGTGCCTCTCCGACTTGCGAAGGTTGGCAGCCGATTCAGCACAACTTTCCTCCTTCTTCGCGAGGTGCAGCAGTTCTGGAGCACTCGCTATCTCGGTCCACTTCCTGATATTACGTAGCCAAGACTTTCTTTTTCGACCAACTTGTCTTTTGCCCGCGACTTTGCCCATCATGATCAGTTGCAGCAATTTCTACTTGTCATGTCTCATGATATAACTAAGGTAAGAAACTTTTCTACCTTTGATGGTCTGCAAAAGTTCGCTTAAATATGGTCGTTCAGTACTCGTCTGCGTGAACTTTTTAGACGACTACTGGAAGACCATATTTAGTCAAACGTAATGTGGTACGATCCCCGGCTAGAAACTGGACACGTGGAGCCGAAGATCTGGCTAGTTTGCACGTTACGGGAAGACCTATTTCCAGCAATAAAGTATTAAACGCTGATAATCCCCATAAAACGTTTAGTATTAGATCTTATCCAAACAATATATTATAATCGCATGGTACGCATTTGTCGCCTATACAATAATATATTGATTGAGCACGGCACAGAAAAGTTAATAATAAATTACTTTCTAAAAAGTTATTCTAAAAAGTGATGGAGACCGGAAGTTGAGGGAAGGGAAGCATTGGTTATTCAAAATGGGGGGTGGTAGTACTTCGTCCTATGAACGAGCCTATCTATCGGCTGGCCTAATACATAAATAACAAACAGGTGCTACAGAAATAAAAAAATATTAATATCGTTTTGTTTATTAAATAAGACGATATTTTGTTTGGTATACTGCAAACCCTCCTATAACGCGGTAGATTGGTTCCGCGTTATACGAGTGATCACTGTAATATATAATCAATGTTGCTAAAACTCAATAACTGGGGACAAACACTAAATAAAATAATGATGTGCAAACAAAGTTGCTTATCGATTGTAGAATCATTATAAATTTTTAACAGTAGATACATACAAATATATGAAATCCACGCGTTATACGAGGGAAAATATGCGTTATACGAGGAACATGAAATCGCGTTATACGAAATGGCGTTATACGAAATGGCGTTATACGAAATCGCGTTATACGAAATCGCGTTATACGAAATCGCGTTATACGAAATCGCGTTATACGAAATCGCGTTATAGGAGGGTTTACTGTATTCAAAGGTGTTATATCTAAAACGTTTCGTGTACCAACGCGTAGTACGCAGCGGCCGCGCTCCGTCCCTAGCCGGGACTTCATTTCCTCTCGCTGATGGATGACGCCGTATCTTCAATGAGATTTATAATGGCGTGTCACATTCCCACTGTGCGACGCATCGCTTCGCATGGCCCGTCTCTTAGCAAGATTGATGCATAACAAACTCCAAAAGCCAGGTGCCTCCTCCATAATATAGTACATATATAATCAGAATTATGATGAAATTATAATTTGTGGTTTATTACATTACCGTCCTTACTGATTATTGTATTTGAAAGAATTCAAGAAATATTTTAATATTTCAGTATTTCTATTACGTAAATTTCTGATAAAATATTACAAAAATTCAAATTCATACATACATATTATCACGTCTGTTTTCCAATGGGTTGGTAGAGACCACAGATCTCCATCTGCTACGATTTCAGCACACTTTCTTTGCTTCATCCACGCTCATCATTCTTAATACAAGCACAGGTGAAGGATACTTTTGACCTGGCCTTTCTTGAGAACATCAACAATTTGGTCAATGGTATGTTCTCCTTGGTCTTCTCCTCCATATTTTCATCCACATCATACATACCAAATTCAAATCACATTAATTTATCATTGATTCCCACGAGGATGAGAAGCGACTAACGGAGAGCCGTTTCGATACGATGAATGTGAGAGGAGGGACGGACGAAAAGGTGGATGAGTGTGGAGGAAGCAAGGAAGGTGTGTCGGGATTGTAGCGGATGGAGATCTGTTGTCTCTGTCTACCCTACGGGAGACAGGCGTGACGATATGTATGTATGTATGGGCGACCCTGATAGCTTTCCATCGGGTGACACGCTGGTTCCATTGCCGTCCTATCCCATAAATAAATATCAATGTTCTGAATAATCCATGTTCTGCACCATTTAGCAATAATATTCTTGTAAATGAAGAACATAGGTATTCTCTATTTAAGTTTATTTCATAGATTGTATTTACCCAAATATCATTTAATAAAGATAGCATTTATATTACAAATAGTCATTGTTATCTGCCTATTTGTTTGTCTGTTCTGTTTAATTTTTTTAATATTAATGACGATCTCTCCAAGTTGAGCTTACTAAATTTAAATATAGCTAAAGACTAAAATGGAATGAAAAACATAAATATTGTTTATAAATATACCACATTTTAAATATGACAAAAAATTAGTTGTAATAATACATTTTTCTAATAGTGGTAGAGCCATGCTGCAGACGAATACTTTGTCAAGAATGGCACAATATTTGTCTGTAGCATGAATGGGGTCTGAATGGTAGCTTACCTACCGCGTTTCGTACGGCCGACTTCCGAAGGCCTCACACCCTCCCCCCTCCCATTCCCACTCCCATAATGACACTTTCCTTAAAGGTCGGCAACGCTTCCGCACTGTCCATGGCGTTGAAGAAGTCTATGGGTAGCGTTGATTGCTTTCCATCAGGTGACATGCCTGCTCGTTTGCCTTCCTATCCCATAAAAAAACATTGTAAGAATAGTAAAGGTATAAAATTTGATTTTGAATTAATAAACATTGGCGCTTAGTCATATAGTCTAAAAATAATTTGGATTTTCCCTCAACACAAAGCATCAGAGAAAAACGTCGCTTCTGATTTCTTAAAACCTCACAAATATTGCTCCGTCATAAATATAATGAACAAAAAATAGCAAAGCAATTCACTCAGGGGTCACGGCGTTATAGTGGCGGTGCGTCCACTGATAGAACACAGAACCCTTCGCTTTCACTTGCCCCGGACAAAATGAAACTGACGTCCGCCACTCGCTGGTAATGTGATTGCTGTACATACATGAACGTCCTAACCTAGAAACGGCGAACACGCCACGCTCAGTCCGGACCGGGATACTAGTGATGAGTACAATATCAATACACATTTATAGTTACAATATAAATACACATTTATAGGTACAATATAAATACACATTTATAGTTACAATATAAATACACATTTATAGGTACAATATAAATACACATTTATAGTTACAATATAAATACACATTTATAGTTACAATATAAAAACGCATTTACAATATACTATAAATGTGTATTTATATTGTAACTATAAATGTGTGGTACATTTATAGTTACAATATAAATACATATTTATATTTTATTTTTTTATTATATATTTTCACGCCTATCCCCCGCAGGGGTTGACAGAGACTACAGAGCTCCATCCGCTACCATTCATCGCATTAGTCACTTTTCACTACTCGTGAGAATCAGGACGTAACGGGTGGCGAACCACGTCGCCGTCATTTTCAACAAATTAGGTAAATATACCTAATTTAATAAAATTCGTCGAGTGACTGAGACGAATTTAATAAAATTCGTCTCAGTGACTCCCACGAGCCGCAAGGGAAGATGGAGGTCAGCTTCAGCAGAGCCCTGCATGCTGAGGTAAGGGCACTATAGTACCCGGGGGTATATATAGGAATTTATAAAAAAAAGTTTATAGTCTAAAATACTATAGTCAAGACCACGAGACCGTAGATGAGGGTCGCTCCTTACTATACAACTGTGTGCAGGAGAAAAATATTCTTAAAAGGCAGTCCGTGAGGAGGCTCAGGTACACGCGATCGTTACTAATGCATTAACCTGGCCGCCTCCGTAATCGGTCCCAGCGGCATGGTGGCGGTCTCCACGCATCATTTTACTTTACCACTCCGCCCGCATCGCTCAGTACCAGCATCGTTTGCTTTTTGAGAACATCTTTTGCCAATGAATCTCTTATTTTCGTATCCTATTATTTCTACCATTTATACTATTATGTAGAGCGCTCGTTTGTATCACTCTTTATGAATTTCTAGTAGTTATTTCCAGTTCAGAAATTTACGTACCGTTTGACAATTTATTTTTAAAAGTGCTAATAATGGCTTGCTTGATCAGGATTTTGAGATTTCAAAATGAGGTTTTAATATATTCATAAAATTTTTTTTTGACGCATCAATATTTTAATATGTTAGAAGTTAAATACAAATAAAGATATACTATTGATTGATTGAATAAAAATATACAATATTTTTTTTATGGGATAAGAGGGCTTGGATGCAAGCTTTGATTGCTTTCCATCAGGCGACACGCTTGCTCATACGAGGATAAGATGCTCGTATGAGCAAGCGGTTGCCTGATGGAAAGCAATCAAAGCCCATAGGTATCCACGACACCATAGGTATTACAAAAGCCTTGCCGGTCTTTAAAATAAATGTAGAGTTATTTTTGAAAGTTCCAAAGTCTATGTTATAATTTAATTGTTAAAATCAACACAAGGCATCATCAGGTATAGTCGATTCTATGGAAGACAACCGTTAAGTCTTCCGTATTATATATTATTTTTCTATTTTTTTTGCTTGTCGCGGATCTTAGCTAAGTAAAAATTCCGACTGTCCGTCCACATAGTAATGGATTTCCGCAAAGTTACGCCTGACTCCATTTATCATTTTCAAAAATTCTTTAAAGAGATATTTTTTACAGATTTCAGGAGGTTTTTAAATTAAGAGAATAACTCCTAGGTGTTTGTGTGAGTCGCTAAACATTTGCAAAGTTATCAACGCCAATCTACCTTAAGCTTGTTTCTTTTGGTTTCCAAGCAAATCCACAAGCGCCGTCGGTTTTGGGGGATACATCGGAATAACTAAATAAAATACTTTCTCGCCGGCCGACGGCTAAATGTTTTCTTTTGCTGGGATGAATTGAAAAGCTCCTGTATTCTTATAAGACCCCGTCTGCACGGATGAGTTGATAGTGGAAAATTTTTATCCGTTTTCTTTAAAAAAATAAAATAAATAGCATCTTTATATTTCAAAGATAAAATAACATTTTTTTCCCCAGGTAGTGTAGATGGCACAAGACTTCGTTGCTTATGTCAGAAGCCATGGGCACACCAGATAGAAGAGAAAAATTTATTAGTTTATTTAAATTAATCCTACCTCTAGTTTTTTTCCTATTTTATCCAATGGACTTCAACGAAGAGCTGCGCAGAATCAGCAAAGAAGATCCAATAGATGTCCAGATACATCGACAAAAATAGAGATGGATATGGCATACCCTCCGGCGCCACGCCAGTCATATCCCCAAACAAGCCCTCGAATGGAATCCGCAGGGGAAGAAATGTGGGCCCCCAAAACAAACTTGGCGGTGTTCTGTGACGGCCGAAGTGCAGAAGATGGGCTTATCCTGGAGCGAAGTGAAGCGTATAGCCTCCGACAGGTCGAGTTGGAGAAACGTTGTGTCTCCCTGTGTCCTAAGTCCCCCTGGTAGGGGAGAGTTGTGGAGAGAGTTTTTTCCTATTGAAACGAAATACGGTAAGTATTTAAAAAACAAGAGGTAGCCTTCCTATCCCACAAAAAAATCTACATATAATACATAACTGTATGTAAATATATTCATGCATATTATGTATCATATACATTGAGAAAAATATGAAAATAAAAAAATGAAATATTCACCTCGCAGCATCAATGATTCTTATGAATAGGACTTAAAACATTATATACATATACAAAATAAGTAAATTCTATCTAAAGTTTATAAAAAGCTGCTAAACTCCATAACATAAAATTAAAACGAAACTAATATTATGATAAATCTACCAATTCAACTTGGCATGTTTATATAAGTTGTAATATCTACTCGCTGTGCTATCCGCAGAAAGTTTAAACTTTTGTTTTACAAATAACCCGTTATGTTATTGTTTTTACGTGCGCTCCCACGATTTGTTTACTTATATAAGGTTTTATGGGAGTTTTATAATATTTTAAGAGACCATAGATTTTTAAATTCAAATATAATACATAATAAGAGTGTAATACCTTCAATCAAGGAATATTTAAGTAATAAAAATTAATATAAATGTGATGTCGTATTGTTATCGAAAATATCTTGTTTGAAACTTGTAGTTAAGTTTTAAAAACCTAATCTTACCACTCATTATAATATCAAATAGTATAGAAGTAAACAGGTTTTCGACTTATTATTTGTAATGTTTTTAAGTGAAAACTTCTATAGCCGCATTACCGACTATGGGTAGGGAAAAAATCTATCGGTTCGCGTCAGCAACATGCTAATGTTGATATATCTATAGCTATGAGTATAGCTATAGATATACGTACATGCAACACGCCAACGCATATTGTATATATCCGATTGTGTGTGCGTTAAACGCTTCATGGATGGATTAAGTATATGTGAGTCGCGTCAGCGACATACTGTAGAAATGGCAGAATTTATATATTCAAAATATATTCAAAATTTTCAATATATTCAATATATATTCAAAATTTGTATGAAATTTCAAAATACAGTTTTAAGTTTTCACATTTGTCAGCAATCCTCATGACTGCCACCAATTTTTGTTCTTCATGTGAGGTTTATTGGCTGTATATGTTTCACGATCGGTTGCCACCTGATGCCAAGACAGTAGCTCTTAGCTTATTATTTGTCATATTCGAAATAAATTTATACACGAATTGTTATTATGATAGTTTCTAGATTTCATACATGTCCATTTACGAGGTACGCACTCGACGTATGGAGTTAGCCCTTGAAATCGCAAGCTGAATGATGAAGCAACCTGACTCAGGCCCCGAAAATGATAGCTTCGTCACTGAATTGACAAGGTGGTCGAAATTATATTTGTTCGTTCTGCACTATAGCTTTAGATATACAACGATTTATTTCGGCTATTTTCATGTCTTCGGTGTGTACGCGGCCTTATAGTAAGATAAGCTTGTGAATTACTCAGGAGGTCAGGCGATCATTGAGGTCGACCCACGGCGCATTCCGCCTTACCGCGCGCTCACATAACTTTCCTTTTTCCAAAACTGTTATTACTTACAATACTATGAATTGATGATTAGAACGTACATAGTTTCAAGATAAAGAACGCCTATTACTGTAGATATACTATTTTTATCTATGGTCTATGGCGAATGTGGATGGAAGGGTCGGTAGAGGAACACCACGGAAAACATACCTTGACCAAATTGCTGAAGTTTTTAAGAAAGGCCAGGTCAAGAGTACCCTTAACCGGCGGACTTGTATGAGGAGAATAATGAGTGTGGAGGAAGCAAAGGAAGTATGCGGAGATCGTAGCAGATGGAGTAGATATCTGTAATCTCTACCTATCCCTACGGGAGACAGGCATGAAGATATGTATGTATGTATATATCTATAGTAATGTATAAAATAGCTTGATTTGCGTGTGCCTATCGTCTGGCTTAATATGGTTACTCTTTTACTAATTTCACAATGAGGAATGCTCCGAAGTAGTTTTCGAAATAATTCCGGCCGCTGAATTTTACTATCACACATTTCCCCATAAATAAAAAAAATCATTCATTTCCATCCGCATCTGGATATATGCATCTGGGTTCGGTGCGTTTTTCCCGCAACTTCTTTCCACGCACCTCTACCCTGTGGAGTAATGCTTCGCCTATGGATGTCTATGTGTAGCGGAGATTGCTTTCATAGACATAGGTGTTATTCAAGGCGCCCCACCTAGCTCGATCTTCGGCTACACGTATCCAGTCTCTGCCAGCCGCCTTGTGCAGATCGTTGATCTCCATCTAGGAGGGCGTCCCACACTACATTTGCCGAGTCGCGGTCTCCACTCCAGCACTCGTCTACTCCAACGATTGTCGGTTCTCCGACAAACATATACACTTTAAAAATAGTTTTTTAGGAAACTTATTAGATCTCATAAGCTTAATTTAACTTCAGTAAAGGTCAGTTAATATCAACTGCTCTGCCTTTGTGTGCTTTGGGAGTTCATCACATCACCTGTATCAAAGTACGTTTATATTCTGCACACATGAACGAGAAAAGTTCGTCCAAGCGCAAATCACATGTCACTGCATATCCGCAAGTTATAAACCTTTATATTGCCTGCTAGAGATCATAACTGTCCGACTTAGCTGCTTACCATAAGTGTTCCTGAGTTACAAGACAGTTCACCACAAGTTTCGAAACATACTTGTTCAGGCACTACACTACGCTCTTAGAGAAGTTTAAATCTTAAATTTTATGATGTTTTACTACTTGCCAAAATTTAATAATGTCCCACAATTTTCACTTTACTTTGTAACTTGTTCAGTGAATTTTATAATATGTGCAAATTATGTGGATAGTCAGAACCTTTACTTAGCTAAGATCCGCGACAAGCGAACAGAAACAGAAAAATAATATGTATGTTTTCTACTGGAAGAAGTGGATTTACGGGGAACTCAAACTAAATTTAACTGATAAACATACGTCAGCTCTTCATCTCCCAACCACTATCAAAAACACCAAACACACACCACCACTGTTCCACATTGCACACTATACAAGTTTCGCTTCAACACGAGGCATCATCAGGTATAGTAGACTCTACGGAAGACAACCGTTAACCGTACATTCAAATTATATATGTTTAAATAAATTTAATTTGTCAAAAGTTATAAACAATTACTGTTGTTTCAAAACAAGGTTCTTAAAACTTTTACTTAACTAAGATCCGCGACAAGCAAACAACAATAGAAAATTAATAATGTGTGTTTTTCTGCTGGATGAGGTAGATTTATAGGGAACTTAAACTATTTCTTACCGAAAAACGGCCGTCAGCAACTCTCCACCCACCAACCACTATACACAACACCAAATACACACTACCACTTTTCCACCTTGCAAACAAGTTTGCTGACGGCCGTTTTTCGGTAAGATTTAGTTTAAATTCCCTGTAAATCTACTTCATCCAGCACGAAAACACATTATAAATTTTCTATTATTTGCTTGTCGCGGATCTTAGCTAAGTAAAAGTTTTAACTGTCCACATAGTAATGGATTTCCGCAAAGTAACGCCTGACTCCATTAATCAACAAGGCTCTTCTAAACGGAGAAGAACCGCTAATGTAGCGTGCGTTTATTTTTAGCCTCGTTTTACTATCACCTTCCTCGACTCAAAACGGAGACCGGTGGAAGGTGATGCCTATGGCACTGGGCTCTATATCTATGGGTGGCGTTGATTGCTTTCCATCGGGTGTCACACCGGCTCGTTTGGCTTCCTATCCCATAAAAACAAAATGTAATGTAAAGGTAATTGCAGTTCGGCTAATGAAATTGTTTCCTTCTGTGACATAAACAATAAACCTGTCCCGGCCCCTGAACATGACGCGGAAAAATATATATCTTTTTCTGCAATACGGCCGACATTAGAGTCATGATAATAAAAACTGTTCTCTCTGTGAGGCGAGCTCGTCCCGATTCGTGCTTCCTTTATTAGCAGACATCCGAGCTTTACTCCGACGACTTTTTTATTCCCGCTTATCCGGCCCGACCCGGGTGCCCTTGTTATTTTTTTTAAATGCGCCTCCCGTGAAATATTTTGTTCATAGTGTTAGCCATTTTTGACTTTATATAAACACCGAACGGACTTAAAAAAAAATTCAATCAATCAACAGCCGTATGTCCATCAGTGGACTGGGCTAATGCTGGATTAAATAGACCTCGCGCATGAGATTTCCGCCATGTGGCACGTTGATTCAACTGTCATAGTACCCATACTGGTCTCTGTGAATGGACTATCGGTAAAAATTTGGACGCCCATCTGTCCAAGTTAGTTTTAGGTAAGTGGGTTAAATTCAAAATTCAAAAAGCAACCATATTGTGCACGGCTAGGATCGTGAGAAGATTCGTTTCCTTGGATACATAATCGTTCGTGTGCTTGGTTTATCCTGCCACGAAGGATATATAATATTATTTTTATAGAGATTTTTTTTATATTAATAATATTGTTATTAAGAGAAAAATATGTAAATAAAGGATAAAAGTAATAATCTTTATTTCAGACAATTTTTTTTGGTCCATACATTTTACATTTTTAAATTTGTGTTAGTAATTATGTACACCTTAAAATTAAGTTAGTAAATTATTAAGAAGCGCCATTTAGGACGATCGGCTTCATTCATTTAGTTTCTGCCAACCGCCTTGCGCAGATCCTCTTACCATCTAGTCGGGGGCCCACACTACGTTTAAAAAGAAGCGGTCTCATTCCAGCACTCGTCTACTCCAGAAGTTGTCGGATCTCCGACAAATGTGACCAGCCCATTGGTACTTCTATGGTGGTATGATGGATGGGAAATTGGTTTGTTAGTTTACAACGCTATGTTGGTGATTTCTCTGGCGGATTTCTTCGTTCCGAATCATACTTAACAGAGAATCTCCGAGTGTAGCTCTCGCCGTAGCTCTCTGAGTGATTTTGAGCTGGTAAAGTAGACGGAATTTCTTATTTTTAAATTTTTTTTTAAATTGAAAAATACGGAATTCTTATTAATATTTTATGTGTTTGATACTCACAAAATTAATAAATAAAATGTCAAATATAATGTCAAATAGTAAGTAGAAATACAGTAGTATTTCACAGTTTATTTGACATTATTTTAAAATATATTTTAAATGTCCTATCATTCAAATTTCTAATGTTAATAAAAAAATCTTTGTTTCTCATTATAATTTTTTAATTCAACTTGAAAAATTTTAATAAGGTATTTGAAATTATCATTTATATAGAGTTTTTTTTTTTTTATATATATTCACGCCTATCCCCCGCAGGGGTTGGCAGAGACCACAGAGCTCCATCCGCTGCCATTCATCGCAGCGAAACGGCTCGTCATTGGTCGCTTTTCGCCCTCGTGAGAATCAGGACGTGACGGGTGGCGAACCACGTCGCCGTCATTTTCGACAAATTAGGTATATTAAATTCGTCTTTAGTGAATCCCACGAGCCGCAAGGGAGGATGAAGGTCAGCCCCAGCAGAG
Source organism: Baronia brevicornis (assembly GCA_031353405.1). Taxonomy (NCBI): domain Eukaryota; kingdom Metazoa; phylum Arthropoda; class Insecta; order Lepidoptera; family Papilionidae; genus Baronia; species Baronia brevicornis. The sequence continues at coordinate 232,083 of JASFAT010001006.1, read as the reverse complement.
CCCTGCATGCTGAGGTAAGGCACCATAGTCCCCGGGGGAGCCCGACCCCGGGACGATCGGCACGTTTACGATTAGGCTCGCCCCTAGCCACGCATCCATTGGCACGGCAGACCGTGGATTGGCGGAGAGGAAGGGAAAGGATAGAGAAGAAAGGAAGGGGCAGGAAAGGAAATGCGGATTGGGGGGGTTACCAGACTCGGAATAAACATTTAAAAATCCATATAAATATTTATTCCGATGCGGGAATCGAACCCGCGACCATTGACTCCGCGGCGGAGAGCCCCGCCACTGAACCAATCGGTCGTCAATTATATAGAGTTATTTATTAATAATGTATAACTTATTAAATTTTGTATTGTTTTTCATATTGTGACTTTTAAAAATATATCCATTGCCTGAATACATTGTGAATGTTGTGATTGTTAGTATCGGTCGTTCCTTGTTGCTTTTTTAACAGCCCATATATGTCCCACTGCTGAGCACGGGCCTCTCCAATTCTGGAGGAACGAATGTTAAAACTACCACGCTTGTCCAACGCGAATTGGTGGGGTTACCAGACTCGGAATATATATTTGTACCCCATACATATATTTATTCCGATGGACGGGGATCGAACCTGCGATTATTGACTCCGTGGTCGGAGGGCCCCACCCACTGAGCTAATTGGTCATCTTATTGCTTTGCTACCTGTCAAACCTGATAGTAAGGAGAAAAAAATTAGATGTAATAATGTCGCATTAAAACACTTCCTTGTGTTTGCGTAAATAGGTCACGTGGTAGGATCTATCTACATATACACACGTACATACATACATACATGTATCGCACCCTGCCTTTCCGTAGGTGTCATAAAAGTTGACAGGAAACGACGTAAAAATCTCGTGGCTTCCGACAAATGCCGGAATAAGTGTCTTGAATATTGCAAACCAAGACGATTTCTACAGAACTTCAGTGGTTCAGTCGAAAGCTACCTTCAAAACTCCACGTATGATGATAAAAATGGGTTTCAAGAAATAGAATTTGCTACCACGTACATATGTAAATAGTAGTTAAAGATTTAAGGAAAAATTGACGAATATTTCAGTGAGACGCTCGATTCCAAGTGTGTGCCTGACATAGTAATCAAGATTTAGATGAAATAATTAATATATATATATATATATATATATATATATATATATATATATATATATATATTATTCTTTGAGGTGTTTTTATTATTTATGTTTGAGAACATAATTCAGAAACCAGACACCCTGTATATTGTTTTCAGGTATTTTGTCAAAGTATTTTGATAAAGTGGCATGTTCGTACACATGACTGTGTGCGAACATAGCGTATTAATCAAGCAGGCTGCGTTCTTCTAGTAAATCTACGAAGGTTTTACTGAGAAGCCTTTAAACTAGATTAGGTCTTACCCGGGTTACTTTGAAGTTCGCGTACATGAAACCTTAAAAATGCACGGTGTCGTAGGTTACGTAAGTGGCTTTGTAAGATCTAATCTGGAAAGACAGATCTGAGCTAATTCTCCCCTTTATAAGTTCTACATGATACAAAACAAAAGCTCGCAGTTGATAAGCAGATAGCTGATCTGAGTTTTAAGACTGAGCTTTAGGATGTAAGCTTCTCATAGAGCCCTTACTAAAAATTACATTTTTACATTTGTTTTTGAAGTGAAAACTTCTATAGTCGCGTTACACGACTCTGGGTAGGGAAAAAATTTATGAGTTCGCGTCAGCAACATGCTAATGCTTAAGGTATATCTATGTATAGCTATGAGTATAGCAATAGACATACTTAAAACACAGTTAATGCGCGCGCAGCTGCCTAAGTACACTCATCACGCCAACACATTGCATATACCCGATTGTATGTGTGTGTATCGGACGCTTTATGAATGGATAAAGTTGTGAGTCGCGTTAGCAACATGCTGTAGTAATAGCAACATTTAATTTTATAATTAGTTTGTAATTTTCAAATAAAATTTTTACTTCTGTCGGCAGTCCTCATGACTGCCTCCGATTTTTTTATTTTTAAAAAGAAGCCAACAGAAAAATTCATATAGGCTGGTCAGCATTTAGAACACTCCAGTAAGTCTTTTTGTCGTCCAAATCTCAGAGTCAGAAGAAGTCTTCGACAAGCGTGGCTTACTTACTCTCTTTTACGGCGCCAAAACGTGTAAAAGTGGTGCGAATGTGTGAAACCGAAGAAACTTTGTCCAGTAGTGGACTACTGCAGGCTGTTGATGATGGTGGAATTACGACTGATAAAAAAATACGTTACGGATGTGGATGGAAGGTTCGGTACGCGAAGACAAGGAGAACATACCTTGACCAAATTGCCGAAGTTCTTAAGAAAGTTCAGGTCAAAAGTGCCCTTAACCGGCGAGCTTGTATGATTAGAGTGATGAGTGTGGATAAAGCAAAAAAAGTGTGTCGAGATCGTAGAAGATGGAGATCTGTGGTCTCTGCATACCCCTTCGGGAAACAGGTGTGATGATATGTATGAGATTAGTCATTTGGGTTAATAAATAGAATAAGTAATGTCTTTCAAATTTGCCGCATACCTGACATTCGTTGGAAAGACGGATGCTGGAATGAAGATCACGTCTTGGCAAATGTGTTATGGATCAAACGAAGTAAGCCTGCAGCAGGGCGAATAGCAATAACTGTGGATACGTAGAGCAGAAGACTGCTATGATGTGATGCGTTTTGAAGAAAGCCTAGATGTAGGTCCAGCTGAGAATAGTCACAGGCATCAAATAACTTATCACCATTAACAGAATAATACTTCGGCTATAGCAACCTTAAAACAGTCAAGTTAAAAGAATCCCCTGCTAGAAGAAGTAAAAATACATACAACAGAAGAATAGAATTTGAACATCATTATTTTATTTACTTAAAATATAGAACACAAGTGCGTTTACATTAACTTTGAAAACTAATGAAATATGAAAGCTAATATTAAGTTTAAAATAACTAACACACTCTGCTCGACTTTTCGTTTTAATTACCCGCGGCAAACGGGATAACATGTGGAAACAAGGATATGTTATCTCTCAACCCTATGTTTTGTAAGGGTGGAATTTGATTGAAGGATACGATAGGTGTATATTGAATCAAACCTCAGGAGGAAATTGAAATTTATTAGACTCTTGACACAAAATTATCTGCAAATACACGTATTTGCGAATACTGATGGTACAGTCATGGGGCAAAATTTGTTCGTATAAGGAATTTAATTTAAGTATTTGTATTGAACGATATATGGGTGTTCTTAATTTGTAAAAGAAACAGAGTAATTTATTCGCTTTAAAAATAGGAACAAACGTGTCCAGCCCATTGCCACTTCAGTCTGCTAACTTCAAGAGCTATGTCTGTGGCTATGGGCTGGACACGATTGTCGGAAAACTGACAATCGTACCTCAACCACACCGGGGAAGTATCACACTCCCGCAGAAAATCGGCGTCTGAGTGGTAGCTTAGCTACCGCGCTTCGTACGGTGAGCGGCCGAGTTCCGGAGGCCCAACACTCCTCCCCTCCTTCTACCCCCTTCCCCTACTCCGTCCCTCTATCCCTTCCCATTCCCAGACAAATATTATGCCATTCTTAACAAAGTATTCGTCTGCAGCGTGGCTCTACCACTAGTCTTGATTGCTTTCCATCAGGTAACGCACCTGCTCGTCTGCCTTCCTATCCCATAAAAAAAGGTTCAAAACTATGATTAGGTATCTACTTCACTGAACAGAGCACTAATTGAGAAAGTATCTCTTGCCTTTTAATGCGCTTCAGTTTTATAGTGAGAAAGAAAAAAATATACAAAAATATTAATGTAAAGAGAAAACCTTATAAGTATTTCAAAACCTTGTAAGTGTTTCAATTTAATATCGAATTCAACTTAAAATATACTTGTTTTGTTAAGGTTAAAAAAATTATATTAAAAGCTGCTTGCATTGAAAAATAAAATTTCAATATTTCCGTAACACCGGGTCCTTTTGAAATCAATTGAGAACTACTCTTGCATTTTCAATTAATTGACGGTTGATACTTACTATTGTACATATATATTCGATATAAAATATAATATATAAGTATTTTTATTTATTGTATCATTTATGTTTCACGCATATAGGCTTATATTAATAAGTTGATGTACTCGTATAATATTTTTTAATTAAATAGGAGAGCAAATGAGCAAGGTTATCAACTGATGGAAAGCAATCAACGCTGCCCACAGACATTCGCAACACTAGTGGTAGAGTCACGCTGCAGACGAATACTATGTCAAGAATGGCTTAATATTTATCTATAGCATGAGCGGTCGAGTTCCGAAGACCCAATCCCCTTCCCCCTTCCCCCTCCCCCTTCCACCTCCCCTCCCATAATGTCACTATCCTTAAAGGTCAGCAACGCTTCTGCACTGCCTTTGGCGCTGAGGAGGTCTATGGGCGACGTTGATTGCTTTCCATCGGGTGACACGCCTGCTCGTGTGCCTTTCTATCCCATTAAAAACACTTTAGGTATTACGGAAGTATTGTTGGCATTTAAGGCATGTGTATACTTATTTTTTAAAGGTTCTTGTGTATCATCGGTGTGTGAAAGTTTCAGGAAAAACGCACCGTACTGGATCGCCATTCATATAAAATGGTAGGGATGAAACTTTTTTTTTCAGCGAGTTTTGCAGTAGTGGAATTCAGAGGCCGGAATTATTTCGAACAATTCTTCGGAGGACTCCCCATGGTAAAAGTGATAAAAGATTATTTAGCTTTTAGCGTATCAAAATTTTCACTGCAATACAAATTGTATAGTAAATAAATTCAAAGTACTTTCAATATTATAGAATTATGCGATCAAATACAAGTCGATCTACATTGCTCAGTGCCTAAGTAAGTGTTTCCAAAGTCATTGCTCGTGGGTTCAATTCTTACATCAGAATAAATATATGTACAGGCTTACAAATATATTGTTGCGAAACACATATGAAAAATCATTTTTTGATGAAACGATTAAAACCCCATTTTGGAAACTCAAAATCCTGATCAAGCAAGCCATTAGGACTTTTAAAAGTAAATTGACAAGATGTCCGTCAATGCGTGACAAGAACAGTTAAAAGAAAATAGCTGCGCGCGGGAAAGGGACAGGACGAGGTCGAGAAATGTCTACACATTGCTATAATATTTCTGAATTTTGGGAATTCTAGAACTTTCAATAGATTTATTTTTTTTTACCTATATAAAGGTGCGACGATGCGTCGAAAAGGAGTTTAAAAGTTTAATACGGAAGAAAATAGTAAAAGAGGAGAAGAGGTAGTAAAGTTAAGAGAAGCATAATTGGTGGTCGATTCAATTTTTCCGATCCCCGAACCTCAGCTCGTAACAGTATATTCCAAGTTTGTATATCCCGCTAACACATCTTGGAAAAGCGTGTAATGAGAATGTCCCATTCCTTCAGAAATCGTGAGACCCTTTACCCAGTAACAGGACATGCATATATGAACAATGAAAGTATCATATACAGTACAAAAAAGTTCACAAAGCACTGCTGAATTCAAACAACCAAGTAACATTTAGGGAAGCGGATACAACTGTTGCTGAACGCAATTTGATCACGGCACCCGTGTTCCGTGGTCCGTGATCCGTGTTCCGTGGTCCGTGCCACACATCCGGATGGAGAGATTTAATTGTTTCAAACTGTACGTGATACGCGACTAGATGGATTCGACTGGTCGCGGAAAAGATCACGCGCGTGATTTCACTCCCGCTTTCGCGTTCACAATTCCACACCGCATTAAAATTTCAAATTTGAATCATTTGTTTGTGGCCATTGTTATATTTCAGCTTTTATTTTTAATCTATTTTCGATTTTATTTTTAATTTACTTAGCTACACGTATTTAAACAGAAATAGTAAACATGTCATCGTTGTCTTTTTTAAGATTTATCTTTATGGGATAGAAAGGCAAACGAGCAAGCGTGTCACCCGATGGAAAGCAATCAACGCCGCCCAGAGACATTCGCAGTGCCATAGGTATTGCAGAGACAAATTACTGAGCCAGAAAAATAGATAGATATATTCTTTATTGTACACCAAAAACAAAGTTATACAATTATTGATTGTAATATTTATATACAAATGCTGGTCTTAATGTCAATAGCGGGTTCTTTCAAACAAATGTAGGATGGAAACTGTGTTAACAAAAATTTGATGCAGATATACATGTGAGTAAATCATAAAAACATATTTATAAGGGTAGATTATGATTTTTGACAAGCTTTTTGAAAATTGGAAGAGACTTCACTTATTTCACCTCCAACGGCACCTACAGCGTCATCTTCAATCATGTCTCTCCAGCGGTACCTGGGGCACCCCACAGGATGTCGTCCAGTTGAGCGACCCACATACGCTCTCTTGACTGTACGATCCTCCCCCATCCTCTCCACGTGGCCCAGCCAACGAAGTCGGTGAGCCTTAGTCACTCCTATTACATTACTCCTATTACATTATTATATTAAAAAGGATTAAATAAAAAAGAGTACAAAAAGAGAGAGTATATGAACATTCCTGTGAAGACGAATGGGGAGCCTCTTGAACTTAGCGCGGAAATATAAGCCGAACCACTGACACGAAAAGAAGAAGATTGTTAATTATGTAATAGAAATTATTTGTTTAGGTACAACTACAATTTTATTTATTTTAAGATCAACCATATGTACAGACATATATTTGGATTATTTAAGTTAAAGTTGTCTTACACTAAGAAAAGAATAAAATGTTCCAAGTGCCAGTGACTGGAGGCGGAGAGACTGAATGCGATCTTACTGGACAAAGAAAAGGTGCGCTTTTGTGAATCCTTTGTCCGGTTTATAGTGTCACATCGTACTTTGACATTAAAAAGGTGAAAGACAAGTTATATTCAATTTTTAGTGTAACATTATCTTTCCACGCACCAATAACCTGTAGAACTAGTTACCTAGAGCGGTGGTCTTAAAGCAATACGATATTTGAACTTTCAAAAACAAGCCTATAGCTTCCTTAATGCCTATGATACTGCGAATGTAATGGGTAGTGTTGATTGCTATCCACCAGGTGATACGCCTGCTCGTTTGCTTTCCTATCTCGAAAATAATTAAAATTTGTCATTCTTAAATGTATGTCATAAAAAATATTCTAATTTGCCACCATTATCATCTTATTATAATTTACTATCATCAGCAGCCTCAGCAGCCTGCGGCAGTCCACTGCTAGACATAGGCCTCCCTCATGGAGCGCCACCTAGCCCGATCTTTGGCTACACGCATCCAGTTTCTGCCAGCCGCCCTGCGCAGATCGTCGCACCATCTAGCCGGGGGGCGTCCCACACTACGTTTACCGAGACGCGGTCTCCACTCCAGCACTCGTCTGCTCCAACGATTGTCGGATCTCCGACAGACGTGACCAGCCCATTGCCACTTAAGTTTGCTCATTCGAAAGGCTATGTCGGTGACTTTAGTTCTCTGGCGGATTTGTTCATTCCGAAACATATCTACCAGAGAAACTCCGAGCATAGCTCTCTCCATAGCTCTCTGAGCGACTCTGAGCTTATGAAGCAGACGGACTGTCAGCGTCCACGTTTCAGCGCCGTAGAAGAGTACGGGTAGGACACACTGGTCGAAGACTTTCGTCTTTATAATTTATGTATTCTCTCCTTGTCATGAATTTTTTATGTGATAGCTAAGCAAATGATCAAATGTGTCGTCTAATGAAAAGTGATCAACCCTACCTATAGATATTTGCAACACCATAGGTATTGAGTAAGGATTGCTGACCTTTGAAAAATGTGTAGACTTGTTTTTTGGAACGTTACGAACACATAAAATATATACTCGAAGCTGTAGATCTAACTAAGCGCTTCTTAGGCGAGGCCTACGTCCAGCGGTGGACTGCCGTAGATCTTGATTGATTGCATGATACTTATCTTAAATATGAGCACAATTCCTATACATACACATAGATTTTTATTTTATTATTAAGATATTAAGCTAAATACAAATAAGACTAACAACTTATATACTTTTAGATTACTACTAATATATACTTATAGATTACTTTTTATTCCCACATACAAATATCAGTGTCTAGACTATATTGATGAGAAACATCATATCGCTGTGTATTGGAGTGAAATCCTAGATCGAGACGTCATCTCGATTCAGGCTACGCTCACCTACATTCGACTCTATACAGAGTCACTTACACGTGGCCGTGAGCATTCAGTAGAGTCCGAGCCGTCGTCTCGATTCTAGCTATGCTACCCTCTACTTGACTATGCGTACGAGACGTAATTTTTATGTTTTATATCTACACAGCGTTCTTTGAGTTCTCTTTTCATGTGAGAAACAATTTTACTTATCATCGTACTAAATTTATCTACAATTATTAAGAGCTGAAAGTATCATAATGTATAGTATATTCAACTCCCTAGAGGAAAATTCCCACGATCGGTAATTAAGAAAAAATTAAAACAAGTTATGGAGACACGTAATTAGGTTAGCTACGAACGTAGACCAACTTTCGCCCTCGGACAAAATAACGTAAGTTGAGAAACTCCCGTTAATTGTGTTCTCACAAAAATGTCTCTCGGTTCAATGGAAACCTTTGTACTTACTTGTAGACGGCGTCCAATTATTGGATTTATCTATCGCTCTGCTATTTTGTGAGACATATATATTCGATGTGAGACAAGTATTTAATAAAAGGGCCACTTCGCTCAGTAATTAGAGTATTTACTATAATATCTGTGTAATATACGGGATAATGAAAGAAGAATATAAGCTCAGGGACGGGAGTTATGGAGAAGAGTACCAGCCTCCAGCTTTTATTGAATAAATAAATGAATAAATAAAAAGAGTTTAAAAACAAAGCTATATAATAACTTCCCTGACATTCCACGGAAAAAAATTCCTACAGAATGACTATCTTACTAAACTATATATGTTCGTTATAATCCGTTTTTACTGTTTGAAACTTATAAAATATGTAATGTTACTGTAACTTATTAAAAGAACTTTTATCAGTGTCATTAAAAGAACTTGAATCAGTGACGTTGTGTTTTTATTTCATTTTCATAATCTTATATTATTATCAGTTATATTGTTTAATTGTGGTGGCGTATTACACAATATAGTTCGGCTAAGGTGTATAAGTGAAGTGATATGAAACTAATGCGTGTATCGTGACTTTTTAAGTTGACTGAAAATGTCTGAAATGGGTTTTGGCCACCATTTTATCGAGACGTAACGTAAGAAGCTGACTGGTTACATTTCAAAAGATTTGATATTATTGTATTTTATTTGACACTGGCATAATAGTTATAACTAATTGCTATATGCAAAGAAAAACTTTGAATTTGAATTTGAATTTGAATTTGAATTTGAATTTGAATTTGAATTTGAATTTGAATTTGAATTTGAATTTGAATTTGAATTTGAATTTGAATTTGAATTTGAATTTGAATTTGAATTTGAATTTGAATTTGAATTTGAATTTGAATTTGAATTTGAATTTGAATGTTGAATTTGAATTTGAATTTGAATTTGAATGTTGAATTTGAATTTGAATTTGAATTTGAATTTGAATTGGTTGAATGGTTGAATGTTGAATTTGAATTTGGATTTGGATTGGTTGAATTTGAGTTGATTGGTTGAATTTGAATTTGATTGGTTGGATTTGGTTGGTTGAATTTGAATTTGGATTTGATTGGTTGGTTGGTTGAATTTGAATTGGTTGGATTTGAATTTGAATTGGTTGAATTTGATTGGATTTGAATGTTGAATTTGAATTGGTTGGTTGGTTGGATTGGTTGGTTGGTTGAGTTGGTTGAGTTGGATTTGAATTTGAATTTGGTTGGTTGATTGGTTGAGTTGGTTGAATTTGGATTTGGTTGAGTTTGAATTTGAATTGGTTGAATTTGAATTTGAATTTGAATTTGAATTTGAATTTGAATTTGAATTTGAATTTGAATTTGAATTTGAATTTGAATTTGAATTTGAATTTGAATTTGAATTTGAATTTGAATTTGAATTTGAATTTGAATTTGAATTTGAATTTGAATTTGAATTTGAATTTGAATTTGAATTTGAATTTGAATTTGAATTTGAATTTGAATTTGAATTTGAATTTGAATTTGTTTTACGATATTATAATTTCAACATTTATAATATCGTAGAATGTTTTGGGTGGCGTTCGTTCCCTTCAATCAAGATATATTCTCAGCAGTTGTTATATAGTTTTAAGGGTAATAAAATAATCAAAAGAATTCTAACGCTATAAAAATAGAAAGTGTAGTTAAAAGGAGTCTCTATACATATAAAAGAGTCTATTAAAACACTCCACATGTTGATCCACCTCCCGCTCCCGTCTAGCTGCCACTACAGCTGTCTCACCTCGCTTTCCTGAAACTCGATAAATCGCTTGGCTGCCTCCGCAAAATTGATTCCGTATTGGACTTGTCTCAATACCGAGCGATGTATTGAGTTGAATCAAACACGTGTATAATACCAGATGCAGGCAGGTCTGTAGTATTTACATCGACAAACCTCGCACGATAATAATTTGAAAGAATATTATTCATCAAATTTTGTTGTACAATAGTTTATTTCAGTTTTTCTCGTAGATCCTACAAGAAGATGATAGTAGTAGAAACACGCTGCAGACGAATACTTTGTCAAGAATGGCATAATATTTGTTGGTAGCATGAATGGGCCGGCTTGCACGGGGAAGTACCAGTGTGGTACCCACAGAAAACCGGCGTCTGAGTGGTAGCTTAACTACCGCGCTTCGTATGATGAGCGGCCAAGTTCCGGAGGCCCAACAGTCGATCAATATAACATCATCGATAAATATAATTACGTATATAATTTTCTTTCAGGCTTACAATAAACAAATTAAAATTATTTATTTTTAGATATAATAAATAAAATTCCATTCGTCAAACTTTAGCTCAACAACAATTCTTGAAATAACTTCTACCACAATTTCTTAACTATAACAAATATACACATAATATGCCATTCCTGACAAAATATTCGTCTGCAGCGTGGTTCTACCATTACTATTTTGTTAGTCTCGCTAAAAAACGGCTCGACCAATTGAATATGTATTTTTTATTTCATCCGTTCTAATACAGGGAAGGTTTAACGATAAAAAAATATAGGAAAAACATAAAAGAACAGCTTGAAAAATAGAAAATTCTTTTTCTTCCTTTTACTTTCAATAGATGGCGTTCGCGACGGCTCTATCGTATAACGGACGTGTTGTTATACAAAACTGTCGTATCTTTTGTGAGTTTTTGAAAAGTATTGCATACCTAAGTACTAACATACCAAGAGAAGATAAATACAGGGGAACATTAATTGTAGGTGAAACGAAATTCACCGGGCCGTCTAGTTTTGAATATACTCATATATTATCAATTATTACTTTACACATTTTAGTGATTTTAATAATCAGAAACTGATTATTTATGGAGTTAGGCGTTACTTTGCAGAAATCCATCACCATGTTGGATAGTCGAAGTTTTACATAGCTAAGATCCGCGACAAGCAAAACAATAACAGAAAATTAATAATGTGTGTTTTTTGTGCTGGATGAAGTGGATTTATTTGGAACTTAAACATAAAACTTACCGAAAAACGGCCATCAATTCTCCACCCACCAACCACTATACATAACACCAAACACACATTACCACTTTTCCATCTTGTAAACGACACGTATTATGCAAAATAGACGAGAATTAGAAACGGTTCTGTATGCCGCTGGCGAGAATTTACAAAGCTTCATAGCACGTTCAAAATTCCAGCCCAACCAAAATTACTAGCTCCACACCCGAGTGCGTAGTAAACTGTAGATCTTATAGCGCATAGTGTGGGGTGTGGCGGCAAGATGCAATTGTTCCGCTCGGCGGACCTGCTAACCGTGTTCGGCTTCATTACAGCGCCCCCTGCCGCCGGTGCATGTGTCTCGCGTGACCTGGCGGCAGATCACTGACGCGCCGCACGTGATGCAGTCGGGGTGTGATCGATGCAGTCACGTGTGCCCACATCACAGCTACGACTTGTGTTATGAACACATTTGAACAGCAAGGGACAAAATACTAAGTAAATAGAATTCATCGTTATCAATACCAGAGTGAAAAGCAAATGATAATAATTAGAGGAAGGAGGAATAAATTAAAAGGGATCTTCCCTTAAAGGAAGAGGAAAGGAGTTGGACATACAGATTCCTACATTAATCGCACAGAACATAGGGGGAAGGAGGGAAATATAGGGGAAGAGGAGAGGGTAGAGGAAGGGGTGGGAGGAAGGGGGAAGGGGAGAGGGGGGGATGGTTCCGGAACGCAGCCGCTCACCAGACGACGCGCGGTAGCTAAGCTACCACTCAGAGGCCAGTTTTCTGCGGGAGCGTGGTAATTCCCCGGGCGAGCCAGCCCAATCATACTACAGACAAATAATATGCCATTCTTGTCAAGTACTCATCTGCAGCGTATATTACATTGTATGCTTTTTCTTTCTTTTTAAACTTTCCTGTAATATCACTTATTAGTTTGTTAATACACCTTTTTTTCTAATAGTGTGTGTGTAAGGACGTGTTTGTCATCGTTAAATTGTGTTTATGGAAACTCATAAGCCACATCCTGGCTAATCTCTAAATCCGTTTAAAGCACGAAGCGGACAGAACGTCGATCTAAATGCACTCAACGCAAAACTACCTACCGAGAATCGAAAGCGCCGGTCACCCACCCGTCTACTAATTCTGCACCTCACGATCCAACCCAACACATTCTGCGACCGCGAAACACGATTAAGTCCAGCAGTAGACAACTTTGTAAAGGCCTTCACACACCATACAACATTTCGACGCTTAAAATACGACGCACGAAAATGTAGTAAACCGCAAAATGCCAACTTACCACCAGGGCCTAAACAACTTAAGATTTCTGAAAAAAATTGTATGTGATCACTCAAAACACATAGATACACAGCTTAATATAATATATGTTATATATCCCGCCAATCCACGGTCTGCCCTGCCAATGGATGCGTGCCTAGGGGCGAGCGTGCCGATCGTCCCGGGGTCGGGTTCCCCCGGGGACTATGGTGCCTTACCTCAGCATGCAGGGCTCTGCTGGGACTGATCTTCATCCTCCCTTGCGACTCGTGGGATTCACTAAGACGAATTTAATATACCTATATTGTCGAAATGACGGCGACGTGATTCCTGATTCTCACGCGGGCGAAAAGCGACCAATGACGAGCCTTTTCGCTGCGATGAATGGCAGAGGCGTGAATATATATATATATATATATATATATATATATATATATATATATATATATATATATATATATATATATATATATATATATATATATATATATATATATATATATATATATTATTATTATTATATATTCACGCCTATTCCCCGCAGGGGTTGGCAGAGACCACAGAGCTCCATCCGCTGCCATTCATCGCAGCGCAACGGCTCGTCATTGGTCGCTTTTCGCCCTCGTGAGAATCAGGACGTGACGGGTGGCGAACCACGTCGCCGTCATTTTCGACAAATTAGGTATATTAAATTCGTCTTTAGTGAATCCCACGAGCCGCAAGGGAGGATGGAGGTCAGCCCCAGTAGAGCCCTGCATGCTGAGGTAAGGCACCATAGTCCCCGGGGGAGCCCGACCCCGGGACGATCGACACGCGTAAGACTAGGCTCGCCCCTAGCCACGCATCCATTGGCACGGCAGACCGTGGATTGGCGGAGAGGAAGGGAAAGGATAGAGAAGAAAGGAAGGGGCAGGAAAGGAAATGTGGATTGGGGGGGTTACCAGACTCGGAATAAACATTTAAAAATCCATATAAATATTTATTCCGATGCGGGAATCGAACCCGCGACCATTGACTCCGCGGGCGGAGGGCCCCGCCACTGAGCCAATATATATTTATATATATATATATATATATATATATATATATATATATATATATATATATATATATATATATATATATATATATATATATATATATTTCCTTATTGTACTATGTTAATATTGCATAGATACAAAATATATTTATAATATATATATATATAAACCACCTTCGTCACTCGTCATACTATAAATATATTTAAAAAAAAATACAAAAATCTAATTTTAAGTATGCAATCTGAAACTTGATCTTTTGGTTGCGGTTAATTTATTACATGACTTAGTCGTTTTTAATTATATTGTATTGTATGTGTATTTATGTATATGTGTATTTATGTATATGTGTATATGAGTATGAGTAGTAGTGTATATATGGATGTATGTGTATGTACGAGTGTGCCAGTATGAATGTCGTCACTGTGTCCCGCGATCTGACCACGTTGGTTCTTGCTGAAAATCAGCGCCGGGCGCTCCAATAGAACACCTGACATATACTGATTTTGAAAATTATTTTCTTTTTGTTTTGTTTATTTATTTGTATATTATAATATTATTAATTTCTATCTAATTCAATTTTATTTATTCTATTTCTATTTCAAACTATAATATTATATCCGTGAACTACCGGCTTGGGTGAAAGAAAAATAGTCTCTGTGGCTTGCCACGGCCTTTTGTTGAGTGTCGACCATTTCATAATCCATACAGCAGTATAGGAAACATACTGATTGTATTTTTGTTTTTTATATTTTATTATCTGTGTTTGTTATTATATAATTTTGGTCTTTCATTTCTGTGTAATGTCTCATATTTATTTATTTTCATTTTATATGTATATTCTTTGTCTTCTATTTCAATACTGTTTTGTGGGTTGACGAATAAAGTTCCTCTATCTATTTCTTTCAAAAATAGTCAATTTCAATGCTGTATAAGATTTTCTATAGGCCGTAGAGCTGTGAGACTCGGACCATTCGACGCAGTATATTTTTCTGATCTGAATATGTTCAGTAAGTTTTTTGACATCTGTGTTGTTTGCAACGTTTTCGATTTTTTTAACGTATTTAACTGTAATATATTCTTGCGATAACACTTGTATGAATAGTGACTCCTCTTTTACTTCACCTTAGACTAAATGTCAAAAGCAATCGATTATTTGCCGACTGGGATTGAATTTAACGATTTTTTTTACATTCCTATTTCTTATTTAATTTTTTTCATTTTCCTTTGATGGCAATTATCTATGTTTATTATGCCAATGTCAAGTTAAATATAATAACATCTATTATCTTGAAATATACTATTCAGCTTTTTATGTTACATCTTGATAAAATGGCGGCCATTCTACCAGAACTTTCTATGGACTATTGATGTCAATTTAAAAAGTCACAATACACTCGTTTATTTCATATCACATTACTTATACACCTTAAACGAACTATATTGTACAATACGCCACCATAATAATATAATATAACTGATAATAACATAACATAATGGAAATGAAATAAAACCCAACGTCACTGATGTAAGTTGGCGGGAAAAAATCCTTATCTAAGTGTGTACTTTTTATTCAATGTAATCCTACCTCATATTATATGAAATCGTACTTTATTTAAAAGAAAAAAATCACAGACTAAAAATGTTTTCATTGTAATCATGTTATCTAATTAGCATTATTTATTAACTGTAATTTCTCGAAACATAAATTCTCTTTTCTATTTATTATCGGTAATTCGCATTAAATTTAATTAATAATTATTCAATGATCTCTTTTTATGAATATTCTAAGGCCTTTTTACTTTAAAAAATCGATCAAATGTATGTAATAGATAAACAAAAGTGATATATAATAAATGTTATAATAAATTATAATTTTAATGATATTGTAATAGTTTAGTTATGTATTTAGTTCTGTTATGATTGTTTTAGTTATTTTTAATAGTATGTAATAATTAATGAAATTTAAACGTCATAAGTGCCAATGTAATGGAGCTTTTATACGTCTTTTTTTCATCTTGTTACACGCTAGTGTTGCAAGGCCCTAACACGGTACAGCTAAAATCCATACAACTAGCGCGCTCCAGTTCAGTCCGGTTTAAACCGGTTAAGAGCCGCTCCATCCGGAAACGTTCTTTACTACATGCTAATGTAATCGCGCCGCCGCAAAATAGAATCACATCGTGCATCCCTGAATTTTTTACTTCCCCAGCGATTAAGTTAATTTTCACACGCAAAAATGAACTTTATTTTGATGTTGCGAAAGAATTAATATTGAAATATTTTTTATTTATATTGTTTTTGCATTTTTTTATATAATAATTTTTATATTTCAAATGTATATGTCAAATAGTTTTTCGTGGACACTTAAAACTTTTACTTAGCTAAGATCCGCGACAAGCAAACAATAATAGAAAAATTAATAATGTGTGTTTTCCTGCTAGATAAAGTGGATTTACAGGGAACTTTAACTAAATCTTACCGAAAAACGGCCGTCAGCAACTCTCCACCTACTAACCACTATACACAACACCAAACACACACTATCACTTTTCCACCTTGCAAACGACGCGTGTTTCGTTTCAACACAAGGCATCATCAGGTATAGTAGACTCTACGGAAGAAAATCGTTAACAAACCCATAGGCTGTTCATTTAGATGCGGATCGAAATATTGGATACAGTTCTACGATACGTTTCTTGATATTTTGTAGTGGTCACGCTGCAGACGAATCTATGGGTGGCGTCGATCAATTTCTATCTGGTGATACAATTGCTCATTTGCCTCCAAACCCCAAAATTCATACTATAAGCAAAAAATGTCCGTTTCATTGTTCTACTATGACCTCATTGAGTCAACAGCGAAGTTTCTTCAGAAAACGAATTTTGCAAACTCAATTTTTATAATCGAACAAATATGTATTTGGACTATACTTATTTCAAGTCTGGGTACGGCCGATTCATTTGTTTTGGACAAGCGTGGTTGGTTTAGGTCCGTTCGTCCAGAAATGAGAAGGTCAGTACCCAGTAGAAACAGCAACCCAGTGAAAATAACATAGATTGTGTAAAAAATATCTTTGCTTTCACTTATAATTGCTTGTTTATTACTTTCTATTGGTTCTCTGACAAAAGCGCTCAAGTACGGATATTTATTTTGGACTTATGTAATTTGAGCTTTTTTTCTGTGCGATTAAGTCCTTTTCCTGGTTATTTCGGGACACGCTTGCTATCATCCCACACCTTTCTATCTCTTTTTTATCTATGGGCTAGATATACTATTTCACATCATTAGCTTCCTTTGCTTCCATTTTGTGTAAAAATCTTTTCTCCTAAAATTCTTACAAACAACGAATAAAACAAATAGGATCTGAAAGAGCAGTTTTTCCACTTGTTGCAGTGCCTTATCAATTTGTTCCGCTCCCCTTAACAACACGTAATTTTAATATTATTTCTTCATTTGAAAAGTTTCTGCGAAGGCAAATTCAACTGTGTTCGTTCTAGTTGTTCGAAACAGCAATTTGTTTTGTGTATTTTTTGTTGCTTTATTATTTCCCACGACCTGAGAGACGACTACGATAATATGAGACAACTCTATAAATTCTTTTTTTTTGGATTTCGCAAAACAAATGTTTTTGTTTACAATAATAAAATCCTAATTAACAAGATGTTTATCATTGTTTCCAATGAGACATTTTGATTTCACATTAATTAGAGTTAGTTTAAAAACTTCTTGGACTTATGTCACAATAAATAAAATGGAAATTAATGGAACGAGAAATAAAAAAAGAGAAGTGTCATAAGACGCTCGGTAGATATGAAATATTGACGATGGCTCGGTATCTACCGTAGGCTCACGGCTACGTGTACGTACGAGCGTAGCCTGAATCGAGATGATGTCTTGATCTACGATTTCACTTCCATACCCTGCGATAAGATGTTTCACATCGAAAATATTTTATTTCTTCTGCCTGTCAACATTACGAGCAATCAGCACGTGTATAACAACTCTCAACTCCATGAAAATATACATATATTTATTAGAAGATTTAAATAAAAAAGGTGGATTCAAATTTGTTTTTATAGGACAGGAAGGCAAACGAGAAGGCGTTTCACCTGATGGAAAACAATCAACATCGATAGACGTCCAGACTGCTTTAGTCATTGCGGTAACATTCCTGGCCTCTGAGAAATGTTTAGGCTAATTTTGTAAGGTTCTAGTATCGTATGAATTGTAGATGGAAGGCGCATATTTTACCAAGGCTGTATTAGCAAAGAAATATCTGTTACCTCATCGTCATCATCATTATCCATAGCCTACGGTAGTTCACTAGACATAGGCCTCCTAGCATTATCTTTGGCATCATGTATTCAATCTCTGTCAGCTGCTTTGCGCAGATCATTGCTCCATATAGCCGGGGGCGTCCCATACTACGTATACCAAGGCACGGTCTCTACTCCAACACTCGTCTACTTCAGCGTTTGTCGGGTCTCCGACTAACGTGACCAGCTCATTACCACCCACTGGATGAGTGGCGATATAGTATGGTGCGTTTTTCTTGAAACTTCATTACACGCACCACATCGCTATGGAATTCGCTGCCTTCAACAGTATTTCTTGACCGATACGACATTGAAACCTTCACAAAACAAACTCTCATCTTAAAGGTCAGCAACGGAACTGTGATCCCTATGATGTTGCGGATGTCTTTAGGCGGTATTGATTGCTTTCCATCAGGTGATACGCTTGCTCGTTCGCCTCCCTATCTCATAGAAAACTTGAGTTTTCTTCCAGCAAAACTTTCACTCCTGAGTGAAAGAGAGATAAGATAAGCTCTGAGGATATAAATAAGTGTACAACAATAAAATATAATAATAATATACATGGCAATACATACTATATAAAACCATACATATATTAACATGAATACTCATAATATATAATATTACACTATATAAATAAGACAAACAAATCTTATCTGTGTAATGAAAAAAAAATTCGATCTAAAATTTTCAGAATTATTCCAAGGGGACAAATCAAACGTCCTGTATATAATTTCTTTCGCAAAAACAATACCCTCTCCAGGAATCCAATAAAAACTTGTCGCATACAGTGCAGGGAGCGTGGAACGATTGGAGCTTGGAGTTCAGTTCAGATTAAAAGTGAAACCCGACACCCGGCGCAAACACTGGAATACCATTAAGTCATTCTACTCCCGACGCCCGCCCGAAGGCATAATTCAACTGAGATAATTCCAGTTAAATTAAGCCATGAGGAGATTTTCAAGTCTCACAAACCAAATATGAACTGAAACGTTGGCGATGGATTACACGATGCAGTTTGCACAAGCTTTGCTGGAGTACTTAATGCTTTATTAGTAGTTTTTAATTTGTAAATTGAACTTCATGAGAAATGTAGTGTTAAAATAAAGCTTTATATTTTTGAAGTGAAAACTTCTATAGTCGCGTCACACGACTCTGAGTAGGGATCAATGGTTTAACCATAGACGTTAGTATAACCATAGACATACTTTGAACTGCAGCTGCCTACGTACACGCATCACGCCAACACATTGTATATACCCGATTGTATGTGTGTGCGTTGGACGCTTGATGGATTAATAAAGTTTTGTGAGTCGTGTCAGCAACATTCTGTAGTAATAGTTTGACATTACAAAATACAGTTATAAGTTTTCACTTTTGTCGGCAGTCCTCATGATTGCTTCCGATTTATGATTACAGCAAAATTTTCTTTATATAGTTAACTTATTAAAGTTGTTTTCTAAATAAATCATCACCCCTTCATTTCTGGAGGAACGCACGTAAACCAACCACGCTTGTCCAATGCGGATTGGTGGGGTTACCAGACTTGGAATAAATATTTGTAATCCATACATATATTTATTGAGATGCGGGGATCGAACCCGCGACCATTAACTCCGCGGGCGGAGGGCCCCACCACTGAGCTAATTGGTAGCCAATTGGTAATTCTTATACATGACGTTTAAATACAAGTATTATATTTGTTAATTCTATCCAATAAACTGTTTGATTTACAGTACATTGTGCTGTAGTTATAATAAAGCAGATTTAATGAAAAAAAAAAAAGATTATCACGTACGAACGTGACATATCGCAGGAACGGAAATTGTTGCTCGGCCAGTGTACACTTCACTTAATCCCGCACTCGCTCCCGCCGCAACAGGTTTCTTACGCGGAGAAATATTTTTATCCGCCATAATGTATCACTGTGGGTGCTTAGAACCAATCCTTGAGTGTCGTAATTTGTCGGATATCGACATCGATTAAATCCCTCGACCTCAGTCGATATTTCAAATTTTCGTTTCGCCGCTCGTTATTTATGCCCCATGCTAGGAGCCGACATAAGGATTTTATTGGCGCACCCCCTCCCTATCTACCTTTTTGGCTTTTAATTGCATCGTTAAGTTTGATTAGTCGATTCGTCATTTCTTTTACTGAGTTATGCTTGGCAGTGGGAATTAAATCATTTCTATTGCAGTATTGATATAGTTTTTTACCTTTGAGTTTATGGATATCTGGTGAAAGTTATATACATACGGGGACATATACACCCGCAGGGGTGTAGGATCGAACCTCGGAGATGAACCCCACTGCTCGTGCAGCAACTCAAAGGGGCGACCGCCTCCAGTCCTAGATGCCACTGTTCCCAGCGATTTTTGGGTGTATCTTTTTACGATTTCGCGTCGTTAAGATGTGGCTGAACCTATTCCTACGTTAGTTCTGTCGCTGGCCCAGACGGCGACAGGAGGTTTGTGAGTGGAGGCTGGCGTCCCTCAGGAGATCACACTCCCGCAGAAAACCGGCGTCTGAGTGATAGCTTACTTACCGCGCTCCGTACGGTGAGCGGCCGAGTTCCGGAGATCAAACACCCTCCCCCCTCCCTCTACCCTCCCCATCCCATTCTCACTCCTATAATGACACTTTCCTTAAAGGTCATCAACGCTTATGCACTGCCTATGGCACTGCGGATATCTATGAGTATCGTTGATTGCTGTCCATGGTAGTGACATCCCTGCTCGTTTTCTTTCCTATCCCATAAAAAATAAATCTTTTGCATTAAACTCTTCTTCAACGCACCGTCGCACCTTTATATAGGTCCACCTTTATAAACGATCCAAAGTTGTAGCATTCCCAAAATTCGAAAATGTTCCAGCCATGTTTAGTCTTTCCAGATATCGTCCTGCCTCTTTTCCGTGCTCAGCTATTTTCTATTAATTGTTCTTATCATGCATTGACAGATGTATTATCAATTTATTTTTATAAGTTGTAATGATTTGCTTGACCAGGATTTTTAGATTTCAAAATGAGGTTTTAATCGTTACAGAAACAAAAAAAAAATGATTTTTCATATGTGCTACGCAACAATATTTTATATTGATACTTAAAAAGCAAATATAAAATGAACCGAAAAACGTATATAATTAAATATTGTCAAAATTAGTAACAGTAAAGAAAATTTAAGGCAAAAATTAAACCTAAACATATAGAAATTGATTTCACAAGTTTTGGCGATTTTTTGTTCACTTCACCTTTTAAGGGTCGATATTTATAGCATCGAAAATGATTAACATTTTGTTCGTCTTAATTAATTTCATTAATTTGCTAAGGGATGCTAAACTGGATACTAAAAGACGTTTTAATTGGAGTATCCTAATATATATTCAGCCAGAATTCTTTAGCAATTTATTTTTAAAATTATTACGTTTTTTTTTATATATATATATATAAACAATGTTTGGATATTGTAAATCTTATCAGAAACAGGAAATGATAAATGTACTTAATAATAAAATAAAGTTATCATATGGACAGTCAAAAGTTTTACTTAGCTAAGATCCGCGACAAGCGAAACAATAACAGAAAATTAATAATGTGTGTTTTTCGGTTGGGTTTAGTGGATTTATTTGGAACTTAAACCAAAAACTTACCGAAACGTTTTCGGTTGTCTACCGTAAAGTCTACTATACCTGAAGATGCCTCGTGTTGGGGCGAAACACGTGTATTTACAAGATGGAAAAGTGATGATGTGTGTTTGGTGTTGTGTATAGTGGTTGGTGGGTGGAGAGTTGATGGCCGATTTTCGGTAAGTTTTTGGTTTAAGTTCCAAATAAATCCACTAAACCCAACGGAAAAACACACATTATTAATTTTCTGTTATTGTTTCGCTTGTCGCGGATCTTAGCTAAGTAAAACTTTTGACTGTCCATATGATAACTTTATTTTATTATTAAGTATATTTATCATTTCCTGTTTCTGATAAGATTTACAATATCCAAACATTGTTTATATAGCATATACGCAGAGCAGGCAAATGAGCATGCTGTTCACTTGGTGCTAAGCGATCACCGCCCCCTTGGATATCCTTTCAGATGAGTTGCCAGCATCTTATACATCGGTTTTACGACAAATAAAAAATAAAAAAGCTCTTCAACTAACCAGACTGAAGTGGCAATGGGCTGGACACTTTTTTCGGAGAACCAAGATCGTGACTCGGTAAACGTAGTGTGGTACTAGATGGAGCGACAATGTGTGCAAAGCGGTTGGCAGAGACTGGATGCGTATAGCCCAAGATCGGGCTAGGTGGCGCGCCTTGAGTGAGACCTATGTCGAGCAGTGGACTGCCGAGGGCTGATATGGATATTGATTGATTGAAAAAAATATTTAAAAATAAAATTAGGGTTTCCATGTTGATTTAATAGTTCGTTTTTGTTATGTTTTATTAATATTTAATAAAAAATATTATATTTTTTGACATGACAAAAAAAATTACTTCGTTACTGATTAATTATTATCGATAAAACACTGTTCGCGTCCCTAGCACGCACTGAGAGCACTACCCCCAATGAGATTTTACGTCTCCTACACATCTCATTCGCGGCTAAGGAAATATTGCGACTCATTCCTATATTATATTCGAACAAAGGGAATAGTGCGCGTGTGTGTTCCATGCCACATGTTGCCGATTCGCCCGCACTCACTCTATTATATTCCAGTCAAATGTTAAGAAGTCGAGAAAATCGCTTTGTAACTTCATTTTCTCCCTTCGTATTGCTTAATTCAGTTCTTCAGTGAAGTAAATATATATAAAATGCTAGTATTATATTAATTTAATTTTCCTAACATTTATATTATATTACAAATTATTTAAGTAACTCAATTTTATTTTTTCATATAAAATATTTTTTTAAAACGTCATCATTTGTGTGTATATAAGATCTTTTTTTTTATTGGTATTAAGTTAGAGCTATTATTCTAGTGTCAAAATGGTGGCTATTCTACCAAAACCTTTTATGTTCTTTTTCAGTCAACTTAAAAAGTCACGATACGCGCATTTATTACATATCATTACACGTATACACCTTAATCGAACTATATTGTATAATATGCCACCACAATTAGATAATATAACTGATTATAATATAAGGTTATAAAAACACAACGTCACTGATGTAAGATTGGCGGGAAAAGTCTCCATATTAGGTCTTTTGCTAGGCTCGATTCATTTACTTTTTTTGATTTATAACAATAAGTACCAACCGACCCGTTTTATAATTTTTTTCTTGAGGTTAATATTACTACTAATTTCGTTGGAATCTGGCAATTGATTTTCATTAGTTACAATTCTTGCTTAAATTATTATAAATTAAATTCTTTTGAAGGTAATAATTTTTATTAGTCTTACATATTAATGAAAATTGTAATAAGAAAAGCTTAATGGATACTTTGAATATTCTTTTGGACGATTATTAATACCGCTTTAATTTGTGGCTTTAGTAATTAGATTTTTTGATAATAATTTCTATGTGGTCAGTCAGAAATTTACTTAGCTAAGATCCGCAACAAGCGAACAAAAATAGAAAAATAATAATGTGTGTTCTTTATTAAAAGATTTACGGGGAACTTAAACTAAATCTTGCCGAAAAAACGGCCGGTTATATAGACCGTATAGTAGACTAGGAAGACAACCGTTAGTTGATGACAGTCTTCCGTAGAGTCTATTATACCTGATGATGCCTCGTGTTGAAGAATGTGAAAAAGTGGTAATGTGTGTTTGTGTTGTTAATAGTGGTTGGGGAGTGGTGAGTTGCTGGCGGCCGTTTTTTTCCGTAAGATGATTGAAGCCGATGATCGGACTAGGTGGCGCGCCTTGAGTGGGGACTGTATCCAGCAGTGAACTGCTGCGGGCTGATATTGATAATTAGCCGAAAGGAAAATCAATAATAATTATTAATGACAGGTATATATAGATTGGACGATTGGCTCAGTGGCGGTACCATCCGCCCGCGGAGTCAATGGTTGCGGGTTCAATTCCCGCATCGGAATAAATATTTATATGGATTTATAAATGTTTATTCCGAGTCTGATAACCCCCCCAATCCCCATTTCCTTTCCTGCCCTCCCCTTTCTTCTCTATCCTTTCCCTTCCTCTCCGCCAATCCACGGTCTGCCGTGCCAATGGATGCGTGGCTAGGGGCGAGCTTAGTCGCATGCGTGCCAATCATCCCGGGATCGGACTCCTCGGGTGCTATGGTGCCTTACCTCAGCATGCAGGGCTCTACTGGGGCTGACCTCCATCCTCCCTTGGGCTCGTGGGATTCACTAAGACGAATTTAATATACCTAATTTGTCGAAAATGACGGCGACGTGATTCGCCACTCATCACGTCCTAATTCTCACGAGAGCGAAAAGCGACCAATGAAGAGCCGTTTCGCTGCGATGAATGGCAGCGGATGGAACTCTGTGGTCTCTGCCAACCCCTGCGGGGGATAGGCGTAAATATATAAAAAAAAATAGATTAGTTTATGAGAAAATTATTGATGTATAATTTTAGCTTAAAGGAAAGCTTTCTGGTCTTATTGTTACATATATTGATTGTTATGAAAGAGCAGTAATTGGCTTTAGTGTCATACATGTCTAATATAAAAAAAATGATCCGTCGAGTAAGCTGTTGTTCTAGCATGTAATAACTAAATAATTTTCGATGAATTCATTATTGCTTTTAAATCTTGTGGTAGTCATTTTGGATCTTCTCCATCTGTTCGTCTCCTCCAGTGTTATATATATGAATTTCTGAAGATTCTTACCTGTAACAACAAGAAAAATACACCATGAAATTAAAGCTTTACCATGTTACAATGTATGTATTGCAATGATAGTGTTAGAGCCACGCTGCAGACGAGTACTTTGTCAAGAATGGCAAAATATTTGTCTGTAGCATGAATGGGCCGGCTCGCACGGGGAAGTACCACACTCCAGTTTTTCATTAATATTAATTAATAATATTTTTATCACTAAACCTTAAGTATTAGCATGTTGCTGACGCGAACCCATAGATTTTTCCCTACCTACAATCGTGTAATGTGGCTATAGAAATTTTCACTTCAAAACCTTTACACAGTAATACATCGAAGTTTTTTTTTAGGTTTTACATTTCAGTAAGAGATTTTATATAATACAAAGAAATTATTACCATTATATATAATTATATTGAATGCGTAAAAGTTTATTTTTTATTTAATACTTTATTGTACATAAAACAGGAAATACAAGAATTAGAAGGAAAGAAGATGTACAAGGGCGAGCTTAACTCAAAATTGAGTTTCCTTCCAGCAAACCCAGGAGTGAAAGAGAGATAAGATAAGCTGTGAGGATAGAAATAAGTGTACAACAACAATAAATTATAAATATATATATATATATATATATATATATATATATATATATATATATATATATATATATATATATATAATAATAATATAATATGAAATAATATAATATGTGAAAGTTGTTATTAAAACTAGGAATTTATTCGGTACAGCGTGTCGAAGTCAATTTATACATGTAGATATAATGCGGGAGCGAAACACGGAATCGAAATGTAAGATATTTTAAATGACGAGCAATTGGATATTTTCGGGGCAGCGATTGGTGTCAAACGCGGACAGGTAGAGCGGCAGCGAAGCCCCGGGCTCCGCCGGCCGTAATCCTATCTCGTTTGAGGCCGGCGCACCACGCCGCGCCGCGCCGCGCCAAACATTAAAAAAGGGCGAATATGACGTTTCCAATTTTCTACCGTTGCCCCCGGGGCGAATCCATTTTATTTGTAGGCTCGGATTCGCCTGTCGCCCGCGCTCGCACCCACTGTCATTCCGTATACCCATACTAACACGCAGTACAATACATAGATCCGGACTACCTGTGTCTACGTATTTTACTGAATTAGGTATTCAAATATAAATAAAACAAGTAATATAAACAAGAAATAAATCAATTTTTACTTTTTTTTTCCAGCGATCTATAAGCTTCGCCATTGATGGCATCTAATCCTAAATTTATTAATTATTATTAATTAATCACTCTAAAAACAAAATAAGATAAAAAAATGTTCATAGAACAGATGAAACAAATTATAGTAGAAAACGTTTTATGTAGACTAGAGTTTAGAGATTTAAAGATGTAAAGTCGTACTATTCAGATATGAAATATATATATATATATATATATATATATATATATATATATATATATATATATATATATATATATATATATATATATATATATATATATATATTCACGCCTATCCCCCGCAGGGGTTGACAGAGACCACAGAGCCAGAGCCATCCACTGCCATTCATCGAAGCGAAATGGCTCGTCATTGGTCGCTTTTCGCCCTCGTGAGAATCACGACGTGACGGGTGGCGAACCACGTCGCCGTCATTTTTCGACAAATTAGGTATATTAAATTCGTCTTATAAAATATATAATATATAATATAATATATAATTATAAAATATATAGTCTCGCTAAAACTTTATATTTAAAATTTAATTTTCTTTTATTTTGTTCACTCTAATACCGGGAAGATTGATGAATAAAAGAATATAGGGAAAACATAAAAAAATAGTTTGGAAAATGAGAATTTGTTTTTCTCCCTTACAATAGATGGCGTTTGTGAAGGCTTTACCGTCTGACGAACGTGTTGTTATACAAAATTATCGTTTTTTTTGTGCGTATTTAAAAAGTATTGCAAGTACTAACATACCAGGAGAAGATAAATACAGGGAAACTTAAATTGTAGGTAAAACGAAGTTCACGACCGTCTACTAGTTAATAAAAAATCAAAACAACAAAAATCGAAAACATTAAATATCGATCCTCATTTTAAATAATGCTATCAACATTCGCCGTGATATATTTACATTATATATAACATTTACGTTATTTTATTTTAAAAGACTTCAATGCCATCAAAGGCTTTTCGCTCCAAAAGGTTTTAGTGACTTTATTAACGAACAATTTCAACTTCCAAAGGAATTTCTCTTAAGAAAATTAAGGAATTTCCACGCTTTTTGATTCGGTTCGCTTTTTCTATATAAAAAATTGATGAGCCAAACTGACAGGGCTGGGTGTTTTTGAGAGATATTTTAATATTGTAAGGAATGCGAGCGGACGTCTCTTGTAACTTAGTTTACTAAGAATTCCATCGAAGGGTGGCAATTTGTAAAAAAAGTATCGGTACGCAAAGAAGCTCTTAACAACCTATATTTTAATTTTTTATCGCTCCTCGTCTTTTTAGTCGTTCGTCGTAGTGGTAGAGCCAAGCTGCAGACGAATACTTTGTCAAGAATGGCATATTATTTGACTGTGGCATGAATGGGCCGGCTCGGCTGGGGAAAACGTCGGAGTGGTAGCTCAGGTACCGCGTTTCGTTCAGTGAGTGGTTGAGTTCCGGACGCCTTAACCACTCCCCTTCCATTATGACACTTTCCATAAAGGCCAGCAACGCTTCTATACTGCTCATGACACTGTGGATATTTATGGGCGGCGTTGATCGCGTTCCATGAGGTGACACGCCTGCTCATTTGCCTTCCTATCCAAAAAAATAAAAAAGATAATTTGTTAGTCTTGATGGGCTCAGAATGTTTAAAAGCCTGTGTATACTCTTCAGATATATCTGTGCAAGGTCCCAATAAAAAGTTGTTGCTAATTCATACTGTATCTACACACTATTGACGTAAACAGACTTCAAGGTATTTTTTCCGTGAACAATTAAGAGTCCCTGTTATGGCGCCTGATATTTGCTCAACCGTATGAATTTGAATGCCATGCCAAATATATTTGGCGCACAAGTAACACCACAAACCGAAATGTACGGTAGGGCGTGTCACAAGAATCACGGGCGTTCATGTAAAATTCATACCAATCCCGACTTCACCTCGCCCGCCTTTCGCATTCGCGTAGCGGGAATCCGCGGCGAAATTACTCCCGTGTAATCACGTTACTTGGTGCGGAGACACAAAAATCGCTCCGTGCGAACGCCACCTGGAAATCGTGATGTTGCCGTTGCTCTTTTTTTATTTATGGATTTACATCTTTATTTATGAGACTCTCCCGCCACCTTGATCGATGATTGGGCGAATTGGGTCCGCGTGGACTCTAAGAGATTGCGAGAACCTGATTTTAATAATAATAGAAGACAAATGTTCACACTTTCTTTTCAATTCAATTATCTATATATATTAAAATCAATTGTTGTTCGTTAGTCACGCTAAAACTCGAGAACGGATGGACCAATTCGGCTAATTTTGGTTTTAAATTATTTTTGGAAGTCCAGGAAAGGTTTAAATCATATTTACTCAAAATATTATAAAAATATTAGGAATATAGTAAAAGCAACAATTTCGTTTTCCCTTAGAAACTTCCTACCTGTCAAATATTTGATCGTTGTGACGTGACTATTTTCAAGTTACATGAAGTGCTATATATAATAATAATAAAACTTAATTAACTATATTTAATCTAAGTTGTATTTAATGAGATAAACATATTATATTAACTTGTATTGTGGGCTCATAACCTTTGCGACAACAATTTTTCATGCAATATCATGTGTAATTAAAAATAATAATAAAACATAATTCATATTGAGCATATTTTTATTGATTACGATTTCTTTTTGTTCCTGTTAAGTTTTGACCATATTTTTTACTAAAGTTGAAACATTCTGTCATTATCGTTCAGCTTTTTTATTTATTGATTGAAGTTGACAGCCACCGGATACCCTATATATTTTGAATAATATTTTTTTTATACATTCACGCCCAGACCCCGCAGGGGTTGGTAGAGACCACAGACCTCCATCCGCTACGATCCCGGCACACCGTCCCGCCTCCTCCACACTCATCCATTCTTCCTCTCACATTCATCGCAGCGAAACGTCTCTCCATTAGTCACTTCTCGCTCGTAGAATCAGTGACAGGTGGCGAACCACGTCGCCGTAATTTTTCAACAAATTAGGTATATTAAAATTCGTCTTAGTGAATCCCACGAGCCGCAAGGGAGGATGAAGATCAGCCCCAGCGGAGCCTCATAACGCGTCAGCGACATAACAAACTTTAACAAAACACAATCCGTCATTTCGGTAGAGCGAATCGAAGACCCAACAAGCGCTAATAACGATAGCGCACCGTGGTTCCGTAGTAATAAAATACATACATATAATAACGCTTGTTTCCCGTACGTCTCTGCCTACCCCTTTCGGAGACAGGCGTGACGATATGTATGTATGTATATATTCAATATTTGTACGTCATGTATGTCATTTTCTTACCAAACAAATTGATTGGTTGTTTGGGGTTCAACATTCATACTGGGTAGTAGTAACAATAGAAAATGTAAAAGATTTATTTTAAACACACAAAATAAAGACCGCAGAACCCAAAAGTACAACAGACTCTCCGCAAGAAACAAGAGAACCTTTGGCAAAGTTGTGTGTAATACATCGTGACTAAATTCGCGTGGGCCAACTCTCCCGGAAACGGGAACGGAATAATTCCGGCCGCCTGTACATATTATTAGAAAAGTTTCCGCGAGGCCTCCGCCGGCCCACTGGGCCGTGAGGTTTTCTTTGCAAAATTCACTGTTTTCACTGTGTTGTATGTGAATGAGCGCGCGGACGAATCGATTGTTCGCGGCTTACAAAAAGTGTAGGGGTGTGCGAAAAACAACACATGTGCCCTCCACGTTCTATTGTTTTGTTTGTTGGGTCCTTACTTGTACAGGGGTGGTGCTTGTCAAGTTATTTGTTAACAGTAAGCCTCGGCGAGGACGAGTTATTTTTTATTGTGCGTGTCATATACAATACAAGAACTTTATGTAAGCTAATTGTTTACAAAGTATAATAGAACGTCCGTTTATAATAAAAAGAAATATGACTAGAAATGTTAAAAGAAAATAAAATATAAAGCTACAATTTTAGTATCTTTGCCTAGCTCAGGGAGTATCTTCACCTGTGTGGTAGTTATGGTATTGGTACACGGGTATGCGACCCGGCCTGCCGAGCTACTACCGTATCACTCCTTGTCTTCCCTTGCGGTAGTATCATATCCCTATCACCTGTCTGAATCCATCTTTCCTTTCCCCTGCCTGTTCCCTTTTTTCTCTATCCTTTCCCTCCCTCTGCCCCAATCCACGGTCTGCTGTGCCAATTGATGCGTGGCTAGGGGCGAGCTTAGTCGCAAGTGTACTCCCGTCCCGAGATCGGGCTACCTTGAGTACTATAATTACTTATCTCAGAATGCGGGGCTCTGCTGTGGCTGATCTCCATCTTCCCTTGCGGCTTGTGGGATTCACTATGATGAATTTTAATAAATCTAATTTGTTTAAAAATGACGGCGACGTGGTTCGCCACCCGTCACGTCTTGATTCCCACGAGGGCGAGAAGCGACTAACCCGAGAACCGTTTCGCTACGATTAATGTGAGAGCACGGATGAATGAAAAGATGGATGAGTGTGGAGGTAGCAAGGAAGGCCGGGATCGTAGCAGATGGATATCTGTGGTCTCTGCCCTTGTGTGTGTCTTCCTTACGGGAAACAGACGTGACGATATGTATGTATAAATGAATCAGTCATCGTAGACACGATACATGACACATCGATGTTCCAATCGTTATAGCCAAAGTCGATTTGCTTAGCAATCTAAACTCAATTAACGTTAATACAATGTATGATAGAACCTGAGCTAGGGCGGGCGGTACACGTGCCGGACGGTGGAGTAGCTCGCGTCTAACATTATACAGTAATTAATTGGTAATCCGCGTACAAAGCAAATCAATTAGGGACCATAATTACAACGGCGACAGTACTGAAGGCATCAATTTACGTAGACGTACATATATGGGTGAGACGCATGATCCAGACTCCATGGTGACCAATCTAGTCTATTAATCATCGATGGAAACCAATTGACTATGTGGTTAAATAACTTCTGAGCCAAGGATTGAAATACAGGTTCACATAGAAATTCGATGTTTTTATGGGATAGGAAGGCAAACGAGCAGACGTGTCACCTGATGGAAACCAATCAACGCCGCCCATAGGCAGTACGGAAACGTTGCTGACCTATAAGAAAAGTGTCATTATGGGAGTGGGAATGTGAGGGGAGGGGAGGGGCAGAGGGAGGGGGGAGGGTGTTGGGCTTTCGGAACTCGGCCGCTCACCGTACGAAGCGCGGTAGGTAAGCTACCACTCAGACGGAGGTTTTCTGCGGGAGTGTGGTACTTCCCCGGGCGAGCCGGCTCATTCATGCTACAGACAAATATTATGCCATTTATGACAAAGTATTTGTCTGCAGCGTGGCTGTAGAGCCATTGGGTTAGGAGCACAAACGAGCAAGCGTGTTGTCTGATGGAAAGCAATCAAAGCCGCCCATAGATAACCGCGACACCACAGGAGTTACGGAAGAGTTGCCGGCCTTTTAGGTATGTGTAGGCTTGTTTTTTAAAGGTGCCAATGTCGTATCAGTTCGGAAAGACCGGCGAAGGTAGTTTATCCACAGAGTGGTGGTGTGTAGAAAGAAGTTTCGAGAGAAGCGCACCGTTATATATCTTATCTTAATACCTTCGGCCATTTTATCTAAATATAGCCTCCATTAACAAAGTATTTTATATAACTGAACAACAATATGATGACAAGGGTTTATCTTAAATACATAATAATAGATCCTTAGAGCCATCTAACATCGGATCCAAATAAAGCATCCGGATGTACAGTGTGCTTGTATGTACATTATAATGACAAAATACCGCTTAGTTCTCATCCTCCGCGCTCTCGGAAGGGCCCTTTACACAATAATACACGGTACCCCGGTATTAAAACGTCGTAATCCGGCCGGGTCGTGTAAAGGTCGCGTCTAATTGGCAATTAATTACGAGTCAGTTTGTTGTGTACATAACTGTACCGTTTGTTTGTCGAGCCGTGACTCCCCGTAATGAAGCAGTATGTGATAATGACACCGATATAATGTCATATTTATTTTAACTTTAAAATCTTAATAACTTTCTTCTATCCCCAGCAGGGGTTGGCAGAGACCACAGAGCTCCATCCGCTACCATTTATCGCAACGGTCAAAGCACTTTTCGGTTGTCTTCCGTAGAGTCTACTATACCTGAAGATGTCTCGTGTTGGCGCGAAACGTGTCGTTTACAAGGTGGAAAAGTGGTAGTGTGTGTTTGGTGTTATGTATAGTGTTGGTGGGTGGAGAGTTCATGACCATTTTTCGGTAAGTTTTTGGTTAAAGTTCCAAATAAATCCACTTAATCCAGCAGGAGAACACACATTATTAATTTGCTGTTATTGTTTGCTTGTCGCGGATCACACCTTCCTTGCTTCTTTCACACTCATCCCTCTTTTCATCCATCCTCCCTCTCAGATTTATCGTAGCGAAACGACTCTCCGTTCGTCACTTCTCATGTTTTGTCGAAGCGAGTAAATTTAATCAAATTATTGTAGGAGAAATTCTTTTTTTAAAACTTAATTTGGAATCTAATAAAATGAGGAAATTCGTTATTTATATATAATAATAAAGTAATACGCTATCTTACGATGAAAACAAAGTGAATTAGAAATTTAAAGACAAAGAGGTTGAGAGATAAGGAAAAACGGTATACAGAGTTCATAAAACAATATGGAAGGAACCAAAACACGCTAATGTACAGCGTATTATGGTGAATAATAAAAAAATGTACAGTTGAGAATCATAAAGCGATGTTATAGAAGTAAATGGGGGAAAAGCGTCCCCAGGGGCCAGGGGTGCGTATGTTTACATGGATAACGATATAATGGTATCGTGCGACTAGATGGGGCAAAAGATTTGAACGATACTCTCACACTTATGAATCTTTCGCTTTTGAAACCAACGACCTAACCTAACCAATCAAGTCGTGATAAATTCCTGCATCAGAGAAACTATATAAGTATGGGATTCAGGAATTTATTTTGATTATTGGTATTTCTCGATTTTGTGACGTAAATAGATTGTTTTATTTTTTACTAGATGGCCCGGCGAACTTCGTTTCATACAATGTATGTTCCCCTGTATTTATCTTCTCCTGATATTTAAGTGCTAAGCCATGCAATACTTTTCAAAATCGCACAAAAGAAACGACAATTTTGTATAACAACGCCATCTATGAAAAGTAATTGGAAGTAAAAGGAAAAAAATAATTTTTCATTATTCAAGCTGTTCTTTTATGTTAACCTTTTAATAGAGCGAACAAAATAACAAACATTTTCAAATCGGTCGAGCCTATTTTGAAATTAAGCGAAACTAACAATATAAATGACGAAATTAGGTTTGTATGGCGGCCATATTGTTTTCCGCTATTTTTCACCATTTTTTGTTCGAGGACGACCCTGGCAATATTACGGTTCGGGCGAGCCATCGAGCAACTTTTTACCAGGTTCAGATATTCAAGATTTGAATATAACTCGTGTATCTCGAGCCACATTCGAACATTTCTTCAGAACAAGCTTACCCACCGTCTCTTACAGTTTCCCAAATAACGTGTCAGTGAGTTACATATAGCTTTATACAATATTTATTTTGAATGAATTTTCAAATTAATGTAGAAACATTGTAAATTATTTATATTATAAATATAAATAAATTACTTTAAACAAATTAAATTTTTCGTACGTATATATTTTGTTGAAATTATTAAGGCTGTTCCAGTACATCTCTATATCTTTGTATGTAGCATATCCATCTCTCAGGGGCCATAGGTAAATTCAATCTCTAGCCCGCATTCCCAAATCACCTGAACACTTTCCGAGTAAGGTATTAGGTTCGGAGCAAATCTCATTTGGATACATTTACTTTCATTTCAAAAGTTACATTTCATTTTGTTTCTAAAGTACATTTCGGGGGCTTTTAATGCCGAAGTCCATTATTTGTTGCGGCGGTGTTGCTAAGTAAGTGTGGAGAGGGATTCATCTTCTTTTATTTTTATGCGGAATTATAAAAATTGAATGATATATAATTTGTGTGATTCCTTTTACATTTCTTTGTGTAAATATTCGCTTAATGTACCTATTAGCTATTCTTTTTTTTATGGGATAGGAATGCAAAGGAGCAGGCGTGTCGCTCGATGGAAAGCTGCCCGTAGACATCCCCATACATGCCATAGGCCATACAGACGCACTCCCCATTGTAATAACGATAGAAAATGCTGAGAGATGAGATATTCCTCCGCAGTTCTAAAGAAGACAATACGAATATCCCGACGTTGTTTGCGGTTAAGAGGAAGAAGCTAATACTGAGGTGCCCCAACTCAGAGATGAGAACAGTATTCCATATGCGGCCTGACTAGTGCCTTATAAAGCTGGAAGCGATGAGTCGGCGTGATATACTGTCTCGATCTACCGAGTACATCTAGTTTCTTAGAGGCCAGCGTGGCCTTATCTTCCAGGTGGCCGTGGAACTGGACGTCGCTCAAGATGTCATGATTCAGTGCGAAAACGCAGCTAGCGTTCTGGCACCGTGCCGAGCAGTCAAGATTTGTATGAATAATTAGTTTTACTGCAATAGTTCAGTTTGTACGGACCAGGCTTACAATGTCAGTTCATATCTTCCGTGAACGATTTATAGCATATGTGTTATTAGCTTAGTTGAAATGATAAATGAGAATTATATTAATATAAAAACATTGCTAAAAAAATATATTACATTTTATTATTTAAATATAATACATTTTTCTTTCAAAAATTTGTTAAAAAATGACGGCGACGTTTCGCTACGATGAATGTGAGATGAAGAATGGATGAAAAGATGGATGAGTGTGTAGGAAGCAGAAAAGGTGTGCCGGGACGTAGCGGATGGAAATCTATGGCCTCTACCTACTACTACGCGAAAGAGGCGTGACGATATGTATATATGTAAAAAAATTCAAAAAAAAACACAAAACAGAGGACTTGCAGAGTTTCTTTTGCCATTTCTTCTCCGTTCAGAGAAACATCATTGCGAAACAGTGGTATAAGCTTGATTGTTGGCAGACTGATGTTGACGTAGATCACAAATGAAATGTTATTTCTTGTATCGAACAATAAAGAATTTGGATTTGAATTTCGGTGTCTTGTATTTAGAATTTTTATAACTGACGATGCATTCTGAATGTGAAGTGTACTACAGCTTTATTCGCAGTTCGAGTGAAATTATTTCCCTCAACTATTTACCGTTGAGTAGCAAATAAAAGAATTTAGTGAAAGAAGGCGAGCTAAGTAAATGTTCTTCGAACGCTAGCCCGTCGACTCCCACCAGTGCTGGAGCTCCGATCGACGATTTATCGCCAATCTTTGATAGAGACTGATATTCTTAGCACGCTTTTGTCGATAAAGCTCATTTTTGAGCTGCAACTGAACGACTTACAGCAATAGCATGTACAGGCACCTACAATAATAATATATCTTGCTTTGTCCCGTTCAGCGTGGAGACGGTGGGGCGACACCAGAATACTGATGTGTTACTTTTTAAATTTATTACTAAATCCCATACTAGTGATTGCTAAATCGACAAATTAATTCGATAGGAGATATGATAATATTAAATATTTAAAGTAATTTCCTCTCCTATGGTGCCGAGACGTGGATACTGACGGTCCGTCTCATTCACAAGCTCAAAGTCGCTCAGATGGGAGGGAAAAGGAGTTTCTCTTGTGGATAGAATTCGGAATGAAGAATTTCGCCGGAGAACCAGAGTCACCGAAATAGCTCTTTCAGTTAGCAGACTGAAGTGGCATTGGGCTGGACACGTTTGTCGGAGAACCGACAACCGTTGGAATAGACGAGTGCTGGAGTGGAGACCGCGTCTAGATGGAGCGACGATCAGCGCAAGGCGGCTGACAAAGACTAGATGCGTGTAGCCGAATTGAAAGTCATTTTGACGCGGATTCATTCCCGCATCGGTATAAATACATGTATGGGCTACAAGTATTTCTTCCGAGTTTAGATATTCCACAATTATATATTCCCCAGACAAGTGTGATAACTGTAAAGTAGTTTTGTATATCGTACAAAGCAAATAAAGCAGCAAAATATCAGTAAATAAATAGACTTGTCTACTTGACATATATACAGTTATACAATAAAAATAAATTTGTGATTCCCGATCTGCCCGCCAAATGGAGATTATGGAGGATATTACCAATTTTGAGGGTAGCTAATATATTCAGAAATTTATTGCGGATGTATTGAGGATGATGATGATAATGATAGGTTTGTGGTATCGAACTGGTTGTAATCGAGTGGACATAGTCACATCTATCTCTCATCAAGGTAAAAGTTTGTTTAGTTCCAACGCCCCGATTCGTTCTTTGTGTGAGTTGTACTGCAAATACATTAAAATCATTCATTACGATAGCGTGGTACAAATTACACATCATATTAAATCTAGCATACATGCTGTTATATAATTTCCAGTCTGGATGCATTGTATGTTAATGTGGTGTCTGTTTCTAATTAGAATTAATTAGAATAATGTAATTTTTGTAACTCCCGTTGATGGCCCATTAAAAAAATAAATAGAACATTTTTAAACAATACATAAAACACCAAGAAAATGTAATATATAAAAGAACTATGTACTTTATAAACAAATAAAGTATATATTATAAAAAAGTAATATTAAAAAAAATTCAAGTCAATTCTTACTTAGGTTAACGAAGAAATAAACTATTTTAGTTACTTTTTATTAAATAATTCTAAGTTATATATTTTTTTTCTCCCATACAAAACTATAGTTAATTAATTAAATTTAATTAATGAATTAATATTTGAAAAACTGTAGTAACAGTGTCATCCACTACAAATTTAACACAATGTATTTGAACTTGAGTGGAAGAAAAAAGTAATTTATGAATAATTGAAAATTTGAACAAGATATATAAATGACATATATGTAGGGAGAGTGTGATATAATAGTAGATATTGAAAAATAATATAACAAATGTCAAATTACATTAGTTTTCAAATAAGAGCCAACAGTTCTCCAAGTTAAGCATATCTTTAAATCGAGAGACACTATTTCTGTCGATAAGGTTTGTTGATAACATCACATCCCTATCAGAGCGACGTCGGTGAAAAGAAGTAATGACTTTTCTTTTCCAACACGCCACCTGACTTCTGGTCTCGCCGACGCCTCGTCGACTTTACTAAACAAGATTAAAATCGTCTTCTTTTTTCACTCCCGACTACCTACTAGCTTTTCTATTCAGCTTAGAGGAATTTTGTCTCAGCTTTTGATGTCTTGGAGACGGCATTCGAATGTTTAACCCGGTACGAAAGCGTCATTGTCGTGATTTCGATGTTCCACTTCTCTTTATTTCTTAATGAGAAGTATTTAGTTTCCACGAGAGTATTTTGAATTCATCAAACATCTTAAGATGTTAACTTACTTAGTTTTATTGTTGGTTAATTGATGTGTGTATATAATGTTATCGAAGTCCAGCTAATAGCGAGCATCCTATGGCCACATTTCGAACACTTCTATACGTTTTCTGAGGTCTTCTTTAAGCGTCCAAGCCTCACATCCGTATAGATTTAATTAACTGTATTAAACAACAAATATTTGACAAGTCGATGGAGAGTTTGAAAAATTGTATAGGGGTTGATGATCAAAAACGTTTGACGACCCCTGGTATATGCTATATAATTGGCATTGTCTTGAATCAAAAGCCCCTTCATTTCTCCCTTTAGTTTTCTATCCATGCTCTAGGGTTTTGACTTTAAAAATAAAACGAAAACGAAATAAAAAAGCTAATGTATTATATGTCAAGTTTTGAGTACCAAACGTTTGTTTATATATTGTGTATTTATTGAGATGCAAATGGAATATAGATGATCCACAGTAAATTAGGGGTCCATTATAGTTTTGTGCGATAAGTCCGCTAAAATCGCGGCAATCGCGACTAAATCTGATTTATAGGCGAGAGGATTAAAATCGTAATGGCGTCCATTCAATCTCGTAACGCCAGGTTCATTTGGGTGGCTCCCGAAATGAATTATTGTCTCATTTGAGATGAGTTGAAGGGCTTGGTAAATTTTGCCATTTGTAAGCAGGTAGGTACATTTGTCTCTTGTCCACCAGTGATGAATAGAGTATTTAATGTTGAAATGAAACACAAATTACTTTATTTTGTCAAAATTTTGTTTATTCCAAACATAAAATATGTGGATTATAATTTTTTTTAATAATAATAATAATATCTTTATTTTCAAAATGTTTACACATGTTACAGGATACTAGATCCCACACTAGGTTTCCCTGTGTTGTGGGAAACTAGGCTCTACCCTTCGTGAATAAAACATAAATGTTATGACATAAATAGTATAAACGTATCGATTATAGCAATATATTTTAAATAGAATTAAGGGTCAAGAGTAAATCCATTATGAAAATGAGATATAAAAATTGATGTTTCAGGAAATACTGGGGTTCTAGGAAGTCTTCAGTATTCCTCGAAATAGTGTCTTTAATGTGATCACAAACACAACAGGCACCCACTAGTTTAAATCCTCCTCTATCTAACGGATAAAGGGCGATTCCTATAGGAAAAAGGAAGAAATTTCCTCCTTTTTGCTGTACGATTGGAGGAGTAATTGTGGTTACATACAAATTTTCAATTTGACCGGGATTTGGATTCAAAGCCATTGTTCATAAACAAATTGAAAAATACGTCGTACTGCAAGTATTTATAGTAATAAATATATGGACAAATCGATATGTATATAGTACGTAGTTGCCCGAAACAGTACATTAACCTATTCTGTCTTAGATGGCTACTTTTTACCGTAGAATGTTAATATTGTAATTTTCCATTAATTTAGGAGTTATCTCTAATTTAAGCATGAAAAGAATCGTAGCGGATAGAGATATGTGGTCTCGGCGTACCCCTACGGGAAACAGGCGTGACATGTATGTATGTAATTCTTAAAATACAGCTCAATATTCGAAATAAATATTAATATGAATTTATTATACACCATTAACAATTATATTATTATTATATATATTTTTTTATATAAACTAACGTAGAAACCGGAAACGCAATGTTATTTATGATTATGGTATTTCGGATGTCTATGAGCGGCGTTGATTGCTTTCCATAAGGTGACACGCCTGCTCGTTTGCCTTCCGAACCCATAAAAAAACAATATTTTTTTTGTATAGCAGAGCGGGCAAACGAGCATAGACGTCCGCAACGCAGAATAGACATCCGCATCAGCAAGCAGTCTATTGCATTGTAGATGCGTTGCCGGCCTCTAACGAACACATACGTTTTTCTTTTGAATGCCCCCATGTCATAATCACGTGGAACACCGAAGGTTGTATGTTGTTACATAATATTTGTTGTTATGTTTATATAATCTATCAACAGATGGTGCCACAACACATATAAAATTAAGTTTTGTCTGTTGCATAAAACAATTAAATAATAATATTTGTTTTAATACGCTGACATACCTAACTGCGTCCTGTTACCCAAATAAGAACACATTGAGAAATCACTGAAACAAATGGTGTAGTATTTTCAAATGCGCAGAGTCGGCGCTCGGCGTGTTATTGGTAATTCTATAATTTAAAAATTCCTTCAGTTATCTCGACTAAACGCGAACGCCATACGTAGTGCAATCTAGTCTACGATGACGCGTGGTGCAAGTTAAGAGCGCTTACCGTTTATATCGCTAGCTTTGGTGGAAAGAATTTTTTTACTCAAATTTGATGTCTTCGATTTTTCTCAATATCTTTCGTACTTAGTAAGTTTAATCGTCTATGCTTCCTTTTTGAATGAATCGATATGTTTCTTTATCGATTAAAAGAAACACACTAGTCAAAGGGAATCTGTAAAAAAATTAAAAAAAAAACAAAATAAAGATACTCTAGTACTCTATACGTGAAAATGTTTATTGTGATTTGGTTATAACACTATATCATAAGTATTAAAGAATTTGATTTAAAAGTGATCTTTATATAAAGAAAAAATTTATAAAATAAATATTTATTTAACATTTTCAGTAGTAGCAGATTTTAACGACATTTTATAAATAATTCACACACTCTTCACATCAATAGTATGCAGATACAGAGTATATATGTCGGTACCGTTCGCTTGGGCAATCTTTAAATTGCGGTGACGCAATTGTGTTAAGGTCTGATCTGCTTGTATAAATCCAAATAAAATTATTAACACCGTGGCATCAGTATTTTATTGCGACCTCGCAAAGACACATTATAACACACACACACACACACACAAAGGCCAAAGTATCATTGTATGGTGTTCTCTAGTTCATTAGTAAGAAAAAAAAACAGTCAGTCGTAGTTGTTTTTATAAAGTTGAGACTAATATGAACAAGCTCACGGTAATCGGCGCTAAATGTCAAAGCGCATACATAAAAAGTGTGAAAATACGTAAGCGCTTGAGCTAATGTATTATTCCTTCGCTATAAAGTTTCGCTCTTATACGCGCAGCAACTATTTTTTCTGATTGGTATTTTGGCTTTGTTTTTATATTAGCCTCATGTTTATGATGTATGTGCTGGAGTGAAGATGGTACTATTTACTGGTGGATCGTTTCGCTTTTAACTTGGACCACACGGCATCCCGAAGACATAGCTCCGTCGACGCGACACGGCGCCGACAGCGTGCCATTTGTAAACTATTTGTATGCGGGCGGGTGCGCCTGGCTCACTTTTCTTACTTCTAGCGTAAAGGGAACAGCGACGCTTCTATCTCACGATGTCCTCTAAAGAAGGCCGCTCAGCCGACGTTTTTTAAAGCAAAGCAGGCAAACGAGCAAGTCAGTTGGTGGTATCTGATCACCGTCGCCTATAGACGTCCGCAACGCCAGTTGCGTTTCACATGTTTCCGGCTTTATGTGAATACATATTTACATTTGTCTCTTGAATTTTTTTTATGGGATAGGAAGGCAAACGAGCAGGCGTGTAATCTGATGAAAAGCAATCAACGGCGCCTATAGATATCCACAGCGCCATATACAGTGCGGAAGCGTTGCTGACCTTTAAGGTAAGTGTTATTATGGGAGTGAGATGGGAAACGATCGACCACGAAATGGGACGTCTGGAAAAAAAAGGTTTTTTTTTGTAATATATACTCTACTATTGTAGATTTTCTCATTGTAATTACAATCTAGCCGTGGGCTAATGAGTAATTTATTTTAAACTTCATTTGCTTTGTAAAGTATAATTAGGAATGTGTCTGTTAACACTTTTCTCAATCTTTATTAAGGGGAAGACACTATGTTCTTGTGTTCTTTACACCGTGAAGTCAGATGGAACGATAATCTGTGCAGATTTGCAGAAACTGGATTTGTGAAGCCGACCATTAGGTAAGGTGGTGCGTCTGTGTCCAGGAGTATACTAACGCAGGCCGTTGGTAATGGTGATTTTAGAACATCATCGTCACTGTAATTTAATTCAAAAACTGGAGCACTAAGTTAATTGGGAACATAAGTGGCCAGTTGCAACAGGGTGTGTCTGGACAACGCGCTGAAGCCGCGGTCGCGTCATCGTCCCCCCCCCCCCCGCAGTTCAGACGTCAAGTTAACTGCGCGGTATTTATGTGCCCTCGGATATCGAATGCTAGCTGAATTAAATTTCACCAGCGCTATACCACGTCCATTCGCTTGATACGTTGATTGAAAGGTATTAAAGTACGTGTTTTGCTACGCTCAATTCTATTTTACATTTTACAATTCGGGACCTGTTCGATATCATATTTGTTTATTGTAGTGTAGTACGTGCGGATGCAGTAAGCCATGTTAGCTGGATGCTGCTATTTTTCCTTCTACTCGATATAGTTTTGGGAATTTCTCCATAGATAGATAAAACAATTGACGATTTTAGAAAGTCAAATTTTGTCTAGCTAGTTACTAGTGCAAGACAAGCTCCACTTGTAGTGTGTGTGTGTGTGTGTAAGAAAGAAATAAAACTTTTCTTGAAAACCCATAATGTAGTACACATAAAAATATATTTTTGTCGCTATTAAGCAAGCCATTACAATTTTTTAAAATAAAATGACGAACGTCCGTTAATGCGTGACAAGAAAAGTTAATAAAAAATAGCCACACACGGGAAAGAGACAGGACGACTTCTAGAAAAGATTACACACTGCTGCAACATTCACGAATTTTGGAATGCTAAAAGTTTCGTTTTACCTTCATAACGATGCAAAGGTGCATCGAAGGGAGAGTTTAAAGTTTAATACGCAGGAAGATCGACAGAAAATAGTACAAGAAATAATAGTAGAAGAGAAGGAATGAAAGTAAAGTGAAGAGAACATTTTTCCAATCCCCGAACACCAGCTCGTAACAAAATTATATTTGAAATAAAAATTATGAAAACAAAAAACGTTAAAATTATAATACAACAATAATGATAGTAAACCTACAGTCATTTATTTTACCTATACTGCAGCATGAATCTCAAAAAGGTTATGTATACACAGCAAGAAGATGCGGCAAGCCACAGCGTCGATTTTCACTGTAGCCTGTTGTTTCAACATGCCATATGGTGGAAACCTTATGCGTGACGTCAAAATATTTTATTTATTTTCTTTATCCGCTTTTACAAGATGCTCGTCATGTGGAACTCTAATATCTACTATCATTGCTTCGCGTGTAGTTTTATCCACTATCACAATATCAAACGTGATAGTGGATCGATTCCACACAGACATATAATATAAGCTAAGATACCGATGCCAAGAATTAACCAATGAATGTTACTCCCTGTAGATATTCAAAGCAATATTATTGTCGGTTGTAGATATCGGAGCTTCTCGGATCCCACAACAACATGATTCACATAAGTAACAATGTTCAGTAAAGGAAGTGATATACCGTTTATGAGCAACTTAAGTGCACCATTGTCGTTTTCGTCTCACCCGCGCCGCAGTTTATAGCTCGAGCTATAAAAATGCATCGAACGGTGCAATGGT
This sequence comes from Baronia brevicornis, assembly GCA_031353405.1. Lineage (NCBI taxonomy): Eukaryota > Metazoa > Arthropoda > Insecta > Lepidoptera > Papilionidae > Baronia > Baronia brevicornis. The sequence goes on along the minus strand of JASFAT010001006.1, from coordinate 188,786 downwards.
TGCGTTGCGATACCGGTTTTATTTGTGCATCCACGTTGTATTATACGACGTCTATAATTTTGTGGTTTTCTTGGAGACAAACGTCTGCGTCGGAACTTGCTTTAGTTATTGCCGTATCTCTTGTACATATTAGTAAAAATATATCCATTTTTTATGGTATATGAGGGTGTGCCAAGGTTGGCCAATGTAGAGATTCTCCGACCTAGATCATATCATGAGACATGACAGTTACAAATTTCTGCAATTAATCATGATGGAAAAAATCACGCCAACACATTGTATATACCCGATTGTATTTGTGTGTGCAGGACGCTTCATGGATGTTTTGTGAGTCGCGTCAGCAACATGCTGCAGTGATAGCAGCATTTAATACTACAATTAGTTTGAAATTTCAAAATACAGTTTTTAGTTTTCACTTCTGTCAGCAGTCACCATGACTGATTTGGATTTTTTTTTATAATATGTAATACTAATTAATATATTCACAATTATCGAACACCATTAAATAATAATGAACGTTCGGGAATGCAATTAATATAGATTCAATTTATATTAATCTATAATGCTGGTGCGTGTTTCATATTTGCTGTTTTCATCCCGTGATGTTGTGTACGCTCAAAATTTGATTGCGTGTCCAGATGACCGTGTATAATTGTGATAATGTTCTTCAAAAAAATATATATTAATTTGTGGCGACGTGGAACTTGATCGCCTGTCTTCTTTGTTGTTGCGACAGTGACTTCATTGGTTTAGTGGCGGAGTTATTTGTTACTGATCGCAGGTTTGATTCCTACGTCTTCCTTAATTTGATGCTATACAAGGATTACAATCACTTGGCGACGACCAATTGGCTCAGTGGCGGGGCCCTATGATCTCGGAGTTCGATCCCCGAAATAAATATATGTATGGATTACAAATACAAATATTATCCGAGTCTGGTAATTCTCATTGAACCAGCGTCGTGGGTTAACGTCCGTTCCTCCAGAAATGGAGAGGCCCGTGCTCAATAGTGGGACCTATATAGGCTGTTAAAAAAACAGATTACAATCATTTGTCTTAATTGTTATAATATTATGCTAAGTAAAAATTGCACTATCAATCCAATAGTTAATATACTAGATGGCCCGGTCAACTTCGTTTCACCTACATTTTATGTTATGTATTTAAGTTCTCCTATGTTAGTAATTAGGTATGCGATACTTTTCAAATTTCACAAAAGAAACGACAGTTTTGTATAACAACACGTCCGTTATACGATAAAGCTGCCACGAAAGCGAGGATCTCAATAGCAACTGAAAAGCCTAGTAAAAAATAGAATAAACAATTTTCTACCACTTATCGCCGCTGTTGCTACCTTTCTACCCGAAGGTTAACTCTCTTTGTTATTTGCATTTGCCAATCAACCTGCTCAGCATGTCAATTCTGGGCATATACTCCTAATATGGACAGTCAAAAGTTTTACTTAGCTAAGATCCTCGACATGTAAAACAATAACAGAACATTAATAATGTGTGTTTTTCCGTTGGGTTTAGTGAATTTATTTGGAACTTAAACCAAAAACTTACCGAAAATCGGCCATCAACTCTCCACCCACCAACCACTAAAAAAGTCACCTTTTCGGTTGTCTTCCGTAGAGTCTACTATACCTGAAGATGCCTCGTGTTGGGGCGAAACACGTGTCGTTTACAAGATGGAAAAGTGATAATGTGTGTTTGGTGTTGTGTATAGTGGTTGGTGGGTGGAGAGTTGATGGCCGATTTTCGGTAAGTTTTTGGTTTAAGTTCCAAATAAATCCACTAAACCCAACGGAAAAACACACATTATTAATTTTCTGTTATTGTTTTGCTTGTCGCGGATCTTAGCTAAGTAAAACTTTTGACTGTCCATATAGTGATGGATTTCCGCAAAGTAACGCCTGACTCCATTAATAATATACTCCCAACTTAGAAGATTTCTACTTTTAGCAGTAGAATGCTATAACCTAAGTTGAATTCTATAAAAAAGAGATCAACGTACATCGCTATGGAAGCCATCAAATAATACAAATTCAATTCGATATTGATTGAAAAAAATAAATCGTTTAATATACACACATATATCAGAGCGAGTTTGTGTGTATTCATTGAACGTGATATCATAGTGGAGCAGTTGTGAAAATATGAACCGCCATTTTTCAAACCAAATAGACTCGGCTAATTTCCAACGCATGCCGGCAAATCTTACCTGATTCTAGTTTTGTCTGTGATTTAGATATGACGACTGATAGATACATATGTATTTTTTATTATATTTTTTTTTTTATATTTATTACAAAATATTTCAATGCCTTAGAAAGTAAGTTGAGACGTAGAACTCAAAAATTTAAAAGAACAGACGAATACTTTATCAAGAACGGCATATTATTTGTCTGTAGCATGAATGGGCCAGCTCACCCGTGAAAGTACCACACTCCCGCAGAAAACCGGCGCCTAAGTGGTAGCTTAGCTACCGCGCTTCGTCCGGTGAGCGGATAAGTTCGTGACAAATTTTTTGTCATTTATTAAATGTCGATAAATGTTAACAATATTTTAAATAAGCGACGAATGCTGTCTTTATAACATTGTAATAACATTTTTTTTCATGAAAATGGTGAATTCGAACAAAATTTAAAACGGTAACTTTAAGCAAGTAATGTTTCAAGAAGTATACACGATGCTAATAATTAAATTCCACTGCGGCATCCAGGACTAGCCATCACATAATAGTCTGCAGTTGAGTTGATTTCCCGGGGACCGCGAGGAGAGAAGTGCTCTTACACAAACTTGCACAAATGTTTGCCTTAGAGTAGGAACACCATGAATCAAGAATGTCTTGGATAATTCCTATATTACCGATTTGCATGATTTCTTGCGTGATATTAATATTAAATAAACAAGGCGACCAATTGGTTCAGTGACGGGGTCCCTCACGGAGCCAATGGTCGCGGGTTCGATCCCCGTATCGGATTTATTCCGAGTCTAGTAGGCCCGCCAATCCACATTGGACAAGCGTGGTGGGTTAGTGTCTTTTCTTCTAAAAATGGGGAGGCTCAGCAGTGGGAAATATATGGAATGCGAAAAAAAGGATTATTTTTGTTAAAACTTGAAAATTATCTTAGTGTTATTGCAAGCTTTCTTAGTGCAATGTGATTTCTAATTTCATAAATTATTCTAAAAGGTAATTAAACGAAATAATCATATAGACTGTGACCCTTTGACATGATGCTATGCTAGATGTATTTCTACGCTGAAGAGCAAAACCCTGGAGCCGAATACATTAACACCGTCCGATGTAGTTGCAGTTTTCGAGCACGAACTGTGCAAATGTGGAATGATTTCCCACCCGAGGTAATTGCGATTGGAACCCGATTTGCCTCATGGGAAACGTTAATACCACGTTTGCTATAAAAATAAATATTTGTTAAATCAGTCCCGGAGAATTATTTTTTTGGAGTTTTTGCGGTAGGACCCCATGGAAATATCGTTCGTAAAGAAACTTTTTAGTTGGAGTTTTAGAAAAATCGTGGTTACCCTGTAGCATCAAATGCTTAGAAAGTTCAGCGGAGCGAACCGTGGTCTTACGGTAATCAAACTGAGAGACTGGCGCTGCGCGCCTCGCTGTGTGTGTGTGTGTACATCTCTGACCAATATTGTCTGTGTACCCATCTAGCCGTCTGTGTTGATACACAATACAAGGAAATATTATATATTATATTTAAATACCCCATGTATCACGCCTGTCTTTTTACTAATAGAAAGTTCTACCTTAATAGGATTCTAACAGTACTATTATTACTGGTGTTACGACCCAAAGTGTGTTTTGGACTCCGTAACGTGAATTCGCCACTAGTCAAGATGTTGGGCTGCCCTTCACCAATCTTCTGCTCGAAGCTTGCTCAGGCCAGCAAGCTAGCTTCGCTTCATCGGTGCCAAGGGTGATCGACTGGACGTTGAGCGGATAGTAGGAACAATAGTGTGCCCGCCGTGCGGCTTACGGTGACACACGGGCTTTTTAGGGTCTCTTCAAATAAATGAAATTTCTGCCGGTTTTCTGCGGGAGTGTGGTACTTCCCCGAGCGAGCCGACCCATTTGTGCTACAGACAAATAATATGCCATTCTTGACAGAGTTTACGCCTGCAGCGTGGCTCTACCACGGTGGCAAAATTAGGTTATATGTCGAATGATCAGTAAAATCATGCTCACTGATGATCGACGCTGAAATTAACTTTCACGTAAACGCAGTGAAAGCTCGCGGTACATTCGAGTGTTTTCCAATCGAAAACACAAACTAGATTCACTCGTTTTGCATACAGAGAATATCGCAAATGAGCAGCCGGTCGGCGGGGTCTATGGGTGGAGTGCGAGGTGAGCCGCCGCTCGGTGAATCGACGGAAAATTAATAATCGTATTACTTTTTCAGTGGGAATGCAAATATTTGATGATTGCATTGCGGCGAGTGGCGGCCGATGATAGCGGGGACGCGGTGCGCGCAAACAAACCTCGTCTTCTGCAGCACCCGCTCGTTGCCACCATGCAGTGGGAATGAATGCGGAAAAATAAGAGTAGATAGATAGATAGATTTATTTCCTTCTGCAGTAACATACGTGTATACATATAAAATTATTATATAAAAAAAACTAACTAACTTTGTTGGCGCAGAGAACCAAAATGGATCTGCGAATCTTCGATCGAAAATGCCATCTTATGCTTCCGTGCCCTGTCCTGCGCCACACGATGATGAAGAATAATATTGTATAATGCCTAGTAAATGACATTGAAAAATCTCTATCCTTTTTTATCTCTAAGTATTAATCCAACCCGAACTGGGGTCTCTAAAAATGTATGTGGCAGATTCCTGCAGCCGACCCAGCTCCACGCGTATTGGTCAGTTTCTCCACTGGATCTAGCTAGCTAGGCAGATAGAGTATAACTGATCCCAGGGCAAACCTGCATTTTCTTAACTTTTAATAGTGGTAGAGCCACAATGCATTTGAATAATTTGTCAAGAACGGCATATTATTTGTCTGTAGCATGAATGGGCCGGCTCGCTCATACTCTCACTAGGTACCACACTAACCGCAGAAAACCGGCGTCTGAGTGGTAGCTTAGCTACCGCGTTTCGTACGGTGAGCGGTCTGAGTTTCAGAGACCGAACACCCTCCTCCTCCGAATCCCATAATGTCACTTTCCTTAATAGTCAGCAACGCTTCCGCACTGCCTAAGGCGTTGCGGATATCTATTGACGGCGTTGATTGCTTTTTATCAGGTAACACGCCTGTTCGTTTGCTTGCCTATTATATTACCTATATTCCCATAAAAAAAAAACTCCATCCCAGGCTGCTCAATGTCTGTGAAATAACTCCACCCGTGTCAGCTAAGTATAATTAATATTGTAGAAAATTAAAAGCCATTTAATTCGGTACTAGGCTTTGCTAAGTTTGAGTAGCTTTTTAACTGCGTCAGTGCACCGTGGTTAACAGAATTAGCGGTTATGAGCCGTAGTTAGAGCATGTTAAGTTAACAAAAAAGGCAACCGTCAGCGCGGGGTGTCGGCCCGTGTGAAACTCACTAAATTATTCCCGCGAGCCGCCGTGGACGGTTTAATGAATTTTTAATCGAGTTACAACGCCGGCCCCCGTGAGAAATTCCACAGATAAATCTTAACGTTATTATCTCGATATAACGAGGGGGATATGATGTTTTCGACGTGGTTTCGTTTGAAAATCTGTATTTTTTTTTTCATTTAAATCACTTTTTAAATTTCGCGAATCCGTATTCATATTCGCCTCATTATCGTTCTTCTTCTATAATTCTTATATAGCGTTAATCAATCTATCACTACTCTAACATATCTATTTGTAAAAAAAATCATATTTATAGTGTTAGAGCCACGCTGCAGACAAATACTTTGTCACGAATAGCATAATATTTGTCCGTAGCATGAATGGGCCGGCTCGCGCGGGGAAGTACCACACTACCGCAGAAAACCGGCGTCTGAGTGGTAGCTTAGCTACCGCGCTTCGTACGGTGAGTGGCCAAGTTCCGGAGGCCCAACACCCTCCCCTCCCTCTACCCCCTTCCATTCTCTCTCCCATAATGACACTTTCCTTGAAGGTCGGCAACTCTTCCGCACTGCCTATGGCGCTGCGGATGTCCTATGGGCGGTGTTTATTGCCTTCCTATCCCATAAAAAAAATTACGAATAAACTTCCTGCTCTCTATTAGTGTGAGGCGTGGCGCCATCTTGTTGAAACCATGTGCGTGAAGTGAAGACAGGATGTTTTCTCAATATTGGCAGAAAATAATCAGAAAGCACGCGTTTACTGATTATTCAACCTATATGTCGACATAGATTGGACATACAGGCTGTCTGGTGATATAATTCGGTTATAACCGAACTCTGCCACCAGACACCCTGTATATTCTAGTAAAAGACACACAGACAAAGAGTAATAGTGCACATTTTGAACGCAAATAGGGAGCGGCGAACGTGAGAGCGCGGGCTGAAAATGGCCGCGGCACACGGGGACAAGCGCACATTATTTATAACGTTACTACATCTATAAGCGAATCGCTGAGTGCATCCTTTCACCGTGATGTAAAACAAACAAAGCGGGCAAAGAACCGCCAACCCGCAGCACATTGTTGACACGAAATGAGCAGGCTAATGGCCCTCGAGACCACATACACAGCTTTTTTATTTTAATTAAACTGAATTTACTTTGCTATTGTAAGATACGTATACGTATAAAAACAATATTTTGTGTTTGTTATAAACATTGCTCACATCTTGCTCATAACCTTTTATGTTTAATTCTAATGCATGAAGGACATTATGCCTTCTAGTTAAAATTAAAAACTAAAAATTAATATTAAAATTTAATTAAAAATTAACATGAAATATAAATTAAAAGTATATTTTAAAATCGTAACTAGCTCGCAAACTTTGTGAGACTAGTCGCGGCTAAAAGTATGATCGGTGTGACTGGTGCCTGGCTTTGTACTAATGTATCAACTCGTCCGTATTCTCAGCGTGATGAAGAATAGAAAGATAGTTAGGAATAATGGTGTTCATGGGTTTGTCTTAATATTCGCATTAAAAAGGTCATCTCACGATAATAAAACATTTTTTCTTTTTTTATGGTACAGGAAGGCAAACGAGCAGGTGTGTCACCTGATGGAAAGCAATCAATGCCGCCCATAGATATCCGCAGTGCTATGGCGGTGACAGTGAGAACAACAAAGTGACATTATGGGAGGGGGAACAGGAGGGTCAGCGGGGAGGGGGTTCGGCTTCTGGACGAAGCGTCTTTTTTATCGGGAGTGTTGTACTTCCCCGGGCGAGCCGGCCCATTCACGCTACAGACAAATAATATGCCATTTTTAACAATGTATTCGTCTGCAGCGTGGCTCTACCACTTTATTACAATTATAATGGATGAAAGTTTCTCTGTAATCTAAAGAAGATAGTTTTTCTAAACTTTTAATAAAAGTAATCTAATATTAAAATGGTGTGATAAAGAAAAACCCTTTTTCTAAGAAAAATGTACTCAGTCTGTCGAGGTTAGAAACCTTATCGTACTCTCGAAACTCGGGACATAATTTTAAAAAAGTCTGCAAAGAATTTCAATTTAATAATTAATTGTAGCGAAGTTTACGGCCCTGGCTCGGGTTGCCTGCGCCGAAAATATTGAAAAAAAAAAGGGTCTGATCACCTTTTTATGGTGCAATAAGCGAAGCCATTACGGGGGTCACTTTAGTGTGGGCCTCAAAGTGAAACTCCTCATTGCGCGGATAATATTTCGCGTCGTAATACTAAAATAAAAATATCCATAAAGCATGATGTACAACATTGTGGAGGGGACAAGCATATCGTAAAACAAGGCGGACGCACTCGGTGGTGGCTCGTCAAATATTTGTGTTTTTCTTGAAATAAATAATATAAAAAAAATTAAAGTCTCCTCCTACTTTTATATCCTGCTAAATATCTTATATAAGAGAATTTTTTTTCTCTTATATAAAACTAAAAATTCTTTCTTATCAGAGTGCCTCTCCGACTTGTGAAGGTTGGCAGCCAATTCAGCACAACTCTCCACCTCCTTCGCGAGGTGCAGCACTTCTGAAGCAATCGCTATCCCGGTCCACTCCCTGATATTACGTAGCCAAGACTCTCGTTTTCGACCAACTTGTCTTTTGCCCGCAACTTTTCCCATGTATATATGCGGTATGCTCACATAATAAATCAGTATGCCAGTAGTAAGTGTTTCAATTGCCCGCGTGTTCCGATATAAATACATTCCTCTTTGACATACTTAACAATATCCTCTTCTAGTTCTTTTTTTATGGTATAGGAAGGCAAACGAGCAGGCGCGTCACCTGATGGAAAGGAATAAACGCCGCCCATAGACTTCCGCAGCGCCATAGTCAGTGCGGAAACGTTGCCGACCTTTAAGAAAAGTGTCATTATGGGAGTGGGAGTGAGAGTGGGAGGGGGAGGGGTAGAGGGAGAGAGGGGGGTGTTGGGTGGTAGCTAAGCTACTATTTAGATGTTGATTTTCTGCGGGCATTCATTTACATTAATTTTTGTAAACCCAATTGTGTCACCGGACACCCTATATATATATACATTTAATAGTTTTTATTTTTACAAAACGCGTGTACGTCGGATAAGTTTACCAACCACTCTCGATAGCCCAAACATCTTTAGCCGAAAATAAAAGGGAATCGTAAAAACATGTAGGCGATAAAACGTTGGGTCGCCGACGGCGCGGCTGTACGCTGAGGCGCGTGACCCCGCATGAAACATCCGGATTTGGAGGCGCTCCCGTCTGAATCGGAGTGCAAACGTTTACTCAAGTTCAAAAGAATATCGATATTCGTATGGACGTACCGCTGGAGAGAGACGATAGCCCGCGGGTCAGCGCTGCGGCCCTAATACCCCCCACGTTCCACTTGTAATAATATACAGCGTGTCCCGTGGCTAAATTAGGTTTTCAAACATAAATTATAAAAAAAAAACACAAAGATATGAATAAAACTCAATAACTATTACGAAGAAAAGTGCTTCTACTTCTAAGAGTCCTTTCTTGAAACAAGTAATATAAAAAAAAATTAAAGTCAATTCCCACTTTTATATCCTGCTAAATATCTTATATGAGAGAATTTTTTTCTCTTATATAAAACTAAAATTCTTTCTTCTCAGAGTGCATCTTCGACTTGCGAAGTTTAGCAGTCAATTCGGCACAGCTCTCCTCCTCCTTCGCGAGGTGCAGCAGTTCTGGAGCACTCGCTATCCCAGTCCACCCCCTGATATTACGTAGTCAAGACTTTCGTTTCCGACCAACTTGTCTTTTGCCCGCGACTTTTCCCATCAAGATCAGTTGCAGCAACTTGTCCCTGTCATGTCTCATAATATGACCCAGGTAAGCAACGTTTCTACTTTTGACGGTCTGCAAAAGTTCACGTTTTTGCTTGACTTGTCGGAGAACCTCATCATTGGCCACCCTTTGAGTCCAGCTAATAACGAGCTTCCGTCTATATGCCCACATTTCGAACACTTCTATACATTTTCCTAGGTCTTTTTTAAGCATCCAAGCCTCGCATCCATATAGAAGAATCGGGTCAGATGTAACAGTGGAGCATTCTAATGCGTAAGGAAAGTTTGAGGCTGCGATAACAAAGGACACATTTCATCTTGTTGAAGGAGCTACGAGCGATTGCGATACGGGTTTTTATTTCTTGATCACTTTCCCAAGATTCATTTAATCACGTACCAAGGTACTTGTATTGATTTACTTCCTCAAGTGTGTGTCCATCAACAGATATACACGTGTCCGGATGTTGTAAAGTGTCAAGAAAAGTGCGGATCTTATTAAAAAAAAATATTTCGACTAAACGTTGATTGCCACGTCGGGCACACGCTTGGAATCTAGCCACAGTATTCTGTGCCACTCGCTCAAGTAGTGACGTCGAGATGCCTTTTCTTTTACAGGTGAGATGGTCTTCAGGTTTGTTGCGGTTGATTCCGCAATCTGGATGACTAGGGCATATCGCCGACAATGTTGCTATTATCACGAAATGGAAGTATGTATATATATATATATATATATATATATATATATATATATATATATATATATATATATATATATATATATATATATATATATATATATATATATATATATATATATATATATATATATATATATATATATATATATATATATATATGTATTATTGTGATGTGTGTGTGATGAAAAATTAATGTTTTTAAAATTCTTATCGTATTTATCCATAATTGTTTAGAAGTTTACATTTTATTTTAAGTATTATATTTTATTTTATATTACAGAATTATTATATATCACATTTCTAGCAAATCATAGCCGAAGTCTTCATAAAAATATAGCCCGATGCTCAATTTAGATTAGCTTAGATTTCATTGTAAAAATCGAACTAAATTTTCTGAACCTACAGATAAAACGTTAAAATGATTACAGGATGGAATAGCAGGATGTATTGGACGTGACTTTTATCCCAAACCAGAAGCATGGCCGATGGAAAAACAGCTTTATATAAACAATACATATTGTCAAAATATTAAAAAAAAGAAGGAGAATTATGTTTGATTTTATCAATTTAATTACTAACGATGAACAAAAATATCTCACATCACCGCACCATCATCCACCTTCTGAATAAATAGCGATCCAATCTCGGAACTAATACAACATTGCAACCTTCAAAAACAATCTTGCACATTTCCTAAAGACCGGCAACGCTTCTGGACTGCCTATGATACTGCGGGTCTATGCGCAGCGTTGATTGCTTTCCATCAGGTCACACGTATGGATTGATTATTGATATATGATATGATTGCTTTCCATCAAATCACATGTATTTTTATACGATAGGAAGGCAAACGAGCAATCCGTTTGCATTTAAGATTTCTTTATGTACCCAGTATTTTCTCCAAGTTAAGTTTATTCTTCTATCTACTTCATTTTCACTATTCTTCCCATCGAAAGAAAGAATATGTGTACCTCGACAAATTGATATGACTATAAACATATAAATTTTATAAAATTTTAATTTGACCTTTTCGCTCTAACTCTTGGCTCGAAAATACATTACTCGGCTGAAGCTATATCGAATATTGAATTTATTTCAATATCCTATAATAACCGAGCGGGAAACGATTGTGACGAGAGAGATAAGGTATTGACAATAGCAATATGGAATCGGTCAGGTAAATCGCCTCTGAAATCACAATTCCAAAGTTTATTCTCATGAATTCAACGTAGAAGACTCGAGCGAATTTCCCGCGCACGATGTTCTATTTATTTTGAAAATCTGCGGCCGGGGCTGGCTCGAGTCAAGTGAATGGAGAATATTACGAGTGATGATATATCGCTTTGATGTATCAAAGCAAATTATATTTCCGATGTGTGCGACGTGTTTTGTACGACGATGTCGGTGTGTAGTGACAAGTCGTGTGATTGTAACGCACATTCAAATCTACTGTCTGTTATGTGATTCAGAGTCTCGATTATAAAATTATAACGTTTGACAGAAGATAGAATTTTCCGTGGTGAGATGCAGGTGAGACCTTATCCATTATATTGTGTCGTGCGTGGAGCCTTATAACTTCCTCAGAAGGACTCGTGAGGTTGCGGAATAGAGAAAATGACGATGACATGATGATTTTAGTGGTAGAGCCACGTTGCGTACGAATACTTAGTCAAGAATGGCATATTATTTGTCTGTAGCATGAACGAACCGACTAGCCCGGGGAAGTACCACACTCCCGCAGAAAACCGGCGTCTGAGTAGTAGCTTACCTACCGCGCTTCGTACGGTGAGCAGCCGAGCTCACAACACAACAAGTCACACCCGAGCATCTCACATGTCGAAATGTCAGTTTGAACTGCTATAATCCATCCTTTTTTCTTACACATAGCTCGTCAAATTTGCTTAGCTCTTCGTATCTTAGTATCAGTTTGGCGAAACTCACACAAAAGTTTCTATAATTTCGTTTTCATTATAGATGATCATGAACTTACAAGATACTAGTTAGTTATTACAAAGCGATATTCGTATTCGCTTATTTTCTTAGTTTAGTTTCGATATCAAAGTGAGGTATTTTTATTTTATTAATATATTTTTGTTTTTTTTTTTTCACTTTCATATATGATTTTTCACCAAGCAAAAGAGGTGCCCAGTGTTGAGCACCTTTTTTGCTTGGTGGGGCTCTCCATTTCTGGACAAACGCTTGTTGACCCACCACACTTGTCCAATGCGGATTGGCACGATTACCAGACTCAAAATAAGTACCTGTAGACCATACATATTGCGGCTTAGCCAATCGGTCGTCATATATAAGTATGTTCTCATCAAATTGACAATATATATAAAAAATTGTTTTATTTACAAGATAAATAGCTTATTTTCTAGTATTAGGTTATTATGGTTATTAGTACCATAAGGCGTAGCGAGCCTAAAGAAAGGCACTATTTGAACATCACATTGACAATATATATAAAACAATTTACAAGGTAAATAGCTTATTTTCTAGTATTAAGTTATTATGGTTATTCGTACCATAAGGCGTAGCGAGCCTAAAGAAAGGCATTATTTGAAAATCACATTGACAATATATATAAAACAATTTATATGATAAATAGCTTATTTTCTAGTATTAGGTTATTCTGGCTATTAGGAACACTCTGTATAAGCATGCGCTAGAATAAACACAGGATACCTACCTGTACTGTCAGATGTACGCTTTTAGTTTACCAACGACAAATATAGTGTAAAATAGCTTTTCAGTGTGCAGTTGTGTTACACGCGTGTAGGCTGCAACGATTGCTGTCCTCTCGCCTGCAGCCTGTACCTAATGTTTGTTTTGGAACGTGCCGTAGACGAACGTAAATAATGTGCCGAACGGTGGGTGGGCAGACGCGTGGTTTGCAGGCCAATATTTCCTCATCTGTTGTAGCGATTTGTGTCGCATCCTCTACCGTTATATTTGCTTCAATTGTACTATTATTTATTTTATTTTTCAATCGTCTAAGGAATGCTTATTCGAATTCGAAGTGAAATTTGGTTCGGTCACCTAGAGCATATGGAGGAGGTTCAGAGTATGAAGAGAACATATTTGTGTCAAAGAACAGTTAGACGACCCAGATATCGCTGAAGAGATCGGGTAGATGCTGACCTGCGTGAACTAAAAGTGAGCATTTGGCAAAGTTTAGCGCAGAGCAGAGAAAGATGGAAGACTCTCGTTTCAGAGACCAAGATCCACATCTGGTGCCTAAACCGTAGGAGAAAGTATTATTTTCAATAATATTATCCACTTGCTATAGAATATATACTACAGCTAAAAATACATACATATCGTCAGGCTTGTTTCCCGTAAGGGTAGGCAGAGACCACAGATTTCCATCCGCTACGATCCCAGCACACCTTCCTTGCTTCCTCCACACTCATCCATCTTTTAATTCATCCCTCCTCTCACATTCATCGTAGCGAAAGGGCTCTCCAATAGTTGCTTTTCGTCTCGTGGAAATCAGGTCATTTTTTAACAATTTAGATTTATAAAAATTCGCTCGTGGGATTCACTATGACTAATTTTAATGAACCAAATTTTTTAAAAATTAAAGAAAGGTAATATACTTTGTTATATATATTCAACAAAGTATAAAATATGTAATAAATGTTAATCCGACGAATCGAACAAATGAAATCCGAATTAAAATCTTAGCGTGTTGGTTAACTGTGAAGGTGCTTGGATTATTCACACAAAACACCTCAGGCTTCTGATGCTTGCGCGAAATGTTTACATTCAACAAAGATCCCCCTCCCCTCCCCTCCCCCCGCGACCCCGCCGTGAACTATCAGATCGCTAAACTAACGGCGTATCAAAGTCATATTTGCGTTAACCTAACTAAATTTTGTATAAACGCAAACTTCTTACTATGCAAACTAGGGCCCATCCGATATGAGATACAGAATTGTTTTAACTACGGCTTACATTATGTAACCTTCATTATTTCATTAGAAGACTGTGTAAAGAGCAGTATTTTAATATATCGGAAGACTTTTACAGTGGTAGTCATTTTATTATTTGGCCGGTCGATTGGAGAAATATCACCCAAACAACAAATCATTTACTATTTATTTCCCTTCTCAATACATCCCTCTTCTCCTAATATAGTTCATATGTTCACCCCGTGAGTAATTGGCGTTTACTTTTTATAGCAAAGCGGCAAACGAGCATACGGGTCATCTGGTGGTGATCAATCGCCACCCATAAACATCCGCACCGCCGGAAGTGTCGTTGGTGTGTTGTCAGCCTTCAACGAACACATACGCTCTTTTCTTGAGTACCCCTATTTCATCATCGCGTGGTTACACTGCAGGTGGTAAATTAGTTCCACATCTCCACAGTTCGTGGCAGAAAACTGCGACTAAATAACACGGTGGTGGACGGCCAGCCATCCAGGCGTATCGTGGCGGTGACTGCTTAGCATCAGGTAATTCGCTTGCCCATCATTTGCAAAGAAAAAAACGTCGAATTCACCCGAAGGACTCTGTTCATATTTTTCATCACCGAATTTTTTCGTGATAAAACTAAAGCGAATACTACGTCTCGGCACACGTAGAATGGAACTGAGCCCAAGCCTGACAGAGCAACGACACGCACAGTTGGCTAACAATAACTGAATGCATCAAGCTGAAGGTTATATTATATGAAACAAAACTATAATTAAACTTAATTAACCTTAAGGTGAAATACAATACAATAGGGAAGTAAGGGGGGAAGATAATCAACATCTTTATCATCCCAAATGACAACTTCACCTGCACGCGCTGGATAGCAGCTAATTGACTACCGTGGTACTCCCTGCTAGATAACTGACGAGGCTCTACTGACTGAATAAGTAGCGATAACCACCCACCTATCTAGAGTAGATGAGGTTTCAGCAGCGTTGAGATCTAAATAACCTAGTAAAACTACTGGAGCAGAAGACAACGGGAAACCACTGCAGAGTCATGGAAATGTCTAAAACCTTATAATACGATCCACAACCGCGTGAGTGTTTTTTGTGTAACTTCATTGTTATGAAGTGTTCACGGTGCATCTATTAGTTGTTATTAATAGACGCACCGTGAACAAGAATTGAAAATTATAAAAAAAGTTGTTTATGAAGGCTTTTTTATATCATAGGAGGGCAAACGAGCAAGCCGCCTGTCGCTTGAAGGAAAGCAATCAACGCCGCTCATAGATAACCGCAACCACCTCGCCAGGAGTATACAACTGAGGAAAATTAATGGAGTCAAGCGTTACTTTGCAGAAATCCGTCACTATGTGGACAGTCAAAAGGTTTACTTAGCTTAAGATCCGCGACGAGCAAAACAATAACAGAAAATTTATAATGTGTGTTTTTCTCCTGGATGAAGTGGATTTATTTGGAACTTAAACCAAAAACTTACCGAAAACTGGCCATCAACTCTCCACCCACCAACCACTATACACAACACCAAACACACACTACCACTTTTCCACCTTGTAAACGACACGTGTTTCGCCCCAACACGAGGCATCTTCAGGTATAGTAGACACTACGGAAGAACTGAGGAATAATATAATATGTATGTACTTTCGACGCTAAACTTAGAAGCTGAACAGCAATTTTAAGCATCAATAAACATGGATAATTGACAGATCCTCTATTAATATTGACTCTCAGGCGAAGACGGGGCGCCTCTCCTTGCAAAATGTCCGCCAGCATAAATGTTAGCGTTGAACTTTGTATAATTTTCCATCCCGTTCAATTAACCCGGGGTGGGGGCGGAGTTATAACGTAAGCCACTATATACGTGTGTGAACTAACTTTCTCCACTTAAATTGTGTGTCACTAACACTACTTGCATAATACGTAACGCATCAAATATATTATATATATTTTTTTATATATTCACGCCTATCCCCCGCAGGGGTTGGCAGAGACCACATAGCTCCGTCCGCTACCATTCATCGCAGCGAAACGGCTCTCCATTAGTCGCTTTTCGCCCTCTTGAGAATCAGGACGTGACGAGTAGCAAACCACGTCGCATGTCTTATAATAATTACTTATATTGAAAATACTATAATAATAAAAATAAATCTATGTGGACGGTCAAAAGATTTTACTTAGCTAAGATCCGCTACAAGCAAACAATAATAGAAAATTATAATGTGTGTTTTCCTGCTGGACGAAGTGGATTTATTTGGAACTTAAACCAAAAACTTACCGAAAAACGGCCAGCAACTCTCCACCCACCAACCACTATACACAACACCAAACACACACTACAACTTTTCCTCTCGATATAAAATCATTTCATCAGGATAAAGGATACATTATAACCCGTGATTATCAATAAAAGTTTTTTTTTATAAAAGTGATAACAAATCATCTATAAAAGTAATAAATGAGTTAAGTAAATGTCGAAGGTTAAAGGACTTGTCGTGTTTTTTTATTGAGCCAATTCAAACAGTTTAGTCGTCCCTTCGGATACAAATTGAGATTAACCGTTGATAGAAATTGATTCTCCTTAATAGATACAAAAAAAAGGTTATTCAGGGCCGCTGTAACCGTTCGTCTGAACGATGCAGAGCCTCTATTACAGAAATAGATGTGGAACGGGCGATTGAGCGGAGCGCGTAAGCTTTTACTCTCCTACCAATGGTTTAAGTTGAACTGAATGAGCACTTGTTTTGTACTGACATTACAAGACATAAAGAATTTATATTATTGCTCCTCAAGTTAGTAGTAGTTAGGGAGTATCTTTACCTAGTTGATTTTCCAGTATTTATGGTATCGGTACACGGGTACGCGACCCCGGCCTCGCTAGCTACTACTGTATCACTCCTCGTCTTACGTTGCGGTAGTAGTGATATATTCCTATCATCCTGTCTAAATCCACCTTTTGTTTCCCTGTCTTTTCCTTTCTTCTCTATCCTTTTCCCTTCCTCTCCGCAAATCCACGATCTGCCGTGCCAAAGAATGCGTGCGTGAGCTTAGATCGTCCCGGGATGGTCCCGGGATCGGGCTCCCCCAGGTACTATAGTGCCTTACCTCAACATGAGGGGCTCTGCTGGGGCTAACCTCCATCCTCCCTTGCGGCTCGTGGGATTCACTATAACGAATCTTAATATACCTAATTCATCAAAAAATGACGGCGACGTGGTTCGCCACTCATGTTAAAAAGATCGATGAATGTGGAGGAAGCAAGGAAAGTGTGTCGGGATCGTAGCGGATGGAGATCTGTGGTCTCTGCCTACCTCTATAGGGAGACAGGCATGAGGATATGTATGTCAAATATTAACTATATATGTAAATGAAGTAGAAGGTATATAAAAAATCATTTAATGAGCAGGTGATTCTGAGCCACCGATCCACATTGGACAAGCTTGGTGGGTTAATGTCCGTTCTTTCGGAAATGGAGAGGCGTATATGTACAGCGAACAGTAGTGTTTGTAGTTTGACAGAGAGTAGTTCATGAAAATTCTTTTTTATGGCATAGGAGGGCAAACGAGCAAGCGTGCCGCTTGATCGAAAGCAATCAACGCCTCTTATAGACAAACGCGACACCGCAGGAGTCACGAAAGCGTGGCCGGCCTTTTAGGTATGTGTAGGCTTAAATAAAAATAAATGATTTGATTTGCTTTGCTAAGTGAATGTTTTAGTACGAAATATAGATTGGCCAGAACAGTACTTTTAAAATAAGAGAGTCAAGAAAAGCACATCGTGATAAGCGTAGTAAATTTTGAATAACACTTTAGAATTCTTTCACATGTTTCTTATGAAATATTCAGTGAAATGGAAACACTCAGAAGCATTTTGTAAATTTAAATCAGCTCTAAATTAACGATATAGATGATCTATACAGCTATCTTGACAACAGTAGATTAATTTTTCAAAACTAACTTAGATTATTCTACTTATGAATTTATATATTGTAAATTCCTTTTGTAGCGGAGTTCAATGGATTAAAATTCTGTTTTTAAAACTAGGTACCGTTAACAAAGACGAGGGAACGCTAGGATCGTAAAGAGGAATAGTTGGAACGAAAAGTGCAGTAACGGGGAGACAACCGGGGCGTCTGGCAGTGTCTCGAGTCGCTCTTCGTGAGTCGAAGTCATCGGCCCCATTTTGCCCGCACTGTAGTCGCTAAGATGCACTAGCGTGCTAATGCAGCAAGCTATTTCGATTTGTCACTGCTGCGTCACGTATCACAAGCTATTCGCTTCTTGTTAGTACTTTTTTTGTTATAGTATTGCGTTGCCCAGAAATTGAACTACTTTTAATCGAAACCTCAATTAATGACTGCATCTCATCTAAAATAACTGACATTCCACCTACCACTACTTTATAGAACCAATCGCCATCAAATTTGTTATGCCTAGTCTTTATCTTGACTTTTCATCGAAACTGCAATTAATGACTGCATCTCATCTAAAATAACTGACATTCCACCTACCACTACTTTATAGAACCAACCGCCATCAAATTTCTTATGCCTTGTCTATATCGATTGTTCTATTTTATTGATTTTACAACGAAGATTACTCCGATAATATATTCAGAATAATGCGGTCGATCCGCTGAATTTCACTACCACACATCTCACCACTAGAAAAAGTTTCATCCCCACCATCTGGGCAGCTTAGATTGCTTTCCATTATTAGACATCCGCAGCGCCATAGGCAGTGCGGAAGCGTTGCCGACCTTTAAGGAAAGTGTCATTATGGGAACGGGAATGGTAGGGGGAGAAGGAGAACGGGAGAAGGGGAGAAGGGGAGTGAAGGATAGGGGGAGAGGGCTACCACTCAGACGCCGGTTTTCTTCCCCGGGCGAGCATTAAGCGAGACGATGGCTCAATCATCATTCCCTGTCATACAAAGGCATTGCTATTATTCTTAAAAGAAATAAAAATTAATTAAAAAACAAACAACATCACACCCGGCGCTATGTAATAGCGTTTCCCTTTTAATTAGCCGTACGGCGAGTCATAAAGGAACGCCGACGGGGGGACACTCGAAACATAAACGCGGCCTTTCACTTTTAATTCCAAATAGAAAGAACAAATAAAAGCCCACGACAAAACACACGAAACTGTGTCAACTTCAATTAGGGATGTAAAAGAGTCATAAAACCATTAACAATGTTATTTTTCAAGTGCTCATGGTGTACATACACGAAATGCGTGCACGCGGTAGATTATGTACGAACAAGGAACAAGTGTAGTAATTGCGTGCGATTATAACAAATTGAATTATGATAACGCTTAACAACAAACTGCTGTTAATAACTTAGCACTAATCATTTTTCTTTTATAGCAATTAGGTATAGCTGTTGTATAAAATAGTATGAAGTTTTGTTTTTGTTTTATGGGCAAGCTAGCAAGCGTGTCACCTGATGGAAAGCATATGTGGACAGTCAAAAGTTTTAGTTAGCTAAGATCCGCGACAAGCAAAACAATAACACACATTACCACTTTTCCATGTGTGTTTGGTGTTGTGTATAGTGGTTGGTGGGTGGAGAATTGATGGCCGATTTTCGGTAAGTTTTTGGTTTAAGTTCCAAATAAATCCACTTCATCCAGCACAAAAAATACACATTATTAATGTTCTGTTATTGTTTTGCTTGTCGCGGATCTTAGCTAAGTAAAACTTTTGACTGTCCACATAGTGATGGATTTCCGCAAAGTAACGCCTGACTCCATTAATGATGATGGAAAGCAACCAACGCCGCCCATTGACAACCGTAGCGCCACTGCAGTGCAGAAGCGTTGCCGGCCTTTAAAGAAAGTGTCGTTATGGCATATTTGTCTGCAGCATACGTGCCACCGTAGTAGAGCCACGCTGCAGACGAATACTTTGTCAAGAATGGCATATTATTTGTGTGTAACATGAATGGGCCGGCTCGCTCGGGGAAGTACCACACTTCCGCAGAAAACCGGCGGCTGAGTGGTAGCTTAGCTACCGCGCTTCGTACGCTGAGCGGCTGAGTTACGGAGGCCCAACGCCATCCCCCTTCCCCTCTCGTAAGGCGTAACGCGATAAACTGACTGTATAAACTATGAGTTTATAAGTTGAGATGGGCTCAAAAGAGCTTTAACCCAGAGCCGTAAAAGAAAACCTCTAGTGATATATAAACGCGTGTTCACACTCCCGGCAGCGTGAACACGGCTGGTCGCGCGTCGCCCGCGGCGTTTCGGTCGCGACGCGTAGCCCATTTCCAATTTGTGTCTATCAATCAACGGCAATCTCACTGAGTGGATTACACGCAAATGAAATTTGCATAGGCTCCCCCGCGCCCGCACCCTGCGCCCGCGCCCGCGCCCACGCCCGACGTTTGTTGTTGATATTTATGTTCGCTGTCTTGTTTGTGCGCGGCGAGAGCGTGTGAACACGTCTTTATTTAATTAACGAAATTAGCTTCAGGAATTTTGTTGCATTCAATTATTTAGAAGCAATTTATATGAGCTCCAACACTTGATGTGTTTTTGAAAATTTCTTGGTTGATGAAACAATAGTATATAATCATTTATGTGTGTATATGTATAGGCCACGCAGAAGACTGAAATTTAACTATTTTATTTAAAGATACGCCTGAGTTATTTTTCCACAGCCCATATATGTCCTTATGCTGACCACGGACCTCCCCATTACTGGAGGAACAGACATTAACCCACCACGCGTGTCCAATGTGTAGACTACACATATATTTATTTCAATGCGAGGATCGAACCCGCGACCATGGAGTCCCGGGGGAGGGGAGCTACTGAGCCAATCGGACGTCTGCGTGAATGAGTAGTATTAAAAAAAGAGTAACAATGGATTTAAGATATATAATGGCACATATAACAACTTTAATAACAATTTTTTTACAAAAATCACGATATCATAACTAACTTTGTTGGCGCAGCAACCCAAAATGGATCTTAGCTTCCAAACAAATCTTACACCACCGTGCCCTGTCCTGCTAGTTGCAGATTTGAAGGTTGCGCAAGTCATCTTCCATCATGTCCCTCCAGCGGTACCGGGGGGGCCCCACATACACTCAACGTGGTCAGCCAACGAATTCGGTGAGCCAAATCCAAATCATCACACACAATTAACCTTTATAGATATACATACGTCCATTAATTACGTTCAGACTGTGTCAAATCAGTACCTTTTTCATTTAATTATAATCCTTCGTCAGCGACACTCATTTTCCCCGACACTACTTAAGTCAAATTACAGCCGAAATCATATTATATAATTTCTTATATGTGAACAAGTATATATTTCACCTGATAAGCAGCATAATAATCCAATACTATGTCTTTCCTAAATAAGGAAGACTCTCACCACCACCCTTGGGGATGGGGAGGCGGATTTGTGAACGCCGACTCAGCCTTCTTACGGGGGTAAAGCTCATTACCCGGCTCTGTCCATTTATGATTAGCCTTTTATTCAAAAACGATTATACCTTGATCAATCAGATGTGAGACTCAATATAAAATAATAGTATGAGATATCGCATATACATATATGAGGAGATTTAACCAACTAATGTCAGACGCTTCGTTATCTCATCATCACAATTGCTGGTTAAGGGTTTAAGTCTTTTTTATTGGATAGGATGGCTGGTGCGCCGTGAAGAAGTGCTCCGTGAGGTGTGGTAGTAATTTGGATCTTGGCTTTATATCAACAGAAGTAAACAATGAAGAAAGACCATAAGATGTGCTCTGTTTGAAAATTATGTCGTCTGAAAATATGCTTCCAAGTAAACTAACGCAACATCTCAGATTATATTGTTAAGAAATCACGTGATTTTTTTAATAGAAAGTTGCATGATTTGCAAAAACGGATTGATTTTAAAAAAAATCGGAGGCAGTCATGAGGACTGCAGAGAGAAGTGAAAACTTAAAACAGTATTTTGAAATTTTAAAGTAATCGTAGTATTAAATGCTGCTATTACTACAGCATGTTGCTGATGCGACTCACAAAACTTTATCCGTCCATGAAGTTTCCAACGCTCACACATACAATCCGGTATATACAATGTGTTGGCGTGATGCGTGTATGTAGGCAGCTGCGCGCGCATTAACTGTGTTTAAAGTTTATCTATAGCTATACTCATTACTAAAATATACCTTGAATATTAGCATGTTGCTGACGCAAATCCATAGGTTTTTTTCCCCACTCAGTGTCGTGTAACGCGGCTATAGAAGTTTTCACTTCAAAAAATCTATTCACTCAACAAGCCTCATTACTTATTAGCCTAACGCACTGTAAGCATCGTTCGAAGTGGCATATAGGATGGTGAAACGTAAAATAACCTTACACTATCGAAAAAAAGGAGAAGATACCTTTATTTATTAAGAATACGAAGTGTCATAACAGAGTTGATATTTTTTTAATTTTTGTGTCTATCTATCGAGTATCTGTACAGGGTACCTACACTAATGGGTCGCCGACAAACTGTAAGTGCGCTGCGGACCGAAAGTTTGGGAGCCACTGCCTTAGTGAATTTAATGGTGAACGTAATAGATAGATAGACGGTATTAATTAATCGAAATTGAGTTCCATTCAAAGCACACAGCGACCAATTTCGCTCGCCCGCTATCCGCTTAGACTCCAAAATAGTCAATTATGATTTTAATTGACCGCTGCCGTGGATTTGACACGAATATTTCTGGGGGGGCGTTGTATTCGTTAATAGTGTTTTGGCGACTTTAAATTTGAAGCGGGTATATAATTAAAGTAAATTTAATATTTACGTCGAAATTTTCACAGTGCTGTTGGCTGTCAAAATGTAAGGAAATATACAATACTTTGAAAACCATATTACAATCGAAAAATTAAATCATTTTTTTACCGCTTTTACCGTGGGGAGTGCTCCGAGGAAATATTTGGAATAATTCTAGCCGCCGAATTCCACAACCGCACAACTCGCTGTAAAGAAAAGTTTCATCCCCACCATCTGGATGAGTGGCGATTCACTACGGTGCGCTTCTCTCAAAACTTCTTTCCACGCACCACCAGCTATCTTCGGTCTTTCTGAATCGATACGACATTGGCACTCAAAACCAAGCCTACACATCCCCTAGAAGGTCCACAATGCGCCGTGACTCCTGCGGTGTCGCGGTTGTCTAAGGGCGGCGTTAATTGCTTTCCATCTGGCGACACGCTTGCTCGTTTGCCACCCTATCCCATAAAAAAAAACAAAGTACTTTTCAATTTCTATTATTAGTTCACACTACCCCTATATACATATCTATATATTTATAAATAGTCAATTATTCAACGTAAATAAAATACTTTTAGATTCATCCACTCAGTTAAGTACATTTTTTTAAACAAGTAGTGGATGACACTTTAATATATTTAAAATAACAAGGAAATAACTTAAAATATTTTTTCTTTGTTCACCTAACTTAACTATAAGATTTAAATTGAGTTTAAAAGACGGGGAATATAAAACATTGAAAAATGAGGTTGAATTTAAGGCTTCGACGCTGATTACCCAGCGTAGCTTAAGGGCAGCTGCCTATTTGCGAGAGTTGCAAATCTCGTTTCTAATAGTACGGTCATGTCATATCGTTGCAGTCAAGCAAGCCATTACAACTTTTTAAAAATAAATTGACAAGACGTCCGTCAATGCGTGACAAGAACAGTGAATAGAAAATAGCTGCGCGCGGGAAAGAGACAGAACGACATCTAGAAAAGACACATTGCTGGAACATTCTCGAATTTTGGAATGCTAGAACTTTCGATCGTTTTACCTAGATAAAGGGGCGACGGTGCGTCGAAGGAGGAAGTTAAAAGTTTAATACGGGAGAAAATTATAGAAGAAAAGGAGTGGAAGTAAAATGAAGAGTAGTGAAACTCATTTTTCTTATCCCCGAACCCCAGCCCGTAACAATATTAAAATATTTTATCGTAACTAGAATAAAAAAAGAGACAAATAATGGAAAATTTATAATATATAATTTAAATGTTTTTATTAATTGTGTAAACATGCATACGGTAGTAATACGCAATATCATCATCAACAGCCCGCGGCAGTCCTCTGCTGGACATAAACCTTTTTTAAGCAACGCCACCTAGCCCGATCTTCCGTTTCACGCATCCAGTCTCTGCCAGCCGCCCTGCGCAGATCATCGGACCTTCTGGCCCGGGGAGTATTTCACACTATGTTTGCCAAGATGCGATCTCCACTCCGGAAAAATTGAAAATCTTCACCGAATTTATAAATTGTGAAAAACATCGATGGTGTAACACAATTGTTTTATTGAAAACTGTCTAAAGGGTCACAGTCATAACAATAAGGGAATGGTCCTACAGCTATTACTTTGTATTCGAATTAGGTAGGAGTTGTCCTATTTCAATAAAATCGGAATGAAATTGTCTTAATACTAAACCCGGACATGTTATGTGTTGAAAGATCTTTTTTACATACACACGATCAAGCTCGTTTTCCGGTGGGGATGGGTAGAGAGCACAGACCTTCACCTGCTGCGATCCCGACACACTTTCTTTGCTTCAACTACACTCATCACTCTCTTAATCAAAGCTCGGCGGTTAAGTGTACTTTTGACCTGGCCTTTCTTTAGAACTCCAGCGATTTGGTACAGATATGTTCTCTTTAGTCCCCTACTGACCCTTCCATCCACATCCGCAACCACATTTTTTAATAGATGGAAATTGATAAATTGCTTCTTATAAACTAGCGACTATTAATAAAAAATACAATATATAAACATGTTGATGTTATAAATGTTGTCTTTTGTCTTTATTCTATATTTTGTCTTTATACTGATTTTAATGAAATAAATGAAAATTGATGCCAATTTTATTGATGTAAATACATTGCAGTTTATTTAAATTCGAATTTTACACATAACACGTAAATTTTACAATGTACACGTGGAAGAATTGTGGAAGAGTGGTGGTGTGTGCTTGATGTTGTTGATAGTTGTTGGTATGTGGAGAGTTGCTGTTGCTTTTTCGGTAAGATTTAGTTTGAGTTCCCCGTAAATCCACTTCAGTAAAAAC
The DNA here is from genome assembly GCA_031353405.1 of Baronia brevicornis. Classification (NCBI taxonomy): domain Eukaryota; kingdom Metazoa; phylum Arthropoda; class Insecta; order Lepidoptera; family Papilionidae; genus Baronia; species Baronia brevicornis. The sequence goes on along the minus strand of JASFAT010001006.1, from coordinate 163,667 downwards.
ACACTTATTATTATTTTTTTTATTTGCTTGTCGCAAATCTTAGCTAAGTAAAAATTCTGACTGTCCACATAGTAATGGGTTTCTGTAAAGTAACGACTTAATGGAATTAATTAACCATAAACTTTTTAAAAAGATAGTTAAGAAATTGGACTATAAGACCCGTGCTTATCTATTAGACTATATATTATATTCACTCGTAATATTATATATAGAGTCTTATTAGTATCGTAGTATTACTAAAGACGATACCTGACAAGAGAGAGAGATTTCACAGTTCAGAGGAATTTCAGCGCGAAACATTTGTATTTTTCTTTATCTTGTAAAAAGATAAGCTTTTGGTAAATTATTGTTAATTTTGTAAGTGAAAAAAAAAAGAGTAAATAAATAAAATTGAATTGGAAAATATGACAACGAATCGAATAATTATATGTCGAATTATTCGAAAAAAGTAAACACAAGGCAAACTTCAGTGTCAATTAAATTTAAACTAATATCAAATCATTTGTCCATCCAGAATTGCCAATCTTCTGAATATCGAAGCCTGCTTAGATGCATCCGGTTTTACTCGGCCAGCTGACACCTGTCTCTGGGATCCTATTAACGAGGAAGATGGATTGACTGTCCGTAGTTCTTGCCGCCGCAGGCTGTTTTGTCTATTGGCATGAAATCAATCGATTCTACTTATACAATTTTGGTACAGTGGTTTGAAAAGAAGAATAAATATCACATTTCGAGAGAACGCGTTTCACCAGTTTATTGATATTTCTATAAATTTATCCTCTAAGGCACGGTTGAATTTTTTATGAGGTTGTTTCTCTGTACAGCAGATGTGTAGACAAAACAAGTATGAGATAATATACGAAAATGGTTATTTAATTTAAAAGGTTAATGAGTGTGCTACTAGAGTGTTTCACTATTATGACACATCTTTCTTGAAGATGACAACCCTTAGAGCCACTACTACAGTGGCACATTGTGCCTAAGAAGTTAAAATTGAAAAAAAGTTTCAATACAAAACTGTATACCATATGGCTGCACACTAAATAAAACGAATAGGTAAGTTTTAGTAACATTTTTCTTATGGGATTGGAAGGCAAACGAGCAGGCATCTCAACTAATTGAAAGTAATCAACGCCGCTTATAGATATCCGCAGTGCCATAGCAGTATGGACGCATTGGCGGGAATATATAAAAACGCATAACAATTAACAATAAATGTTTCAAAATAAAACTAAAAATATATCTTACTCTTTCTCCTGTTTCACTATTATTAACGTGATAAGATAACCTAATTTAAAGCTATTTCGTTTAGCGCTAAAACTTATTGGAACGTATCAAATAAAACGCAACATCAAATAAAATATATAACAGACTTAATTATATATTTGTCACTTTCATTCCTGTTAATCTAATCCACCGAGGACACACGAATTGAACATTGCTCACACACCCTCTCTTAATTTTTCACTTCGGCACACATCAAAACTTATAACCAACAGCTAATTAAGATCACAAACAAAACGACATGGAATTAGCAATTTTCATCTCCGATGAGAGACCGCACTCGTGAGAATGTAACCTTGTTTGTTTTAGGATTTAATGAAAACGCTGAAGTTATCCGAATCGTCGTCATACCTGATTGAATTTCGGAATTAATCTCATTAGCGTGTCAAAGCTTTGAAAATTACACCCGGAATATTGTTGGAATTATTTCAAATTCTGTGGAACGCTACGTAGCGCCGGAGGGGTTTTTAATTGTAAATTTGTTTGTGTTGTTACGTAATTGTGTTCTGCGGTGGAACTGTGACGTGAAGACCAGCATCCTGCAGCAACGAAATAGCTGGGAGGCATTTGATTTCTTTACTATGGCCTTTGTTTTATATATATACATACATATCGTTACGCCAGTCTCCCGTAGGGGTAGGCAAAGACCACAGACCTCCATCTGCTACGATCTCGGCATACTATCCTTACTTCCTCCACACTCATTACTTTCCTCATGCAAGCCCGCCGGTTGAGGGTGCTCTTGACTTACCCTTTCTTAAAGGCTTTTTTATTGCTTAATAAATGGAAATACAAGAAGCTTCCAAAACCTGTCAATTCTTATTAATCTATCGTCATTTAAATGTAGAATGGTACTGTACACCCAGAGTTCACATTATCTTTTATATTGAGTGATTCTAGCTGTGCTTTCTACAATATAAAGGAAACACTTTGCATTCATGTTGGATTGTGAAATATACGATTGTTGATTCGATTGTTAATTGTGTATTATGTCCGAATATTCGAATGAAAGGTAGGAGTGAGAGGACAATACGATAGAAAGAGAGGGTTGTTGTGCAGTGTAACGAAGTTGTTAAGACCTAAAGATGTTTATAAAGATGTTAATAGCGATGTTAAGGTGAAATATTGTATAGTACATAAATAAAATGTAATTGAGAATTAAGAAGAAGGTGTTATTAAGAAGACTCAATTAATCTCCTAACCCTATTACATTCATGTCAACTCTAAACAGGATTATCCTTTCATGGATATGATTATTAACATATTCATGTCCAGAATAACCTGATTGACTTACGAAGATATTCCATTGAAGTCAATGGTCGGATTCTCACATCGGGATAAATACATGTTTGATTTTTCGAATTTCTTCAGGGTATGGTGGTCATACCAAACTACCTTGGACAACTACGGTACGTTAGCATACATTCGAATCCAATTAGCTCCGGAAATCGAAATGCTCATGCCCAGCAGTACAATATAAATGGACTGTGAAAAAATGACCACGATAAACATTTAGATTTAGAATAAGTACCAATAGGTTAAACAAATATTATCTGTCTTGATACAAGAATCGAAATCACGACTATTGGAGTAAAAAGTATACATTTGGCCAAGACACCATTTGGAACACTTTCACAAAGCCGTAGTTTATAAGTTTTTTTATATCGGATCAATATTATTTTCGACTAACATAAAAATAAGATGTAAAATTAAAAATAGATTTCAAAACTTTATAAGTTTATCAAAATTCTAAAATCACCATATATAAATAGTATAAAATATAGCTTCTAAAACCTATAATAATATTATATAACGAGTGATGTTATTGTTAAATTATTTTAGTTTATTGATTTATTTTAGAGAAAGGAGAAAATAGCAATTGGAAGTCAACATAGAAACAAAACAGTCGACATGCAAATCAGATATATGTAGATCCGACACGTAGTGAGCCTATTCAGGCTTTCCAACCTTAAAACAAATAGAAAATAAATTTGCAACGAATCCTACCATAGACAAATGCCCTGGAAGTACATGCGGTAAGCTGGTGAAGATTATGCAAAACAAGATGCGCATAAAATGTACGGGTCAGTATACTTAGGCTTGGCTCGCGGACGATTTCGTTCAGTGTCTTAAAAGGAATTTATCGAAGAACGTAAGCTCTTAGGAAATTCAAATACTCGAACGATAAAAGCATTTCTGATCTCGACTCCTGTTGAGACCCAATGAAATTCTATATTTTCTGATTCATCGAACTCCTCGCTAAACGCTGGTGGATTATTGATTTATGTATTTCATTTAAAGTTATGTTGCCTATTGCAGATGGAAATAAAGATTGCTTTTGAGGCATCCCACGGGAATAGTTCTGCAATCCTTTGATATACTTTTACTACATTTTGATTCATAAGATTTATGTAACATTTAATATTGACTAACTTTTAATATTCAATATGATTCAAAGGTTATCTTAAAGGTAATGGTTTCTACAAAACCCTTATCTCTACGACTAAATAATTAAAATATACTTTTGCAAGTTCAATACGAAGATCTAGTAAGATTTTTTATGGAAAGATGAAATGATTAAAATTATTGTGGATTGCAAATGCGTAGTGATGGATGAGAAAGCGGGAATGGAAGGACGGGAATAGAATATAGGCTTTCGGCTCTCGACGGTCTTCAGAACAATGTCAGAAGAAAAAATCTATACAAAAACGTTATATATATATATATATATATATATATATATATATATATATATATATATATATATATATATATATATATATATATACACATATATATATATATACACATAAATTGCTATAATGTTTCGTGTTGTCACCTACGAGAATGTAGCACGATAAGAAACTATTATATACACGCAAGTGCAACTCGACAATTGTCCATTTGCTAAAACAAATAAAGAAAGTTTGAAGCTGGGCGGATGGCATCTCGACGATATTGCCGTCTGCGACTCTGTGTTAAATGTTTGCTCTGTGTTAAAAGCGCACGTAGACTAATAGACATACTTACCATCTCGCCAGTTTAAAAAGAATACGGATACGAAATAACGTGGAATGAAGATGGGAGAAAAATAACTTGGTATAAACAGAAGACTTTTATAAAGGATTCCTTTTCGTTTTGATGTTCGTGAATGTACAATTAAATTTTAATTAAATCTAATTTTAATTGTTATATTCCGTTATTGTTTTTGTACATATTATAGTCACGCTTGTCTCCCGTAGGGGTAGGCAGAGACCATAGATCTCCATCTGCTACGATCTCGGCATATTTTCCTTGCTTCCTCCACACTCATCACTCAGCTCATGCAAGCCCGCCGATTAAGGGTACTCTTGACCTGGCCTTTCCTAAAAACTTCGGCAATTTGGTCAAGGTATATTCTTATTGTAATAGCCCAATTTAGTCTTAACTAATAAATTTACAAAACAAGTTTTATATTTAATTAGTGTAGGATTTTAATATTACCTATGTATTTAATTTGTTGATTATAAAATATCTTTTATGACGACTAATTGTCTCAGTGGCGAGGCCCTCCGCCCGCGGAGTTATAATGGTCGCGGGTTCGATCCCCGCATCGGAATAAATATATGTATGGATTACAAATATTTATTCCGAGTCTGGTTACCCCGTCAATCTGCATTGGACAAGTGTGGTGGGTTAACGTCCGTTCCTCCAGAAATTGAGAGGCCCGTGCTCAGCAGTGGGACATATAGGGGCTGTTAAAAAAATATATTTTGAAATAAATAACTATAATTTTGATTACTAGAAAAAACGTTAAAAGATTTCTAAAAAATGTTAATTGTGTATTTCAACTTTGCATTTAGGTAAGAAAAATGTTAATTGTGTATTTCAACTTTGCATTTAGGTAAGAAAAATGTTCATTGTGTATTTCAACTTTGCATTTTTAACGTTGCATCTGGGTAAGATGTAACTTTGGCGTGATTATATTATGTCCATCCTTTTTATGATATATCTTTGATCAGTTATATCCACTTTAAATTAAAATCTTTATAACATAACAGTAAAAAATATAATTTCTAAATATATATCATCCTTGATTATAGGCGTGTATATTCTGTATATGAGGAAGTTCCTTTTTTGCAGTAAACCTATTTCCCGCGGAAGTCATGCAGTCGCTGGCGGAGAGCGCTCCGCTGGCGCGGTCGAGACAGACGACACTGCATTACAGATAATTGCATTTAAAATGTGGCCCACACGGGAGAGCGCCCCTATGTAACTCACTTACCACCATTTAACGGCATAAATATGTGGGAGCGCTCCAATACTGCTTTTTTAGAGCGCTGCACTGGTTTTATTCAATTAATTATCTGTGAAAAAGTGCCAAAAAGATATTGTCTGTAGTTTTTGAAGTGAATGCTTATACAGCCGCGTTACATGACTCTGGGTAGGGAAATAATCTATGGGTTCGCGTCAGCAACACGTTAATGCTTGAGGTATGTCTATAGCTATGAGTATAGCTATAGACATACTTTAACCACAGTTAATACGCGCGCAGCTGCCTACGTACACGCATCACGTATATACCCGATATATACACATTGTATATACCCGATTGTGTGTTTGTGCGTTAGACGCTTCATGGATGGATAAAGTTTTGTGAGTCGCGTCAGCAACATACTGTAGTAATGGCAGCATTTAATATTGCAATTAGTTTGAAATTCCAAAATACAGTTTTCACTTCTGTCGGCAGTCCTCATGACTGCCTCCGATTTTTTTTTGCTCTCATTTGTACAACATATCGACACTTAGACCTGATTGTCAAATGACGATACCTAGTGACGCGAGCTCGTTTATATTAGTCTCAATAGCAATATAGTCTTTTTAAAGTGGTAGAGCTACACTGCAAATATATTGTCTGTTCCATGAATGGATCGGCTCGCCCGGAGAAGTACCACACTCCCGCAGAAAACCGGCATCTGAATGGTAGTTTAGCTAACGCGCTTCGTCCGGTGAGCGGATGACTTCAGAAGGCCCAACTCCCCTCCTCCTGCCCCTCCTATATTGACACTTTCCTTAAAGACCAGCAATGCTTCCGCGCTGCCTTTGGCACTGCGGAGATCTATGGACAGCGTTGATGCTCTCCATCAGGTGACACGCCCGCTCGTTTGCCTTCCTATACCATAAAAAAATAAAATTATAATATTAACAAATTATCTAGTCAGCTTATAAAAATCATATATGTTTTTTCTATTGTTCATGAAATGAGAAATCTTTGCGAAAATTTCAGTTTAAATTTATAAATTGTTGAATGGCTGGCTGTCTTTTCGCCGTCACTTCGCCAGCGAATTCAGCGCTTGTACCCGCCGTGTTTGTCAAATCCCGTGCCTCGAGTTGCCTCAGCCGCGCGATCCACAAAAGAATCGCTTCGTTCTTTCCAAATTCGTGTTACTGCTCCGTCGTGGGGAGCGCGTAACGGGGCCAAGTTATTTATCTTCGGTGTATACTAGAATTTAATTAAGTTACGTGAGACATGCTTTACGCGCTTGGAACTTTGTGAACCTTATATACATACATAAATATCATCACATCTGTTTCCTATAGGGGTAGGCAGAGGCCAGAGATATTAGTATATATATGTAACGTAACGTATATGTATAACTAGCTATAGTAGTTATTATAGCTAGTTATACATATACATTACGTTACCAAATTTTTGACCCTTACTAATTCCGGAAGCTTCCTTCTTTTTATGATCCTATGTCCTCGAGGTGGAGCAGAGGGTGTCCACAGTGCTTCTCCATTCGTATTGGTCTTCAGCGACGCGCTTCACTTCAGACCACGTCAACTCGATGGATTTCATCTCGGCCGCTACGGATGTCAAAACCGTACTCCTGTATGGGTACGAAACGTAACAAATAACATCACGCAGCAGCTTCAGGTCTTCGGTAACCGATGTTTACGGAAGCTTCCTGATCATGATTAATTCTTTTTATTTTCAAACATCAATCTTTACAATCTCCTTTCTTCCTCCTTTAGTGCTTCGCTTTAGTTACTTCAATTTCCTTTTTCAAATTTAACTTGTACCACGTACCCAAAAAAGTTATTACTTAAAAATATGTTGACAGTCAGAACTTTTACTTAGCTAAGATCCGCGACAAGCAAACAAAAATAGAAAAATAATAATGTGTATTTTACTGGGAGAAGTTGATTTACGGAAAAGTGAAACTAAATCCTAAGGAAAAAACGGCCGTCAGTAACTCTCCACTTTCCAACCACTATTAACACGAACACCAAACACACACCACCACTTTTCCACATTCGTGGTCGTCACTTGTCGCGGATCTTAGCTATAGTAAAAATTATGACTGTCGGGACGGGTGAGATCTTTATCGAAAGTCGTTAGTAGAACTAATCATTTTGTTTTCATAAAACAAATTATTGTTTTTTAATTTTAAATTTTAAAATTACGAGTTTAAAAAGAAATAATATAATATTAAAGGTTTTAATGTATTCAAATAAAAAGTTTTATTACATTAGTGATACATTTATCAATGTATCAAAACAGTGCGTACCACACGTTTGTACAGGTAAGAAAACCATATAATATTTTTTTAAATCATAGACCATTTATAAAATGGAAAGTAAACCATCGAGGGAGCAGTACAATGTGTAGGGTAGAGTGTAGTAGCTAAATTTAACAATATTACAGGAGTTGTGTGACGTCGAAGCGCTTGTTGGGGCACGCCGTCGGGAGAGCTGTCACCCACACGTGTGTGGCCGAATGAAATTGGTGTAACGACCAGCGCTTGACAACTTAAATAAAAATGTACAAAGTTGCCCGATTTTATACCGACGTAATAAAGCAAAAAACAGTAACATTTCGTAGTTTCATTGTAGACGTGATAAATAAACCTTCACTAACTATGCTCCTGCTAGATGGAGAGACGATCTGCGCAAGGCAGCTGGCAGGGACTGGATGCGTGTAGCCGAAGATCGGGCTAGGTGGCGCGCATTGAGTGAGGCCTATACTTTTATACATACATACATACATACATATTGTCTGTTCGCCTGTCTCCCGTAGAGGTAGGCAGAGACCACAGATCTCCATCCGCTACGATCCCGGCACACCTTCCTTACTTCATCCTCACTCATCCATCATTCCATTCGTCTTTCATCCATCCTCTCTATATGCCCAAACCATCTAAGCATCCCTTTCTCAATTAAACTAAATATATTGTTATATATTAATCAATTTCACAAGTATTGACTTGTATCCCATTTTCTCTTTCGTACGTCGATATGATTGTAAATGTAATATTTAATATCTTATATCCGAGAAATACGCAGATAGGTAACTAGATTAAGATTAATCTTCTAATTAAGACGAAAATATCAAATTGGACTATTGCTTGTACGATTTTGTAAACAACGTGTTCTAAAACTCAAATAATAATGCAGAGCTAGGGTTCGGATTGCATCTGTAAAGGAATATTGAATTTTATAACAAAGGAACGAACGGATAAAGTAAACGGCAGCCTTTCAAACGGAGGTCTGAAAAAAGTCAACTTTTCCCCTCACGACCCATAACGAACCGCATCACTTTCCGACGTAACGTCGCCCCCATAAATGATTATTGCTATGGAGAGAGCGCTCCAGTTTCCAAACCACTGAAACCTTAGAAACCTATCCAAGTGAGCGTTGAACACGGATACATACGCATTTTAGTTGCTGGATGTGACATACATGGCCAATAAACGCATTTTAATACATTTTTTTCTTTAATAGGGGCAAACGAGCAAGCGTGTCGCCTGATGGAAAGCAATCAACGCCGCCCATAGACATCCGTAGTGCTTTAAAAAAAGTGTAGGCTTGATTTTTCAAGACTCCAATGTCATATCGGTTCAAAAGCTTATCTTACCGTAAGTATCTGACGACCAATTGGCTCAGTGGCGAGGCCCTCCGCCTGCTGAGTCAATAGTCGCGGGTTCGATATCTTAGTTAGCTTTATTCTGCTAGCTGACATCCTGTAAGAGAGTTTAGTTTCAGTCCGGTCAAGTTGTGTCATTGTGTTTGATTTTATTGAAAGTTTCAGCTATAGTAAACTCGACTTTTAGTTTTATAGACACTTTTTGAAGTTTTGACTGATCCATCGCCCATATCCACTCGGCAGTATGTATTGATTTTTTATGTTTTGAATTAGTTTAGGTTTGAAATATAATAGTGAATTTAGTTTTAAGTAGTTTTGGTTTTTATCTAGCTTTGTTCTTATTGTATTGTGTGTCTGCAGAGGTGATAAATCTTTTGTCTGTCTTAATTAAATTCAACGCAATATTATGAACAATACATACATACATATCGTCACGCCTGTTTCCCGTAGGGGTATGCAGAGACCACAGACCTCCATCCACTACGATCTCGGCACACCTCTCTTACTTCCTCCATACTCATCCATCTTTTCATCCATCCTTCCTCTCACATTCGTCGTAGAAAAACAGCCACGTGGAAATCAGATCGTGACGGGTGGCGAACCACGTCGCCGTCATATTTTTTTGTTCTATATGTTTGTGATAATTTAAAAATGAATTAATGAAAAAAGAATGAAAACCGAATTCAAAACATAATTATATAAGTGATGAATTTTTATTTAAAACTTTATTTGATCTTAAATATAAAATTTGATTATTAAGATTATTAATGGAGTCAGGCGTTACTTTGCGGAAATCCATCACTATGTGGACAGTCAAAAGTTTTACTTAGCTAAGATCCGCGACAGGCAAAACAATAACAGAAAATTAACAATGTGTGTTTTTCCGTTGGGTTAAGTGGATTTATTTGGAACTTAAACCAAAAACTTACCGAAAATCGGCCATCAATTCTCCACCCACCAACCACTATACACAACACCAACCGAAAAGCTTTTCGGTTGTCTTCCGTAGAGTCTACTATACCTGAAGATGCCTCGTGTTGGGGCGAAACACGTGTCGTCTACAAGATGGAAAAGTGATAATGTGTGTTTGGTGTTGTGTATAGTGGTTGGTGGGTGGAGAATTGATGGCCGATTTTCGGTAAGTTTTTGGTTTAAGTTCCAAATAAATCCACCTAACCCAACGGAAAAACACACATTATTAATTTTCTGTTATTGTTTTGCTTGTCGCGGATCTTAGCTAAGTAAAACTTTTGACTGTCCATATATAAAATTTGACTAACCTATTCAAAATAAGTAAAGGATATTTCTTAGAATTAGCAATTTAATCTATTGTTATCATTAAAAGTGTGAAATGAGTTTGAAGATAAATAAATTTAGCGCTTCCAGTTCGTCTAATGCCTGTGTATCTACAAAAACACGTTACTAGCCCACACAATATCGCACAGTGGAACAATTGTCACGTCGCTGCGAAGGTGTGGCGTCACCTTTTTGCAAATGTTCCCCACGCCATAGACAACAGCGAGTATTATATCCGAGGGCCGATATTGCACAATTCCGCGACACTTATAACTTCCAGCACACACACACATACACACACATGTAATAAACAATTTTATTTTTTATTCTAGCTTCCGTGCGGGCGTCGGCGAAATTCATATTTTTAGATTTTCCCTTTTTATGAATGTGTTTGCGATGTCACATTTCGCAGGTGACTAATTTCGTTACATTGTCGCACATAAAAAGGAGAACACGCTACAAATGTGCTTATATACAATGAATACGCCCCGGTTTTTCTCACTTTCGTTTCAGAATGACATGTCCATTTATAAAGATGGACAGCCGAGATTACTTTGCTAAGATTCGCGAACACAAATCAGACTAATATAATATTATAATATTGTGTGTTTGCGAGAAAGCTGTACCCTTTTTTATTAGTAAGTATTACTTATCGAGAAACGATCGCCAGAAAATTCCTTCTGGGAGATAGAAGTGTTTATTCTGGCGAATAAACACTTCCATCTCCCATAAGGGTTGGCAGGGACCACAGATCTCTATCCGCTACGACTCTGGCACCCCCTACCTGCTTCCTCCACACTCATCCATCTTTTCATCCATCCTTCCTCTCACATTCATCGTAGTCTCCGTTTGTCGCGTCTTACTAAATATATAATGTAAAGTTAAAAACGAATATCAGAGCGAGGGAAAACAGCTTATTACAGTGGCTGTAAAACTAGTTTTATCAGCTGTAAATTTTCACTCATAAATATTCCATCGAGAGCCGCGTTCTCGACGGGCACGCTATGTAATATTGCGATTCATAATTTGACCCCAACTCACTCGGAGATCTACTGATTTCATGAAACGTTTACATCAAGATTTATTGTTGAAGTTTTTCTCCCAAACAACTAAATTTTACTTTTATACAATATGTATATTGATAAAAAAATAAATCAGGTCAGGAAATATATTTGCCTAGCCCCTTGTCCGGTAGTTATGGTATTGGTACACGGGTGCGCGACCCTGGCCTGCCGAGCTACTACCGTATCACTCCTTGTCTTCCGTTGCGGTAGTATCATATCCTTATCATCCTGTGTAAATCTTTCCTTTCTCATGCCCTCTTATTTCTTCTCTATTCTTTTCCTTTCCTGTCCGCCAATCCACGGTCAGCCATGCCAATGGATGCTTGGGTAGTGGCGAGCTTAGTCGCAAGTGTGCCGACCGTCCCGAGATCGGGCTCCCCCGGGTACTATAGTGCCTCAGCATGCAGGGCTTTGCTGGGACTGACCTCCTTTGCGGCTAGTGGGATTCACTATGATGAATTTTAATAAAACTAATTTGTTAATTAATTTTCCGTCCTGCTAATTCAGATTGGACAAGCGTGCTGCATTAATGACGACCGTTCCCGAAAAAATTGGAAGGCCTTCTTGGAAATGGATTACAAAAGTGTTTAAAAAAGGAAGAGTATAGATCATTCATAAATTCATTCCGATATGGGAATCGAATGAGCGAAACTGATTGCGAAAGCAATAAGCTTTGCTAATGAACCAAATAGATCCATGATAAATAAAGGCGTCGTAAAATTGAAATGGATTGTTACCTTAATGGCGTAGTAAGAAAATATTAAAATAAAAAGAAGCTAAAAATTCTTGACTCAATTCGAAAGCGTAATGCAACACTCGACTATACCTGAGTTCATAACTCGACGCCAAAAATGTCCTCGCCAGACAGTGAAGGTATTTTTCAGAATTGTATAGTAGAACGACTACTATACAATGCTGCGAACCACCCACGTCAAATTGTCAAGTTTTGCCACTTTCGCTGTAGTGTCTCGGTTGGTAAACTTTAAGTAATATAAAATACTTAACAAAAGCTTTATGAATTGATATACCTTTTGACATTTTCATATAAGGTATTCAGTGATAGATAAATCATGAAAAGCGGCTGAAAACGTATCGGTTTAAAACTTAGTATTGACGACACACGTTTTGGTGTCCTAGATTTTTTTTTAACTGAAAACTTCTATGGCCGCGTCTCATGACTCTGAGCAGAGGAAAAATCTATGAGGTCGCGTCAGCAACATGCTAATGCTTAAGGTATATCTATAGCTATGGGTATAGCTATAGACATACTTAAAACATAATTAATGCGCGCGCGCATGCCTACGTACACGCATCACGCCAACACATTGTATATACCCGATTGTATGTGTGTGCGTTGGATGCTTCATAGATGGATAAAGTTTTGTGAGTCGCGTCAGCAACATTTTGTTGTAATAGCAGCGTTTAATATTACAATTAGTTTCCCGTACGGGTAGATAGAGACCACAGATCTCCATCTGCTAAGATCCCAGCAACATTTTCTTTGCTTCCTCCACACTCATCCATCTTTTCATCCATCCTTCTTCTCACATTCATTATTGCGAAATCTCCGCATGCATTTATACCTGAGGGTATAAATAAGGTTGTCATCTTATATGGTATTGATGAAAAAAAGGCAATAACTAAAAATAATATCGCTTCCTGCTTGTCTCCTATATCTCATCTAGTTTTAGGCACGTATTCAACGCCATCCAACTCCTGGCTCCTTTGACTCGTTCCACGAAACTATTTGCTGAGAACCATCCGAGAACAGTTTAACGTCTGTCGGTTGTTACCGTTTGAGAGACAATTTTGAGAAGCCACTTATCTAAGCCGTTAGTTTCATACAACTTAACAGATCTTAAACAGATGGAGTTTCGAAAAAGTACCGTAACACCAGTATGCATAATGTGATCGTTATCAAACACACTTTCACACACGTCGCGAACGAATACGGGTGCAGTAAGCTTATTATAATATGTTCAGATGTTTTGAACGTTCGCATTTTATTGCCATTAATGGAAACTGGTGTATATATTATGAAAACACCTTTATTTCTCCATTTTGTGCGAATGTAATAATAAAATTTTGCTTTGAAGCTCTTTTATTTACATTTTTTTTATGGGATAGGATAGGAAGGTAAACGAGCAGGCGTGTCACCTGATGGAAAGCAATCAAGGTCGCCCATAGACATCCGCAGCAACATAGGCAATATTACCAATCTTTAAGGAAATTGTCACTATGGGAGTAGGAATGGGTGGGAGAGGGGGAAGAGGGGGCGAGGGGAGAGGGGGAGAGGAAGGGGGGGAGGAAGGGGGGAGCGGAAGGGGGGAGCGGAAGGGGGGAGAGGAAGGGGGAGAGGAAGGGGGAGAGGAATGGGGGGAGAGGAGGGTGTTGGGCCTCCGGAACTCAGCCGTTCACCGTACGAAGCGCGGTAGCTAAGCTACCACTCAGACGCCAGTTTTCTGCGGGATCGTGGTACTTCCAACAAATATTATGCCATTCTCGACAAAGTATTCGTCTGCAGCGTAGCTCTAGCACTATTTAACTGCAGCAAATCGATTTTACCTCCATGTTTATAATCATATTTTAAAATGAAATTTAAATCAATTTGCAAAAATCGGAAATAGCCCAAAAGGAAAATCCATTGACAGTATTCGCTGCAAACGGTCGCATATTCGAGATGTTTTCGAGATGAGTAGACCTTATAGGCGTGCCGGTCCAATTTGGCTGAGAGGTGCTACACCGCGTAGAGCCAGTGGAAATGACGTCCACCTAAGTATTACGAAATTTATCGACCGCACGTGCTCCGACAAATGCTAAAATAAAAACAAACCGCGCGCGTGAAGTGTCAAAGTCCATTTCGGTGAACGTGGAGAGCGCCCGCCCTACCGTCCTGCCGCCCGCCTACAATCACATTACAGATTTATTTTATAACATATTTATATATACTTTTCGAATCTTGAAAAATAAACTAACAAGTTTCCCATTCAAATTATTGCTATAAGCATAGGTAGGAAATTAAATATCATTGAGCTGTTCTCGAACTTTTATATTAAGAAAATATTACAGTCGATGTAGATATGATAAAATTGAGATATTTCAGTTTCTTCGAGTGGCTTGTGTCTACCTACTGTAGGGTAAGAGTCACCCTTGTATACATCGTTCGCCTTAACCTAAGCCGCGTATTGCTTCTACTTATGAAATTTTTCATATCGTCCTTTATTGTGTCGAGTCGAGTAATACGAGATGTTTATATTGCCTCCAATAAATTTGATATCAACGAACGAAAATCGATTATATTAAATCAAATATTGTACACACATACATCATCACGCCTGTTTCCCGTAAGGATAGGCAAAGTACACAGATTTCCATCTGCTACGATCTCGGCCCACTTTCCTAACTTCCTCCACACTTATCACTGTCTTCAAGCCCGCCAGGTATGGGTACTCTTGGTTCTGTCTTTCGTAAAAACTTCAGCAATTTGGTCAGGGTTCCCCTACCGACTCTTCCATCCACATCCACAACGTTAATTTCTTTTGCTATAAGTAAGAACGCGAAATATAAGAGAAACAAGAAAATACACTAATGAAGGCTAAATAAGATGCTATGAATGCCAATTACTAAGAACTCACTGGGGATTATTTTTCTTTAGTATTCTGCGGAAATGATTTACGTTTCGATATGGAATGCAATAAAGTTTTTTTTTTTTTGGATTTATATTCTATTTTATTCAAGTTAGTTGCAAATCTATGTAGAGTGCTATTCTCGGAGTCCCCGCTGTATAAGAAATCAGTCAGAGAGCCAATCATAGCTCTCTGAATGAGAAAATTTAATCTGAAATTCCAATGGGTTAGTCTGGTGGAGAATTTATATAACAATGGATTTTTATCTATACAATTGGAGGAGATTTCAGATGTATTGCATTCGAGATAAAAGAAAAACGAAAATTATATTAACCGAAAAGCTTGCTTTTTTTAACATATCATATTGTACAAAATAGCCGAAATTACAACAACATTACAGTATGAACAATGAATTTCATATACAAATATAATGTGTGATTAAGTGTCGCGTTTATATAACGCGTGTTCAAATGTCGCAGTGTTCAAATGTCGCAGTGTTTAACGTCACATGATCAAATGTCGCAGTGTTTAAATGTCACGTGTTCAATTGTCGCAGTGTTCAAATATCGCAATGTTTAATTTTCACATGTTCAAATATCGCAGTGTTCAAATGTCACGTGATCAAATGTCGCAGTGTTTAATGTCACGTGATCAAATGTCGCAGTGTTTAAATGACACTTGTTCTAACGTCATAGTGTTTAAATATCTCGTGTTCAAATGTCGCAGTGTTTAAATGTCACGTGTTCAAATGTCGCAGCGTTTAAATGTCACATGTTTAAATGCCGCGTATTCTCGTATCGCGTAATCCCTCAAAACATCTCTTTATATACTTGAGGTAAAAAATATTCCAAAGGTATTTCTCAAACTTTAAAGAAAAATAAGTTTTTTGTTGATCCTGTAACATTAACTTACATTTAACTATCTCTGACAATTAAATAAAGACGAGAGATTGAAACAGGCAACACATTTAAGACGGCGATGGTGTAGCAAATGGCTATGGGTGACGTTGATTGCTTTCCATCAGGTGACAAGCTTAATCGTTTTTCACCTCGTCATAAAGACACTAGAGGGTATGTAAAGGCTTACTTATACATACAAGTGATCACGCCTTTTTCTCGTGAGGTAGGCAAAGACCACAGATCTCCATCTGCTACGATCTCGGCACACTTTTTTTGCTTCATCTCATCATTTTCTTCATACAAGCTCGCCGGTTAAAGAGTACTTCTTACCTGGCCTCTCTTGAGAACTTCAGTACCTTGGTCAAGGTATGTTCTCCTTGATGTTTCCCGTACCGACCCTTCCATCCACATCCGCAACGTAAATTTCTTTTGCCATTTGTTTTTTATCCATTCTCTCTATGTGTCTAAACCATCTAAGCATCCCTTTCTCAACTTTATATTTACACATAAGATACAAAGCTTTGCCTACACCAAATTTATTTCCAATAAACACAAAATGATCAGAGAAGGTCGCGTCGCACACTACCCCAGAGTCGGAACACTCGTAGCAGAATCGGGCTGTCGCTTCCCTCGGCGCGCACTTTTATCGCCTGGTAATTGAATTTCCGCACTCGGCTACAAACAGGAAGTTCCGCCGGTCCGCGTCCGACGTTCAATATTGCGCCCATCTGATGGAGTTATTATTTTCAATATAACGATTAACTCCGCTTGTTTATTGACTGTCTGAACTTTATGAATTTGTGTTAATGTTACGGAATATTATTTATTGTACGGAACAAACAGATTTAAATGTATCTCTTGTATTATACACGTAATGGTTTCGAGATTTTGAATATTATTGTTTTAGAAGTGAAAACTTCTATAGTCGCGTTACACGACTCTGGCAACGAAATAAATCTATGGATTAGCGTCAGCAACATGCTAATGCTTAAGGTATATCTAAAGCTATGAGTATAGCTATAGACATACTTTAAACACAGTTAATGCGCGCGCAGCTGCCTACGTCCACGCATCACGCCAACACATTGTATATACCCGATTGTATGTGTGTTGGTTGCTTCATGGATGCATAAAGTTTTGTAAGTCGCATCAGCAACATGCTGTAGTTATAGCAACATATTTGCTTCAATTCAATTACTGGCTTCTCTGGTAATATCAAAATTTTAAGAAACTTTTGTTTTTTGGTTTACATTGTTTTAATTATTATGCAAGCTTTGTATATATTTGCAAAATTATTATTTATAAAATTATATCATCCATTTTCCCTTAGAAATTTTCAAAAATATATTGTAATTAATTATATATCTTTCAGATTCTCCGTACTACGTAAAATATAGTTTTAAGTTTTCATTTCTATCGGCAATTCTCATGACTGCCTCCGACTTTTTATTTTTTAAAAAAACTAGCAAGGTTTTAATTTTATTAGAATTCTTGTTTACGATTCGAACTAAGTTATTTAACTTATTTATTATATTATTTGAGTTAGCTTGTTCTAGAATATGGTTCACATCAATAGTCCAGTGGAAGATACGTATATACTGACGACGTTCAGAACGTAAGACCAAAGCTTACCGACTGAGCTAACCTACTAACTCAATTTTGTTTCATTCGATTAGTGGAGCCATATGGGACATACATACATAGATGCACTATATGTATGTCCTACATGACTCGATGGCGATGCTGTCAATGGCTGCGGGTTTGATCCCCACTTCAAGATAAATTAAATGTTAATTTTAGTAGAATTATATTTTCTTTTTATTGTTGTTCATTAAAGCGACTATATAGCACTCATCTCCCATCTCCATCTTGAGGAGTAATGTAATGGCTGCAAACCAGCACCCTCTGAGGCTTTTGTCTCGAACAGCATATTGCTGAGCCATTGCCCTTTGCTGGAAAATTATAATTTTAGATTGTCAGTTACATATTTTTTTGTAAGATTTTTTTTATATATTTACGCCTATCCTTTATCCGTTGGCAGAGACCACAAAGCTCCATCCGCTACCATTCATCGCAGCGAAACGGCTCTCTATTGGTCACTTTCCGCCCTCGTGAGAATCAGGACGTCACGGGTGGCGAACCACGTCGACGTAAATTTTTTGTTTTAAGAATTTTGTAAGATTTTCAGCCATAAATAGTTTTTTCATTTTATTTATTATTTATTAATTTATTTATATGTGACCTACGACATTCTTAGTCTAGTTACGCCGCCAATCCGCATTGAACAAGCGTGTTGCCTTAACGGCGAGGTAGGGTATTAATTTTTTGTAACTGAATGGATATTATCTCAAGAATATTGTGTCAAAATCTCAAGTCGATTGGAGTAAAATTGATGTAGTTATGAGTATTTTAGCGTCCGTTGCTCCGGACCGGATTCTAATACCTGCCCGGCCCGAGCGCGCTCCTGTGGCAGCTGATTTGCTCTCTATATGATCCCTCTTATCCCCTACCTTTCTTTATAGAAATGTCAATACAAGTACAAACGTGCTCATACCTGTACTGTATATTCAGTCAGTGTACAATATATAATTTAGTGTAGCACTAAACGTTCTATCGAGCAGCTTCTACATGGTAGCTTATCTCTTCAATGAAAGTTCGTTGCCTTTACTATACTTGGCGGCGTTGTTTGCTTTCCATCAGGTGACACGCTTGCTCGTTTGCCCTCCTATCCCATAAAAAGGTACAATATCGATAGATCTATCCAGTGTACTGTATTGATACATTCATAAATGTATCACTAATGCATTAAAACCTTTTATATTATATTACTTTATTTTACATTCGTAATATTCAAATTTAAAATGAAAAAAAAAATTGTTATAAAACAAAATGCATTAGTTCGACTGACGTCTTTTAGATAGACATGTCACCCGTCCGGCAATAAAAATTGAAATATATATATATATATATATATATATATATATATATATAGAACGTAAATTGATAACCTGTGATTAAAGTATAATTAATATGTAAATGTACAATGAAACGCAAGAATAAATTAATATCATTTGGAAGAATTTTATTTTAAGAAGCCCCCTACAGATGTCGCCGTAAGCAGTATAGCAGGCACGCTACAATACCCTAATTCATGTATGGAATTTTTAACATTAACATTGAATTTCGGATACAAGTAAAATCTACGTTTAAACTGCTTTATTTCGTTATATAAATAAGCGTGTTTCATTACTTACAGCAACGTGTAAATGGACAAAGTGACAGTGGTTCGAGCTCATTCTTTTGTGAGCGAAGCCTTCCTTTCCGCAAGCAACCGAAGTCATGGTCCCGTGCCAATTGCCTACAAAGCCTCTTTAAATAGTTTTTGAAAGCTTTCGCCGAGCCTTCTGCTCGAGATCGTACCACCCGACCCACCCTGTTTTCAATGTACATCCACACTTTAAGCGGATTCGTAATAAAAAAAAAATATTCAACTACTACACAGAGAAACTTTTTCTAAGAAATTCCAGATGAATACGTGATTCATACTAAAATTAATAAACGTACCGCAAACGCAGAATGCAGTCTATCGTCAAAATGCGATAGATTTTAAGAAAGGCCAGGTCAAGAGTACCTTTAACTAGTGGGCTTGCATGAGCAGAATAATGAGAGTGGAGGAAGCAAGAGGAGTATGCCGAGATACTAGCAGATAGAGATCTGTGGTCTCTACCTATCCCTACGGGAGAGAGGCGTGACGATATGTATGAATAAGATAAAAAAATAGCTTGGTATAAAACTTCAATTATAATTAACCATTAATAAATAAAATCCAATATATTTATATATAATCTTATCCTAGGCAAAGGAAGTGGCTCAGCTTTTGCTAACAGGGGAAGGAAGATTCCCTTGTAGCGCTAATTTTCAGGCACTTCCTACCCGAAAGACGTTGGCGTGCGTGCATACATGTGTTTGTGTGAGTGCGTGTGTGTGGGTGTGTGTGTGTGTTGGATTCAAACTTCTTTACCCAATGAAACGATGGTTTTGGTTTGATATGATTGACATAGGCCTCCTCCATGAAGCGCCACCCAGCCCGATCTTCGGCTACACGCATCCAGCTTCTGTCTTTCTGTGGGCGTCCTACACTACGTTTACCGAGACGCGGTCTCTACTTCAACACTAGTTTTGTCCAACGATTGCCGGATCTCCGACAAACGTGACCAGCTCATTGCCAGTTTAGTTTGCTAATTCGAAAAGCTATGCCGGTGACTTTAGTTCTCTGGCGAATTTGTTCATTCCGAATCATATCTACCAGAGTAACTCCGAGTATATCTCTCTCCATAGCTCATTGAGCGACTCTGAGCTTGTGAAGCAGACGGACTGTCAGCGTCCACGTTTCGGCGCTGTACAGCATCTATTTGCGAAACTAAAAGTCACTTAAAGAAGTTTATTTTTCAAACAATTTTCTATTAATATATTTCCGTTGAAATTTCCTTCCATTCGCCGCGGGGCGTAATCGCTCGAACTCTACCCACGGCTTTATTTACACAAGAGGCACCTACAAAGATCCAAGTTACTCGACAGTTTCTATAGCGACCGACTCACCTACACTTGTTCCTTGCGTTCCGCTCCTCAAGGGAGTGGAGCTTCTACTATTTGTGAAAAACAGCAAATAACGGGGCCTTTGCAACTGATAGGCGAACTCGAGTGCTCCGCATCCACTTCGTTCGGCTCAACAATACAACCCGATTCGTTTCCTTTAAAACTTGCTTTATAGACGAACTTGTTAATAAGGCCCGCGGGGGTTATTTTGAAATAAGTCTTATGAAATAATACCTGGCTCTTGCCGGCGGTGTGTTTGTTACGAGATTGAGACGTTAGAAATAATACGAATAACAGAGATAATGATGCTGTTAAGCATTATGATGATATATTTTTGAAGTTTAAACTTCTATAGTTGCGTTACACGACTCTGAATAGGGAAAAAATCTATGGCTTCACTTACTGATGGACTCACTGACATCAAAATTTGCGAAATGGTAACAGTTTTTAATTGTGGTAGAGCCACGCTGCAGACGAATACTTAATCAAATATGGCATAATATTTGCCTATAGCATGAATGGGCCGACTCACTCGGGGAAGTACCACACTCCCGCAGAAAACCGGCGTATGAGTGGTAGCTTAGCTACAGCGCTTAGCAACGGTAAGCGGCCGAGTTCCGGAGACCCAACACCCTCCGCCTCCCTCTACCCCTTCTCCCTCCGTCTACCCTTTCTCACTCCTTCTACCCCTTCCCCTTATTTCTACCTCTTCCCCCTCCCTCTACCCCTTCCCACTCCCATTCCCACTCCCATAATGACACTTTCCTTCAAGGTCGGCAACGCTTCCGCACTGCCTATGGCGCTGCGGATGTCTATGGGCGGCGTTGGTAGCTTTCCATCAGGTAACCCGCCTGCTCGTTTGCCTTCCTATCCCATTAAAAAACAGATGGAGGGTAAATTTGTTAGGAGAAAGTGTTCGGATGGGGCTCGAGGCGGAGAAATTGTATCCAAACCTTGAAAGTCTGAACCTGGTAAAAATTTTGTCAACGGCCCGCCCGAACCATAACACCTACCAGTGTCGACCTCCAACAAAAAATGGTGACAAGTGTAAACACATGGGTGGGGGAGAGAAAAATTCAAAATGGTGGAAAACAAGATGGCCGCCATACAAATCTAATTTTGACATTTATGGGCCGGTTTCGCTGAAATGTGACAGAAGCAGGCAGACCCCGAAAAGCTAATCAAAATAATAAAACTAGAAACGTATACTAATAAAATCACCATAGAATTAATGCAGAATTTTTTCCGCATCATATATATATATATATATATATATATATATATATATATATATATATATATATATATATATATATATATATATATATATATATATATATATATATATATATATATATATATATATATATATATATATATATATATATATATATATATAATGAAAAGGACCGAGTCGGTAACTTGTTTCTCATTTTTTAAATAAGTTTAGAAAAAATAATTTTGTATGTTCAAACAAAATATTACGAAAGCTTTCATTATAATTAAAGTTGTGTTTCGTTTGAATGCAGCGTAGATTTCGTAGTCATAATTAAGCACAGACATACATGAACATAGAATATAAAGACGTCGACTGATGTACGACAGCGGCGCAGAATATCAAAGGGATCCCTTTGACCACTCACACGTATGCGGAATGAAAGGCACAACAATCTGTCTCACTGCATTTGCGGACGTATCAAAAAGTTCCCAGAGTCCTCTTATTATTCGGACTTTGACCAGTGTCGCGTGCAGAGGTCCCCGATACTCGGGTCCGGTCGCTTGGCTCCCCGGAATTAATCAATTTCACTTATAACCATCCACCGATAGGTACATATTAACTTTACCGCCTTTGTCGAACAAAGAATTAATCCAATATCTTTGGATTGAGTGAATGCTGGACACAAAGGAAGTAATCAGGCCTCGGTTAATCTGGTTTATAGCTATATTTTGTATCACATCGCCTTTTGTTACTTCAAGAGCGAAAAATATATTAGAAAAACCACTGGTTGTATTATTTGTCGAAATATATTCTATTGAATTTATTTGAAATTTATTTTCATTTTTTATTTGGAATAATTCCCGCTGCCGAATTCCACAACCGCACAACTCGCCTTAAAGAAAAGTTTCATCACCCACCCATCATCTAGATGAGTGGCGATCTACTACGGTGCTAATCACTCACCACACACCACTTTGTGGAACCACCTAACTTTGACGGTCTTTCCGAGCCGATACGACATTGGCACGTCAAAAAACAAGCCTACAGATAACTTAAAGGTTGGCAACGCTTTCGCAACTCCTGTGGTGTCGTGGTTGTCTATGAGTGGCGTTGACTGCTTTCCATCAGGCGACACGCCTGCTCGTTTGCCAAAGAAAAAATAAAAAAATATGATACAGCGTGAATGCGTGGGTTATAAATAAACAATATCGCTTATTAATGAAACAATATGCTTTAATGATGAAAATCACGTTCATTCGAAACTCAATCGTTCACGTATCCTTCATTCCGGAACTCAACCGCTCACCGGACGAAGCGCGGTAGCTAACCTACCAGTCAGACAGAACAGTTTATCTGCGAGAGTGTGGTACATCCCCGGGTGAGCCGGCCCATTCTTGTACGTTATGGACCCTAATATAATTAAAAATATAGTTTTAAATCAATGAAAAAAAAAATCGCGCAATTAGAGTTAAATAATATATTTTAATTATCGTTAGCTCTGGACCAATCAGTTTTATCAGATGCAACTTAAATCACGGGAGGGCAATTAATTTCTGGGAACCTCAAAAGCATTGTAGTTAATTGACGTATTATATCAGTATGTGGATAGTCAGAAGTTTTACTTGGCTAAGATCCACGATAAATAAACTGAAGTAGAAAAATAATAAAGTCTTTATTTTTTACTGGAAGAAGTGGATTTACGGGGAACTTAAAGTAAATCTAACCGAAAAATGGCTGTCAGCAAATTTCCACAATGTACACGACACGTCTTTCGCCTCAATATGTAAAAATTCTGACTGTTTCCATAGTAAGACATTTCCGCAAAATAACGTCTGACTCTCTTAATCATCGTATTCTGTGGACAGTCAACAGTTTTACTTAGCTAAGATCTGCGACAAGCAAAACAATAAAAAAAAATTAATAATGTGTGTTTTTCTGCTGGATGAAGTGGATTTATTTGGAACTTAAACTAAAAACTTAACGTAAATCGGCCATCAACTCTCCACCCAACAACCACTATACACAACACTAAATACACACTATCACTTTTCCACCTTGCAAACGACACGTGTTTCGCCTTAACACGAGGCATCTTCAGGTATAGTAGACTCTACGGAAGACAACCGAAAAGTCGTATTCTATCAGATAGATTTAACTTCTACACGTACTTAAACAGTAACTGAAATAAAATTAAATCTCGTTAGATTATACATTAGATTCTATAACAGTACTTAATATATCTCACGCAACTAGATTAGAAAATAATTGTGACAGCCCTAGAGAACATGCAAATTCCGCTATTTATGAGAATCACAGCTGAAGTGAATGTCTAGTGGGAAGCGCATATTGCGTTATACGTTGGCAAAATAGGTTCTGGTGCCGATCGTTATGCAGCCCATTGGATAGGTGGTTAATACATGTACAATTAGATTGTTCAATCATGTTATCCCAGTGATTTCAAGTAGTTATTATTGAGTTTAGATGATGTATATATCCATATATGTTATGAATATGAACCGTAATGCTAATCTCTGTTAAAAATTGTTAACCGTATACTGTAATGATAACTTATACTTCTAAGAGTGCCTCTCCTACTTGCGAATGTTGGCAGCCAATTCAGTACAACTCTCCTCTTCTTTCTCCGACCAACTTCTCTTTTGCCCGCGTGTTTTCCCATCCTGATCAGATGCAGCAACGTGTACCTGTCATGTCCCATGATATGATCCAGGTAAGCAACTATTTTACCTTTGATCGTCTGCAAAAAGTTCACGTTTTTGCTCGACTTGTCCGAAAACTTCGTTATTCGTCATTTTTTTAAGTCTCTTCCCAGCGGCTGAAATCCCTCCGAAACACACCGTACAAAGCATTGTAGCTAAGCTACCACTCAGACGCCGATTTTCTGCGGGAGTGTGGTACTTCCCCGGGCGAGCTGTCCCATTCGTGCTACAGATAAACAATATGCCATTCTCGACAAAGTATACGTCTGCAGCGTGGCTCCACTATTCTAGACTTGAGTGCCTTTCATCAAGCGACATGCCTCTCTTTTCAATCAGAAAATTAATGCAACCAATTGCATTTTCTTCTATATTCTTTACCATTTAATCTATAGCTATTTGCACTTTTAATCCCGGCAGTCTGTGCTATGCAAAGTAAATGCAAAGGTTTCCTCCTGCAGTCGCGCTCGTTATTAATTCCCTTTATAGTGTGTTAAGTTGGTTACACGCCAGTAACCTTGGAGTCACTCTGCAGCACATATTAGCGTAAGCTCCTTTAACATTTGCAGTTCCTGTAAAACGTAAACCGTAACAGCTCTCAGGATTACCTGATATTGATTTGTGTTTAAACTAGGCGTTTACTTGTGCGCGAATCTGTTTGAATATCAGTTAAGTTAGTCTACACTGTATTTCAAATGCTTTCAAATGTTGTCACATCTTGTTCTATCTATCTATGTAGGCTATTGCATTTCTGCAGCATAGCGAAAATTCGAATGATTTGACCGATACAGTTACGCGTATCCGAATGTAATCGTATGTATTGTCCGAATGTAATATAATGTTGACTCTAGACTTCAGTTCTGTTCTCTTCAGTTCTTCAATACGCGGAAACGTGGACGCTAACAGTCCGTCTGCTTCACAAGCTTAGAGTCGCTTAGTGAGCTATGTAGACAGTTATGCTCGGAGTTTCTCTGGTAGATATGATTCGGAATGAACAAATGGGCCAGAGAACTACAGTTTAAAAGCGTCATCCCCACCATCTGGATGAGTGGCGATCTACTAAGGTGTGCAAATACAGGTGTGCAAATAGATAAGAGCAAACGATTAAGCGTTTCGCCTGATGGAGAGCAATCAACGCCGCCCATAGACAACTGCGACACCACAGGAGTCGCGGAAGCGTTACCGGCCTATTAGGTATGTGTAGGCTTGTTTTTAGAAGGTGCCAATGTCGTATCGGTTTGGAAAGACCGCCGAAGGTAGCTGGTTCTACAGAGTGGTGGTATGTGGAAAGAAGTTAAAGTTTATTATATATTGCTTAAGTCTACGAATCTGTTTTCTTCATCCAACACAATCCACCAACGTCTACAGTTAAAAGAGTCGATGATGAATGCTATTGATGATAGAGACGATATTCTTCCGATACGTACATATATAAGAAACATTTAAAAAGCACATTTCCACATTTATCCTTGTATCCATTCGCAGCGGCGTACTTGTAAAACATACTGTACAATTTATCATCTGTTGCCAAGTTTTGCCAACACTAATTCCACAATGCGGGGCGTACAAAAGAAGGCAGCTGTAAAAACTTCCCCACTTTACACAAAGCGGCGCAAATGAAAACAGGAGCGCGGGGTAATCCACAATTACCTCGCGACATCGGTAAGAGATTCCAAACAAAATACATAATCCCCTTCGAAGGGCCACGGGATCGAGTTTCCCACTCACCCGGAAAAACGTACGCACTAAATGTTTTCCGAACCACCCCGAAAATAATTTCTAACTCATCCCGCCAAATGAGCATCACGTATCATCAAAAGATATGTAAATACACACGCCGATTCACATGGCGTAGTTTTCAATGAATTTATCAAAATTAACATGCGATTTGTGCCAAAAAGAAATAAATAAATGGTACTGGCAAATTAATCATCAATGTGGAGTGGCCAATTTGACTAGACCCAAAATCTATACTCTTTACAAACTAGATTGTGCAATTTACCAATCTCAGTCACAGACACACATACATCTTCTTCTTCTGAGAGTGCCTCTCCGACTTGCGAAGGTTGGCAGTCAATTCAGCACAACTTTCCTCCTTCTTCCCGAGGTGCAGTAGTTCTGGAGCACTCGCTATCCCATTCCGCTTCCTGATATTACGTAGCCAAGACTTTCTTTTTCGACCAACTTGTCTTTTGCACGCGATTTTTCCCATCATGATCAGTTGCAGCAATTTGTACCTGTCATGTCTCATGATATGATAAGATAACTTTTCTACCATTGACGGTCTGCAAAAGTTCACATTTTTGCTTGACTTGTCGGAGAACCTCGTCATTGGCCACCCTTTGAGTCCAGCTGATAGCAAGCATCCGTCTGTATGCCCACATTTCGAACGCTTCGTTACGTTTCTGTAGTCTTCTTTAAGCGTACACACATACATACATGCAGTAGAACCGGATATAATATTTGTTTATATGAACTCCATTGTAATAGTTAAATTACTTGCCTTGGTTGAGAAATGAGTTATTACTATATGTATAATAATATTTCACACACACACACAGTTTGTTTTATGGGATAGGAGGCAAATTTGCAGGCGTGTCACCTAATAGAAAGCAGTCAAGATCACCCACAGACATCCGCAGTGCCATAGGCATTGTGGAAGCGTTGCCGACTTTTAAGAAATGTGGAGGCTTGTTTATTCTAGGTTCCAATTTCGTATCGATTTACTAACACCGCTAGAGATAGCTAGTTTTACAGGGTAGTGGTGCGTGGAAAGTATTTCTAGGATTACGTTCTAGATCGCCATTCGTCTAGGTAGTGAGGTTGAAACTTTTCTTTGTGGCCACTTGTGTAAATGTGTTCACAGGTATATTGAGCAATTCTTATACGCAAGATTTTTTTTTTTTAAATATTAGATAATGTCTCTGTTCTCTGATTTATTCGAGAGTGTGTAAGGGACAAGATTGGGGTTGGTTCCCATTTTGCGAAGTCGCGTGAACACTCCCGGGGATTCCGGGGAGTTCGGATTTTCTTCGCTCAACTTGCGCTTCCTATGTACAGACAGTAACAACGCTTTCATGCAACTTTATATTTATTATAAAAATACGATGTCCGGGACAGAATTAGTTTATAGGTTGAATAATCAGTAATCGCAATCCATATCTATATGGACAGTGAAAAGATTTACTTAGCTAAGATCCGCGACAAGCAAAACAATAACAGAAAATTAATAATGTGTGTTTTTCCGCTGGATGAAGTGGATTTATTTGGAACTTAAACCAAAAACTTACCGAAAATCGGCCATCAATTCTCCACCCACCAACCACTATACACAACACCAAACACACACTACCACTTTTCCATCTTGTAAACAAGGTTTATATATAGTAATTGCATGCTTATTCATAAATCTCTAGCAATATTGAGAGAACATCCTTCACTTAAGGCATATTGTTTCAACTAGATGGCGCTACGCCTCACACTGCTAGAGACCATAATAATAGAGCTTCTTAATAATACCTACAAACAAATCAACACACCGTTTCGGCTATAACTTCCGATTTTTTCTCTGGGGGTATCTCAAAAATGAAGTCTATAAAACAAATTTCATGTAGACAATATTAAAAAAATAAAAAAATGGAAATTCAAAATGTTAATTCTATTTATTAAAATTTAACCTTATGTATAATTGCCTGACAGACCTGAAAGAGAGTTAGTGTGGCTTAAAAATGAATGGATT
Source organism: Baronia brevicornis (assembly GCA_031353405.1). Taxonomy (NCBI): domain Eukaryota; kingdom Metazoa; phylum Arthropoda; class Insecta; order Lepidoptera; family Papilionidae; genus Baronia; species Baronia brevicornis. Next base: position 135,324 of record JASFAT010001006.1, on the reverse strand, counting down.
ACTCATCAAATGCCTCTTATATGCTGACTACCAGGTGTTGCTAGCTCCGGAAAGAGAGTTGCAGGAGATGATGAATATAATGCATGGAGCTTTAGAAAGCAAAGAAATGTCATGGTTTTAGAAAGGGAGGACACTAAGACGCAGTGTGAGGTGGTAAATTGCTGAAGTTTTTAAGAAAGGCCAGGTCAAGGGTGCCCTTGACCGGCGGGCTTGCATGAGAAGAGTAATGAGCGTGGAGGAAGCAAGGAAAGTATGCCGAGATCGTAGCAGATGGAGATCTGTAGTCTCTGCCCTCCCCTATGGGAGACAGGCGTGACGATATGTATATGTATGTATGTATGAAAGTTAACTCAAATAGATCTCTAAGTGGGTATATGTTAGCTAATATAGTACATAATTTAGTTTATTGAATCCACTCATATAAAAGGTAGATAGAATTATTTCCTCCTGCAGTAACACAGATGAGTACATATTAATTAACAGTACATACAGATGAAAATGGGCGATGACTCACGCAAAACCTCCACTAATTGAGCAGGGAAACTGATTTTCTGCCACCGCCCGAAAGAGAGATGCAGCGTAACATAAAAATGAGAAATACGAGCCTTATATATACTTATGATCAACCTCACATACAAATCTATAATCTATAATCAAGCCTTATATACTTAGCAGTAAGAACAATACTCGACAATAGCAATACTGCTGCAATCTGGTTGTTTGTGACTTGTTATATCTTTGATTATTGAGTAAAATATATTTTTATTTCATATATTTTTTAAACGCCAACCCACTTTAAAACACCTTAGTGTAGGAAGATAAATAAGCCAACAAAAAATATTAAGCAATCTTATTGTATAGATTTTCCACTCTACTCCACTCCAACTTGTACAGTTGAGAACAAAAAGTGTAACAAAAGTCTAAACAGACTCCACCTGCACTTACTTTAGAGCCGAATCTAAAAGCTAAATGTTTAAAGGAAAATACTTCGACACTAAAGAACAAGAAAAAACACCGCGAGCACTAGTGAAGGCGACAGTACACGACATTGTTACTGGGGGCTCGTACAAACTAAAGATCCACTTCTATTTTCCGATAGGGCGGGCATAGTATCATTCAACTTTTTTATTATCTCGGAACTGGTCAATGGAGCGACCCGGAGCTACTCTTCTATCGATCTAGTCAAATAACAGAGGGTGTACAGTAGGGAATGGTATAATTTTTATGTATAAATACACTTGTTTTCTATGAGTTCGAGTGTACTATAGTGATACATTAATAAATTTATCACTAATGTAATAAAACTTTTTATAGTATTTCTTTTGAAATTCATTATTTAAAGTTTGAAATAAAAAGGAAATAAATTGTTTTTTATAAATACAAAATATTAGTTCGTCTGACGTCTTTTGAATAGACGTGTCACCCTTCCGGCATAAAAAATGAAATTATATATATTAAAATATAAAATTTAAATTGATAAATGTTAATAAAATATAATGAAGTATAAATATGAATATGATATAAATGTACATATGATTTGAAAACAAGAAGAATAAATCAATATCGTTTTGAAGATTTTTATTTGAAGATAAAAACCCTCTAAATATCCCGGGTATATATTTGTTTGGAGCCGTTTATCTACATTATATAGCGAAATCGCTGTTAATAATACACATGTTTAATTTCGTAATCGTATCAGAAAAAAATATTGCGTCAAGTGGACATCAATCGTAGACCAACTGAACATTTTGTACAGCGTTGAAACTGGCTGTTTTTAAGTGATCAGATATAATTTTATCCGATCTTTTTGGTAGTGGTAGAGCCACGCTGCAGGCGAATACGCGGTCCGGTAAGCTGTTGAGTTCCGGAGGCCCAACCCCCCTAAACCGCAAAATGAAATTTTTTTTCATGGGATAGGAAGGAAAAAGAGCAGGCATGTCACCTGATGGAAAGCAATCAACGCCGCACATAAACATCCGCAGTGTCATAGGCAGTGCAGAAACGTGGCCTTTAAGAAATGTGTCATTATGGGGGGGGGGGTTGTTTCTTTGGAACTCAACCGTTCACCGGACGAAGCACGGTAACTAAGCTACCACTCAGACGCCGGTTTTCTGGGGAGGTGTGCAACTTCCATGGGTAAGCCGGTCCATTCATGTTACAGACAAATAATATGCCACTCTTGACAAAGTATTCGTCTACAGCGTGGCTCTACCACTACAAAAGATTAATATATATTTTAAGTTGAACTTTGAACTTTTCACGCCGGTAAAAATCTCGCACAAGGCCGAAAAGATATAAGACTAATTATTTGTGAAAAAGAAGCGAATATAAAGCCACCATTACACCAAAGGATAAGCTAATTATCCGAGGCGGGACTTTGATAGGCTCCGTTCAAATTCAATTTTTCAACACTTTTGCACGTTTAATTTGGATAATGGATCCAAATAATACCGATCCAATTCTGTCCGACGCGACGAGGTGCCAGCAAAAAAATCTGGACGTATTCAATTGGATTTTTCAAACCGAGCTGCTATTTAAGTGCCATTGAGATATTCTTATAATTAAGAAATGGAAGAAGGGAAACGTGGAGTTCGTATTATATGTCGTGTAGTCCACAAATTCAAAAATAATTTTTAATTTGAGGCAAGACGAGAAAAACGGGGCACCGTACAGTCATTGGATTTTCTATCGATAATATTAATATTGGACCGATTGGCTCAGTGGTGCGGCCCTCCGCCCATGGAGTCAATTGGCGCGGGTTCGATTCCCGCATCGGAATAAATATTTATATGGATTTATAAATATTTATTCCGAGTCTGGTAACCTCCCCAATCTACATTTCCTTTCTTCTCTATCCTTTCCCTTCCTCTCCGCCATTCCACGGTCTGCCGTGCCAATGCATGCGTGGCTAGGGGCGAGCCTAGTCGAAAGCGTGCCGATTGTCCCGGGACCGGGCTCCCCCGGGTACTATGGTGCCTTACTTCAGCATGCAGGGCTCTGCTGGGGTTGACCTCCATCCTCCCTTGCGGCTCGTGGGATTCACTAAGACGAATTTAATATACCTAATTCGTTAAAAAATCACGGCGACGTGGTTTGCCACCCGTCACGTCCTGATTCTCACGAGGGCGAAAAGCGACTAATGAAAAGCCGTTTTGCTGCGATGAATGGTAGCGGATGGAGCTCTGTGGTCTCTGCCAACCCCTGCGGGGGATAAGCGTGAATATATAAAAAAAAAATATTAATATTTTTAGTATGTCATTAGTTTAGATGACTAGACATTTCTTTTTTCCTATTTTTCGAGTTTTTTGTGTTTGGAATTAATTTTTTTACATACCCAGACTCTCTTTTAAGTACCAGTAACATTGTTTGCCTATTAAAACCTCTTTAGATCTAAATTATTACCAATAATGTAGTAAAGTCAATATATAAATATTTTTTTTATTTTGTTCGCTCCAATGCAGGGAAGGTTTATTAATACGAAAATGTAAACAAAACCTATAAGAACATCTGGAAAACGAAATTTTTTTTTGGAAACGATTTTGGAAAACGTTCGTGACGGCTTTTCACGACGTTCCAACTGACGCGTTGTTATACAAAACTGTCTTTCCTTTTGTGCGATTTTGAATGGTTTTGCTTACATAAGTACTAACATACCAGAAGAAGATAAATATACAGGGGAACATAAATTGTGGGTGAAACGAAGTTCACCGGGCTATCTAGTATATATAAATAATATGTAGACAACATGATTGTTAGCATAATAACTTAATTTTTATATTAATATTTATATATTGTATTATTATTGTTTTACTATTTTATTATTATTTTTATATTATTACTGTTATATTTTTAGTCACTTAAGAATTTACTATTGTTTATTTTATTTAATAGAATAAAAAAAGAACTTGATGAACAGCGTATATTTTTAGCATGCAAAGGGCGTATCTAGTGGGAGGTTTAATGAATTATGTTCTCTGAATCGTGCAGTGCTGTGAAACGATTGTATTTCACTGACATTAATTGACTATGACAGCCAGAAGTCACAGTCAAAATTGCATCGAGAGAGGGGTCCTTTGATCTTTCGATGCTGTGAACTATGAACCAATCAGTTTGTCACAGACTATGTATACATTGAAACACGGCTGTTGTATATGTTATCTGTGTGTTGCTGTAGGTGAAGAGTATTTCACAATAAAGCAGTTGTTGGTGTACTCTCGTGTTTCCCTTTTTTTATAAGGGATAGGAGGGCAAACGAGCAAGCGTGTCGCCTGATGATGATGATACAATCAACGCCGCCCATGGACAACTGCGACACCGTAAGAGTCGCGGAAGCGTTGCCGGCCTTTTAGGTATGTATAGGCTTGTTTTTTGAAGGTTCCAATGTCGTATCGGTTCGGAAAGACCGCCGAGGGTAGCTGGTTCCACAAACTGGTGGTGCGTGGAAAGAAGTTACGAGAGAAACGCACCGTAATAGATCGCCACTCATCCAGATGGTGGGGATGAAATTTTTCTTTACGGCGAGTTGTGCGGTAGTGGAATTCGGCGGCGGGAATTATTCCAAACAATTTCTCAGAGCACTCCCCATGATAGAAGCGGTGAAAAATGCTGAGAAATGAGACATCTCTCCACAGCGCTAGAGAATCAAGCCGATCGGTGAGATCTTGGTCATCGATGATTCGAATCGCACGATCACACCTTCCCTTCCCGGAGTTCCCCCTCCCCCTCCCCACCCTCCTCCTCCCCCTCCCTCCCTTCGCCCCTCCCCGCCACTCCCCCACCCCTCCCCCTAGCCTCTCCAATAATGACACTATCCTTCAAGGCCGACAACGCTACTGCACTGCCTATGCTATGCCGCGGATGTTTATGTGCGGTGTTGATTGCTTTCCATCAGGCGACACGCCTGCTCGTTTGCCTTCCTATCTCAAAAAAAAAAAATGTAATCTTATTATTAACAGATGAAAAAGAAGTTTAGGATTTCAAATTAACTGCCAACTGTTCAAAATAAATTTCTTTTCCAGAATGTTACACTAATTAAAGAGATGAAACGATTAATTAAATTCTCGTCTCATCATACTGAAGTAAGGTTGAATTAGGTTTCGGATGTTGGTTTCTCGACACATCACAATTTCATCGTCGTATTTTACAAACGAGCTATACACACTTCAAATTAAAGTTTCGCTTTCATTGGCATTACGACAATTTAACATACATATAGTCACGCCCGTCTCCCTGTAGGGTTAGGCAGAGACCACAGATCTCCATCCGCTACAACCCCGACACACCCTCCTTGCCTGCTTCACAGACATCCATCTTTTAATCCATCCTTCCTCTCATATTCATCGTAGCGAAACGGCTCTCCGTTCGTCGCTTCTCGTACTCGTAGGAATCAGGATGTGACGGGTGGCGAACCACGTCGCCGTCATTTTTTAACAAATAAGGTATTTTTTCGTTATAGTGAACCCCACAAGCTGCAAGGGAGGATGGAGGTCAGACAAATCAAAAGAGACAATTCTTCAGACACTACAAATATTTACCTTGATACGGAAAAAAGCCTGCACATTTCTTAAAGCCGTTGTGTTAGCAGTAGAGCCACGCTGCAAACAAATACTTTGTCAAGAATGGCATATTATTTGTCTGTAGCATGAATGGGCCGACTCATCCGGGGAAGTACCTCACTCCCGCAGCAAACCGACATCTGAGTGGTAGCTACCGTGCCTCGTCCGATGAGCGGTTGAGTTCCCTAGGCCCTATCCCCCCCCCCCCATAATGTCACTTTCCTTAAAGGCCGGCAACGCTTCCGCACTGCCTATGGCACTGCGGATGTCTATGGGCGGTGATAATTGATTTCCATCAGGTGAGACGCCTGCTCGTTTGCCTTCATATTCTTTAAAATAAACCTGACTGTGGGGTCGGGCCTCCGGAATTCACCCGCTTACCGATTTCCGTCAGGTGACACGCCTGCTCATTTGCCTACATACCATTAAAAAAACGGACTGTTAGTATATTTTAAAATGTATATATCACATTCATACTTTAATTTAATTATTTAATTATACAAGTTGTATACTATTATGTGACCAAAGTATAGTATGATGGTTGAGTGACACTAAACAAATTAGAATAATTGGAACACTGTAATTCACTTATAACTTACACCGCAGTCCAACCAACCCCGGGGTTCAGTAGACCCTCACAAGAGTTGTGCAAAGGATTACCAAAGTCAACAAAATCTATGTGGAGTTAATCTCTTTAACTGCGCAATATTATAAAACAAAACTTGATGATAATATTTACATTGACCCAAAACACTCGAAGATGGAATGAGATTAATTAATTACTTTAGATTTTCACGTATCCTTTGTAAATCTCTTCGTGTGGGAACATTGTATTTTTCACTACACAGATATCCTTGGATGTGGCAAAACTTATCAATCTCACTCCAATTACGTTCAAGATTTCGTGCTTGCTACGTCTTCCAATAGTCGGTCTAAATATGTAATATACATACATACAAATAATCACGCCTGTCTCTCTGTAGGGTTAGGTAGAGACCACAGATCTCCATCCGCTACGATCCCGACACATTCCTTGCTTACTTCACACTCATTCATCTTTACATCCATCCTTCCTCTCACATTCATTGTAGCGAAACGGCTCTCCCCTAGTTCGTCGCTCGCCCTCGTGGGAATCAGGACGTGATGGGTGGCGAACCACGTCGCCGTCATTTTTTAACAAACTAGATATATTAAAATTCGTCAGAGTGAATCCCACGAGCCGAAAAGGAGGATGGAGGTCAGCCCCAGCAGAGCCCCGCATGCTGAAGTAAGACACTATAGTACCTAGGGAGCCTGACCCCGGGACGGTCGGCACGCTTGCGACTAAGCTCGCCCCTAGCCACGGCACACCATGAACTGGCGGAGAGGAAGGTAGGAGGATAGAGAAGAAAAGAAAGAGCAGGGGAAAGAAAAGATAGATTTAGACAGATGATAGGGATATGATACTACCGCAACGGAAGACAAGGAGTGATAGCTCGTCGGGAGGCCGGAGTCGCGTACCCGTGTACCAATACCATAATTACCGAATATGATAGATAAATATCCCCCCTAACCTGATATTAATTATTGCAAAATAATGAATTGGAATAAATGTTATGTTCAATTAATAACTTCTTCCATTTTAGAAATAACTGAATTAATAAAGAAAGGCTAGACTCACTGAAGGATACTATAAGTTTTTGATAGCAAAACTTATTCAACTTTAACGAAATTCTTAAAGTAATTAGCGATAGTATTAATTCTGGCTAAGTAGTGTTTTATAAAAAATATATTTGCATTCTATTCAAAGACGTGAATAAAAGCAGAGATATATTTATTTATTTCGATAAATTTAATTTTATCAATAATGTTTTTACTAAAAATGAATTCAATCGATTATTTATAAGTTCATGTCGCTCTAATATTTTTTTATGGGATAAGGAAGGCAAACGAGCAGGCGTATCATCTGAAGGAAAGCAATCAACGCCGCCCATAGACAACCGCAGTGCGATAGCGTATATGTAGGTTTAAAATATGCAGGTTTGTGTTTTCAAGGTTCCAATGTTGTATCCGCTGGTGCTAGTTTGTACCACATGGTAGTGGTGCGTGGAATTTAGCGAAAAATATTGCTTTAGTCTTTTCCCACCAACTTATATCAGTGAAGTTGTGTTTTTATTTCATTTTCATAATCTTATATCATAATCAGTTATATTGTTCAATTGTTGTGGCGTATTATACAATGTATTTCGATTAAGGCGTATAAGTGAAGTGACATGAAATAAATGCGTGTATCGTGACTTTTTAAGTTGACTGAAAAAGTTCAAAGAAAGTTTTGGTAAAATGGTGACTATTTTATCAAGATGTAACGTGATAATTTATGTAGATATATTTCAAGAGATTTGATGTTATTGTATTTTACTTGACATTGGCATAGTAGTTATATTTTTTTTTTATAATTTCACGCCTATCCCCCGCAGGGGTTGGCAGAGACCACAGAGCTCCATTCGCTGCCATTCATCGCAGCGAAACGGCTCGTCATTGGTCGCTTTTCGCCCTCGTGAGAATCAGGACGTGACGGGTGGCGAATCACGTCGCCGTCATTTTCGACAAATTAGGTATATTAAATTCGTCTTTAGTGAATCCCACGAGCCGCAAGGGAGGATGGAGGTCAGCCCCAGCAGAGCCCTGCATGCTGAGGTAAGGCACCATAGTTCCCGGGGGAGCCCGACCCCGGGACGATCGGCACGCTTACGACTAGGCTCGCCCCTAGCCACGCATCGGATGGAGAGGAAGGGAAAGGATAGAGAAGAACGGAGGGGGCAGGAAAGGAAATGTGGATTGGGGGGGTTACCAGACTCGAAATAAACATTTTAAAAATCCATATAAATATTTATTCCGACGCGGGAATCGAACCCGCAACCATTGACTCCGCGGGCGGAGGGCCCCGCCACTGAGCCAATCGGTCGGTCATAATAGTTATAACTAATTGCTATCAAAGAAAAGAAAAGATTGTTTAATTTCTCTAAAAGAAGGCAATGGATGTAGAAAAACGAGATTAGGACGGAAAAAAATAATTTTTACTCCAATGACCCAATATTTCACGCTTTCATATTGTGTATGTACTTTTTGAAACAACGAAGTTACGTATGAAGGTATTTTTATTATGAAGTTTACAATCATTGAGCCGTTTAGAAAACCTTTAGTGATTTCTAGTAAAGCCCACCCCAATAAATTTTGATGCGTGAGAATAAGTAACGTAGACCCCAATGACCCTCTTTACCCAGGTATTTTATGTTTATCTGGTCAGTGAACCGCACTTGTTTTATAATATTCTCCAGCGAACATTTCCATATAACAGATTTGTTTATGAAATCAGACAGTATCGCGTATGAGTGGGTTACCGTCCTTAGCTCTTACTGAACCTTTGATATTTCATATATTTTTAAATATCGACGCAAAAAAAAAACGAAACGCTGTTAATAACACATATATAAAATAATATTGTATAATTTAATAGTGTTAGAGCCACGCTACAAACGAATACTTTGTCAAGAATGGCATATTATTTGTCTGTAGCATTAATGGGCCGGCTCGCCCGGGGAAGTACCACACTCCCGCAGAAAACCGGCGTCTGAGTGGTAGCTTATCTACCGCGCATCGTACGGTGAGCGGCCGAGTTTCGGGGACCCAACACCCTCCCCCTCCCTCTCCTATTTTCACTTCCATAATGTCACTTTCCTTAAAGGTCGGCAAAGCTTCCGGACTGCCTATGGCGCTGCGGAAGTCTATGGGCATCATTGATTGATTTCCATCAGGTGACACGCCTGCTCGTTTGCCTTCCTATCCCATAAAAAAAAAAAATATTGCGAATCAAAAAAAAAATACTGCGTCGAATAGTCTGAGTACCACAGATTCAAATTACCATTTGGTTACAACACCAATACGACACCAGTACAAAACCAATACAACATTTTGTATAGCGTTGAAAGTGACTGAATCTCAAACGTTTTTTTGGCTCTGGTGGTACGTTTTAGGATAGAATAGAATATAGTAGAAAAACTTTATTTATGACACCTTTTTTTACAATAACTAAAATTAAATCCTTAATAATATTATATGTACAAATAATATAAATACACAACACAAAAAGAAAACAATTTTAATATAACGAGTGTCATAAAATGGTTCTTGCTCAGCATATGCCGGGCGCTCTATTGGAGCACCCGGCGCTGGTTTTCAGCAAGAACCAACGTGATCAGACCGCGGACCACAGTGACGACATTCATACTGACACACTGGTTCATCCAAATACATCCATATATATATATATATATATATATAACTACTCATACTCATATACACATACACATAAATATACATACATTACAATAGAATTAAAAAAACAACTGAGTCATGTACTAAATTCACCGCGTCCAAAAGAACAAGTTCCTGACTGCATACCTAAAATTAAATTTTGATATTACGGTGTAGTAAGTTTTCACATTTTTGCGTGAATATGTATAATACATAAGTAATAAATACACGGTTTAAAATCAAATAAATTTATTTTGCACGTGATGCATTGAAAAGTTTTCAAAGGGCATAGAAATACAAAAGCAACAAAAGCAAAACTACGAATCTGGTGAGAATTTTAAATTTAAAACACACGTGAAACGAATTTCCGTCACACCATTCGAACAATGCACACAAATGTTTTATACTTTGTTTAAGCTCCCAGAATAGAATAGGGCATAACATTTCTTCCTATAGGTGTCATAGCACACAATTTTTTCCTGAAACTTCAATCCACGAACGACCCCTCTGCGTAGTTAGCTACCTTAAGCGGTATTTTCAAACTAATACGCCATTGTACTCTCATAAAACGAGCCTACACATTTCCAAAAGGTTCTTGCCATCAGGTGATACTCCTGCATGTTTGCCTTCCTATCATTGGATCTTATCATTTATCCAGATTTTGGGAATTAGACAGATGAATTGTAGCTGTCATTTGCACAAAATACTACGATGATTTATGGAGTCAGGCGTTACTTTATGGAAATCCATCACTATGTGGAAAATCAAAAGTTTTACTTAGCTAACATCCGCGACAAGCAAACAATAACAGAAAACTAATAATGTGCTGCTGGATGAAGTGGATCTATTTGGAACCTAAACCAAAAAGCCAAAAACGGCCAACAACTCTCCACCCACCGACCACTATACACAACACCAAATACACACTACCACTTTTCCACCTTGTAAACGACACGTGCTTCGCCCCAACACGAGGCATCTTCAGGTATAGTAGACTCTACGTACGACCGAAAGTCTGACTTTTCGGTTGTCTTACGTGTCGTGTTGGGGCGAAACACGTGTCGTTTACAAGGTGGAAAAATGGTAGTAGTGTGTTTGGTGTTGTGTATAGTGGTCGGTGGGTGGAGAGTTGCTGGCTGTTTTTCGGTAAGTTTTTGGTTTAGGTTCCAAATAAATCCACTTTGTCCAGCAAAAAAACACACATTATTAATTTTCTGTTATTATTTGCTTGTCGCGGATCTTAGCTAAGTGAAACTTTTGACTGTCCACATACAAAATACTACATAAATATACACTACAAAACTAAAAGACCCGAGTAAATAGACGTCAAGTCAAAAGTCAAGTCAGACAAAACATATTAATCTTAATACCTACCTAGTCTAGCACAAACACTTCGGGCAGTAAAGCGCAAAACGTTAATCTAAGTAACACAGGGACGTAATGGGAGACGTTTTAATTCAATCCAAGATAACTCGAGTTGTTCCCTTCGTTTAATCAGACCATTGGTGGCACCTGCGATGTACCTCAATGCTTCACGAGACGTTCGCTTGGAATCGCGTTTTATTTGTTTAGTGGCCGACGGATTAAAATCGGTGAGATTTCATCTTTTTTATTTCTTGCAGGTTGATAAAATATTTTTTATTTAAGTTTCTCAGATGGGAATTATCATAATTTACCCTGCGGTAGTCGAAGAGTGGTAGGGGCCAATGACGTGTTTCTCCGACAAGTCAAGCTAAAACGTGAATTTTGGCAGACCGTCAAAGGCAGAAAGGTTGCTTACCTGATTCATATCATGAGACATGACAGGCACAAATTACTGCAACTGATCATGATGGGAAAAATCGCGGGCAAAAGACAAGTTGGTCGAAAAAGAAAGTCTTGGCTACGTAATATGAGGGAGTGAACCGAGATAGCGAATGTTCCAGAACTGCTGCTCGCGAAGGAGGAGGAAAGTTGTGATGAATTGGCTGCCAACCTTCGCAAGTCGGAGAGGCAGTCTTTGAAGAAGTCGAAGCCTGGATGTAGGTTCAAGGTTCATCGCTTAACCTGATCATCGGTTATTCTCTGAAGATTGTCATTCCACCTAGCATGGGGGCTTCCCACACTACATCAGACATAGTCTCCACTTCAATTCGTCCAATATTCCCATAATGAAGAAAAATATGGGATTTTATTAAACTATATATTATGTTTGACATTTTTGTAATTATAGCATTATATAGTTAATATTTATTTTCGTATGTCCATATATTTGTGTGTATTTTAAAATAGTATTATATTTGGAAGAATTGAAATTGTATGATGAATTTTTTTATGAGATAGCAAGGCAAACGAGCAGGCGTATCACCTGATGGAAAGCATTCAACACCGCCCATAGACATTAGCAGTGCCATAGGCAGTGTGGAAGCGTTGCCGGCCTTTGAGAATAGTGTCATTATGGGAGGGGCGAGCGGGGAGAGAGGAGAGATGATCTGGACGAAGCGCAGTAGCTAAGCTACCACTCAGAACGCCGATTTTTTGCGGGAATGTAATACTTCCTCGGGCGAGCCGGCCCATTCATGCTACAGAAAAATAATATGCACTTCTTGACAATTTAATTAAATTTAATTAAACGTTAAATATTTTACTGTATAATTATTCATAATTGTAATTGTTATCAGTTCTCTGACAGACATATCCAGTCCATACTACTTCGATTTATCAACTTGAAGTGCCGTATCAGTAACTCTGGTTCTTCGTCTATGATATTCTATTTCTATTTGGGATCTAGTGTAAATAGTAAATCTAGCGCAGTAATAGTTCCATTTGCTCGGTTAATGACGTCGTGTGCACCATTACACGCTGGCGTTCCACTCGATGTTCCCAATGAGTGGCAATGCGACCGGAATTACGCGAAATACCTGCGTTCGACACGGCGTGGTTTTCGATGCGGTTTAATTGATTTTACGACTACTCCAATGGCGTAGACGCGAAACGTTCGCCGTCCACGATAAGTGTTGGAGATTCGATTCTCTCATAAGAATCTATAACATTATAGACTACGGGTATTTATTCTGAATGTGGGTATTCGTTGTTGTTTTTTAAAATGACTCACAAGACACACGAAATACTAATACTGCGCTATCGATATGTAGACTTATTATGTTTATTTATATAATAAAAATGTATAGAGGTCATAAAATATTTATTTTTATTTTCAGTGATAAAACAATTTATTTGTACAATATGCGGATTAAATATGTGTTGGATAAATACTTTCAAATATATATATATATATATATATATATATATATATATATATATATATATATATATATATATATATATATATATATATATATATATATATATATATATATATATATATATATATATATATATATATATATATATATATATATATATATATATATATATATATATATATATATATATTTGAAATATAGATTATCCGCATTCTCGTTTGCCTGTTCTGCTATCAAAACTATTTTGTGTATTAACTATAATACTATTTCAGGGCTCACAAGTCAGCGGTCGCTGTTTATTAATTCATTTAATGTCAGTCGTATTAATTGAATTCAATATTTGAGTCAATGGGTGCCAAGCTATTTGGAGCGCTCGGGGTGAAATGCAGCAGTCATTGTGCTGAGACAATGGGGTGTTCTGACTAATGTCCCGAAACGAATTGAGGACGGGACAAGTTCGTTGTGGCTGCGACGTAAATAAGTGATTCCTTCGACTCTCACCGTGTGGTGTAGGTCACGGGAGGTTGCGTTATTGTAAACCCCAGGAGGTTGATGCCATGTAACTTACCTGAAATGAAAAAAAATACATAAATTAAAATACTCCAAATAATTACTACGAAAAAGAGGACACAAAAATATGACTTCAGTAGACCGATCTTCTGTTACATGCATTCAGTTTCTACTAGCATCATTTTAAATATACTTATTAACCTAATTAGAATTACTAACGCTGAAATAAATATGAAAAATGCAATAAATTAAATAAAGAATGGGAAAGGGGAAGGGGGAGGGGAAGGAAGGGAGGTTGGGCTTCCGGAAGTCAACAGCTCACCGGGCGAAGCGCGGTAGCTAAGCTACCACTCAAACGCTTTTCTGCGGGAGTGTGGTACTTCCCCGGGGGAGCCTGCCCATTCATGCTACACACAAATAATATGCCATTCTTGACAAAGTATTCGTCTGCAGCGTGGCTCTACTACTACACTGGCACAATATAGCTTACTGCCATTAAAGAAGAAGCGTTTTTACCCCCTTACTACCCACATAAATTGAATGAAACTACTAACCACATAAGATGAATTATGAAATTATTGTAATGTCCTTTCTTATTCAGCCGGGTTTAAATCAAATGACATTAAAATTCTTTAATTCGTTTTTATGACGACTGTCATATTTTTGAAGTGAAAACTTCTATAGCCGCGTTACACAACTCTGGGAAAGGGAAAAAATCTACGGATTCTCGTCAGCAACATGCTAATGCTTAAGGTATATAAATAGCTATGAGTATAGCTATAGACATACTTTAAACACAGTTAATGTGCGCGCAGCTGCTACGCCAACACATTGTATATACCCAATTGTATGTGTGTGCGTTGGACGGATGGATGGATAAAGTTTTGTGAGTAGCGTCAGCAACATGCTGTAGTAATAGCAGCATTTAATATTACAATTAGTTTGAAATTTTTTGGTAAGAAAGTTTTAACTTTTCACTTCTGTCGGCAGGCTTCTGTTCTCATGATTGCCTCCGATTTTTTTTGGACTTGAGACTGCAATAAATGCTCCGCTTAATACGTAAACGAGAAATTCATTCGTTCCGAATGACAATGAATTGTAAAGCAAGCCACCACCAAAGGTGACCTGTTAATTTTTCCCAATAAACTTTTGTCATTCGCATTTTCTTTATATAAAAGTTGACTAACAAAACTGTCGCAACTTTACGTTTAGACTAAACATGGAACATGGAAGATGTTCGCTCGATGAATTAAGATAAATGACAAGAAATTATTTTAAACAACCGACTCGTTTATTTCTCGGCTTGAGGTTAAATGATGGGGCTTGATTATTGTCATTCACTGTCGTCTGTGGTGTAATTGTAGTAATTTTAGCCCTTGGAACATAAAGAAACGGCAATATATCCCAGTAATTAATTCGTCTGCTTGGTAATTCTAGACACTTCTCTTTCCCTATATACTTCAATTTCACTAAACACATAATATTATTATATTTTTCTGATTTGTCTTTGTGCATCTTAGCAAAGTATTTTAAAATTTGAATGTCAATCTTATTAACTTATTTTTTTAAGCAAAGTGACAAGGCTGATCGTATTTGTTCGAAAAACGATATTGTTTAAAATAGACGAGCGATGATTTATGTAGAAACGTGGAGGGTAACGAAAGACATCACACAGCGGCTTCAGATCTTCGTTAACCGATGTTTTCGACAAATTCTCGGAATATTATGGCCCGAGAAAATATCCAAAGAATACCTACTGGATCTTTGTCACGAACCGCCCATTGGACTTTAAATCTTGCGCCGCAAGTGGACTTGGATAGGCAGTACTCTCCGTAGGAACCCCGATCACATTCCCAGACAGGCGCTGCATTGGACTCCTCAAGGGAAAAGGAAGCGAGGCTAACCCAAACACAACTGGAAGCGCTCCGTAGCGGTGGAGATGAAATCCATCGGGTTGACGTGGCCAGAAGTGAAGCATGTCGCTCAGACCGAACGCAATGGAGAAGCACTATGGATGCCTTCTGCCCCATCTCGGGAACATAGGACCATAAAGAAGACTGCTACCAATTGGATGAGTAAACCGGAAATCGAACAGAAGGATTTTATCCGCTTTAAAGAACATCAGAACATCTTCTTTCCACGCACCACCACTTTATGGAACCAGCTACCCTCGGCGGTCTTTCCGAACCGATACGACATTGGAACCTTCAAAAAACAAGCCTATACGTACCTAAAAGGCCGACAACGCTTCCGCGACTCCTGCGGTGTCGCGGTTGTCTATGGGCGGCGTTGATTGCTTTCCATCAGGCGGCACGCTTGCTCGTTTGCCCTCTTATCCCATAAAAAAAGTAAAATACTGCAAACTACCCATTATTGTAATAAAAATTATTTACTATTTAGACATAATTTCATCGTAAATTAATAAGTTGATTAAGACATAGCAAAGGACGCCATTTTGTCAGTAGATAGCGGGAGAATATAACCAAATTTACTTAAAGAAATACAATGTAATATAAGTGCTGTAAATGTAGCGATGCGTCAGTTATGTATGTGTATGTATTTTGTGAACGACTGTACCGTATCTCTTGGGTGGCGTGCACATCGGTTCCAACGTAAACAAACAAATTACTAGTCTGATTCACTGCAGCATTGGAAATCTACGCTGCATTAAAACACATTTGTATGATATTCGTCGAGGGGAATTGAATTTAAGTCCCAGTGTATTTACCTCCGTAGAGAAATCTCGCTGCAAGTATACTAATAACTTAGGTACAGTCAGCTCCATAAGTGATTCATATTCTAATAAGACATTTGAATTGTTTTTATAAGAAATGAATGGAAGCAGTTATTTTAATATTCCTTGAACGTTTTTTAAAATACAACAAAATACATACATTTGTACACGTGCCCAAATAACCATTAAGTACAATCGGTGAACAGCATCAACTTTGGCAATAGTGCTTGTGTTAAGAAAAAAGTCCACGTCAGTAATCAAATTATTATTATATATTCACGCCTATCCCCCGCAGGGGTTGGCAGAGACCACAGAGCTCCATCCGCTGCCATTCATCGCAGCGAATCGACTCGTCATTGGTCGCTTTTCGCCCTCGTGAGAATCAGGACGTGACGGGTGGCGAACCACGTCGCCGTCATTTTTCGACAAATTAGGTATATTAAATTCGTCTTAGTGAATCCCACGAGCCGCAAGGGAGGATGGAGGTCAGCCCCAGCAGAGCCCTGCATGCTGAGGTAAGGCACCATAGTCCCCGGGGGAGCCCGACCCCGGGACGATCGGCACGCTTTCGACTAGGCTCGCCCCTAGCCACGCATCCATTGGCACGGCAGACCAATTGGATTGGCGGAGAGGAAGGGAAAGGATAGAGAAGAAAGGAAGGGGCAGGAAAGGAAATGCGGATTGGGGGGGTCACCAGACGCGGAATAAATATTTATAAATCCATATAAATATTTATTCCGATGCGGGAATCGAACCCGCGGCCATTGACTCCGTGGGCGGAGGGCCCCGCCACTGAGCCAATCGGTTGTCAATTGCCAATTTTTGACAAGCTTTTTGAAAATTGGGAAAGACTTCGCTTGTATCACCTCCAGCGGCAACAAATTCCCGAACCGAACAGCCTGTACTGTGAAATATTGATCAAAGAATTTGGTATGATGAGCGGGCATTTTTAATATTAAGTTTTCAGATGTTCTCAAACACCTCGGATGTGAGTCATTTTTTTTGCAAGTCATTAGCATCACTTCCTGGCACTTATGTTATTTTATTATGTGTACATATGTATATGTATGTATGTACTTATTTATGTGTATTCTTAATTTTAATAATGATCGAATCGGAATGTCTCAGCACGGGCCTGCCTAGTGAGACCTACTATGCTCTACCCAACTTCATCTGTACATTGTCACAATTAAAATAAAATAAAAAAAAAATAAACTAGAACTAAAATAAAACCACTAAAACACTCGGTTGATAACACGAAGCTTTCGTATGTCTAAGAAAAAAAAGGTGTTACACCGAAATTCTTAGCCCCGCTATTCATATCGTTATCGTGCGTCATTTCTTAACGTATCGCCGGGGAAGCCCCACGGAGCGTCGCAAGAAGGTGCCGTAATACCAATATTGGGTATGAATTTTCACCGCCCTCACTGGGAACACAATAAATACATATTTCATGAAGTGGTATTGAATAACAATCGTGTAGTGTGTGGGGGGAGGGGTTGAGGGGGGCGGGCGTCGGGCGCGGTGCGGAGGCTACTGACATATATTAAAATGGACTCGAGCCCTTTTAGCGTATTGGATTTTTATACGCGCCGGCGATGCACGATTTTTTGTCTCCCTTCGGAAAACTTTATGTGGGTGGTGTGCTGTGATGAAAATAGAATCGAGTAAATTAGGATACGGCCGAAAGTGAAAAGAGAACCATCTTCTCTTTTACGATCAAAGTTTGTTCGAAGTAGAGCCACGCTGCAAACAAATACTTTGTCAAGAATGGCATGTTCTGTAGCATGAATGGGTCGGCTTGCACGGGGAAGTACCACTATCCCGCAGAAAATCCCGGGTTCGATCACCGCATCTGAATAAATATATGTATGGCCTACATATTTATTCTGAGTCTGGTAACCCTGCCAATCCGCATTGAACAAGCGTGGTGGGTTAACGTCCGTTCCTCCAGAAATGGAGAGGCCCGTGCTCAGCAGTGGGACATATATGGACATATATGTCCCACTGCTGAGCTGTGGAAAAAAAATAGATCTTAATCTGCTAAGATCTCGACACTTTCTTTGGATCATCCACACTCATTGTTCTCTTCATACAAGCTCGCCAATTAAGGGTACTTTTGGGTTGCCAGTGATATTAATAACCCATAATAGAGTTAACCTTTGCACTGTACAAGTGTTTTGATACGGGTTCAGTAAATATTCCGTTTATTTCACATAAACTGTTCAAAGTTATCGGAAATCGCTATATCATGCGCTGTATTGTGGTTTTCATGGAATGCCATATCTGACCGTGCTGTGTGCATCATTAATGAAATGCTCTATTTAAATATTGAAAATAAATTTATACATTAATTTATATTAACATTCTCACATTATATTAACATTAATTTATATCAACATACTGTGGTGGTAGAGCCACGCTGCAGACGAATACGTTATCAAGAATGGCATATTATTTGTATGTAGCATGAATGGGCCGGCCGGCCCGGGGAAGTACTATTATACATTCCCTCGGAAAACCGGCGTCTGAGTGGTAGCTTAGCTACTACTCTTCGTTTGGTAAGCGGTTGAATGACACTTTCTTTAGAAGCCGGCAACACTTCTGCACTGCCTATGGCACTGCGGATCTCTATGGGCTGCGTTGGTTGCTTTCCATCAGGTGACATGCCTGCTCGTTTGCTTTCCTATACCATAAAATAAACAAATTGTCTTATTTATTTTAATCTAGTATTTTTATGATTTTTATTTTTATAAATTAACACTGACAATTCTATTAACATAGCTCGAATTCTTAACGTACAGTACTTTTCGGACTATAAGACGCACCTTTTTACATAGAAAATTATATTCAAATTTTGAATGAGATGAAGTATATTTTTCAATAAATCTCTAAACTTCAGGTACGTCTTATAGTCAAAAAAATTTGGGACAACACTAAGAGTAGGTATGACGCAAGTTATCTTAAGACAAGCGGGGGTATCTCTGATTTACCTTCTACTATATATATTCTCTGATTTATACTCCTTCTCTGTGATCATCAATACCCAGTTTTGGGCTTGGCCTGTAATCGAGTGCGCTTTTGTGCGATTCGTTTAAATGAAATTTATAAATCCTTAAAATTGTCATCTTATTGTTCGGTTTCAAAAACGGCATCATCCTGGGCATCTCATAGTCCAAAAAGTACGGTAATCATATTGAACCACAATCACAGTCTTACTCCACTGGTACATTAACCCAAATGGTGTCTGTGTCCAATATGAGAATTCGCCACATGTCACATGGACTTGTAGATAAGATCGCACAATATCGCGATCATGCCTAATACTTTCGAAATCCCGTCGGGAATACTGCTAAATAACGAACTTACATCCAATATTTTATCCCTTTATTAGATCTCTTAGACGAATAATTTTAACAAAATACAAAATAATAAAAATTTTTTTTTTATTATTAAAGAAGAAGTAACTCCTGTACACTATTTCTTACTTCTAGACTTCACGGGTTAACTTATACACATATAACACGGGTACTTAACGGTTGTCTTCTGTGGAGTCTACTATTACCTGAAGATGCCTCGTGTTGAGGCAAAACACGTGCCGTTTGCTAGGTGGTAGTAGTGTGCGTTTGGTGTTGTGTATGGTGGTTGGTGGGTGGAGAGTTGCTGACGGCCGTTTTTCGGTGAGATTTAATTTCTATGTAAATCCACTTCATTCAGCAGGGAAACACACATTATTAATTTTCTATTGTTGTTTGCTTGTCGCGGATCTTAGCTATGTAAAAGTTTTAACTGTCCACATAGTAATGGATTCCCGCAAAGTAACGCCTGACTCCATTAACCATCCACGGGTTAAAGTAATGATTTCGTTATCTCTCAGTGATAAGAAGTTTATAAAGAAGATAATATTAAAAATAAATAACAATACACATATTTATTTTACGAGTCAACGGTTCCATTTATATTTTTCCGGCGCAGTTATTCGTTGATGAAATCGCAGCAGTATTAGTCCGGATAAGGTCTGAGACATCGCTACATAGATTGGCTTTCGATTCCACAATTGCATTCTTCACATTACGGTAAAAAAGCACAATTTGCATATGCTATGTCTGCAGTAACGCACCTGTGTACGGAGTCTGTTAGGAGATCTACATGTAGGATATTGTAGGTCTTAGCCAGACGAAAGCTTGTCTTGTTGACATGAAGGAAGTTATGAAGTAGGGGTAGACAAGTTATTTCATTTTCAACCGCACAAACCTATTTGCAGCTTTATTATGAAGCCTTCGTATACACCGTACGAACCGATACAAATGAAAATGAAATATTTACAAAGTGCGCAGCGGAGTTGTCATAGTAAATACAAAAGTATATTAAAACGACAAGCTCACAAACTCCTCTAATCCTGAGAAGAGAGCCGACCGCACGACCGACTTGTGTCCTCGCTAACTGTACCATAAGAAGGAACAATTCTATTCAGAATAAATGGCAACTCATGGCACCCTATTTGTTCGGCTAATATAATTTTAGATTCTAATTATAGACGTAGCGTCTCAGCGTAGGAAATCGTAGCTTGCATTTGACATTTTTCGTATTTGGTGTAATGTTTTGTATTTGGTCGAATACATACATACATATCATCACGCCCGTCTCCCGTAGGGATAGGCAGAGACCACTGATCTCCATCTGCTACGATCTCTGCATACATAATTCCTCCACACGCATTACTCTTCTCATGCAAGCTCGCTGGTTAATATTTGACCTGGCATTTATTAAAAACTTCAGCAATTTGGTCAAAGTATGTTTTCTGTGGTCTTTCTCTACTGACCCTTCCATCCATCTTCGCAACGTAAATTTATTTTGCCAGTCGTCTTTCAACCATCCTCTCTATGTACCAAAAATGTGGTTTGGGCACATGTTTATAAGTAGGATATATAATGACAGTTCTTTATTCATTAAAATAAGTGGTTAATAAGAAGAGTCAATAGAACTAAAACCTTTGGGTTTACACAAGAATATAGTGTCTTCCCCTTCATAGAGACTGAAAGAGAGTGAAATAGATAAGAAGTTTACTACAAAGAACGTTTTGAAAGCCGTTTTATCATCAATCATCAATTAAACCGTAACAATACACTGGTGGACACTAATTGAAGATCAAACAATGCTTTTTACTACTCAAGTAGACACTGCAGGCGTCTTCTAGCAGTTATTATATATTGCCTCGTAAGACACCCACGGAAAGATAACAGGTGACCCTATTCTATAACTTGAAACACATAAAAAAGCAATTGAGAAAATTAAAAATCTTACAATAACGGCAGCTATCAATTCGCGACGTCGTGTTTTTTTAAATCAGGTTACTATTGATTGGTGTCCTATCTCTCCAGCAAATGATTTTAACGATTTCAACAAATTCCAAAATAATTCTAGTAGCTAATATTTAATAGTTAATTATTCTTCATTTGCTGAAACTTATTGTATAATGCAACTTGGATATTAGGCGCATTAGAAAAACATTTTTTATCAAACTGAGAATTTGGCGACTCCTTTAAATGATTACTCAGAGCAAGATGCATTGGATAGCCTTTTAGATCCGTCACACAACTATGCATTTTTGAACAATAACCAAATCTGACTCTAGTAGATTAGGTGCTTTACTTTTTACATTGCCATACGACGATAAATTTATGTTCTAAGTCAAAGGAAAATTGTGTAAACGTTAGAAAACTATCGCTTTAGGAAACCTCACTGAAGTTAGGAAGTTAGGGTTCAGGTGATTAAAATTCATACCGGCGTCACGCTGTCCGCTGCAGAGAGTCGAAATTAACTAACGCGGAAGTTGTGGAAGCTCATAGTTGACTGCAGTAGTTGCTTACAACTCCAGACAAACGTCTTTGCTTATTTTCATGTCGGAATGAATTTGAATGTGTTACGCAAGATATAAAAGATCAAGATCGTTATTATGTTTCAAAATATGTTAAAAGGTAATTCTATTTCATAAAGAGTAATATTCATAGGACGACTTTTCCTATTTATGGGAAAGAAAGGCAAACGAGCAAGCATATAGCTTGAGAGAAAGCAATCAAAGCAAAGCCATAATCATTCGAATCATTATCAATACATTTATTTATAGTAAAAAAATCTTAGATTCAAATTTCTTTATTTCCACATGAGAAATTATCATCACTAGTGGTAGAGTCACGCTGCAGACGAATACTTTATCAAGAATAGCATATTATTTATCTGTAGCATTAATGGGCCGGTCCGCTCCGGGGGAAGTATCACACTCCCGCAGAAAACCGTCGTCTGAGTGGTAGCTTAGCTACTGCGCTTCGTCAGGTCAGCGGTTGAGTTCCGGATAACCCCTCCACCTTCTTCTCCCCCTCCTCTCCATCTCCCCCTTTCTCCTTCTGTCCTTACCATAACGAGACTTTCTTGTTGAATAACTCTCCTATAATTCTTAATTTTTCTTTAAAATTTATAGGTATCTGCAGAGCTCCTAGTATTGCAAAAGCTAAAACATATCCAATTTAATTTACATCTTGTAATTTTTTTACCTTAAATAAAAAAAGGTAAATTATAAATTACAAACGAAGAAAAATAAATAAATCATATTCGGTGACAACAACAAGACGTGGATATTGGTGTAAATAAATCAAATCGAAAACGCGAATTGATTTCAAATCGACACGCCTCGTCTAATCAAGATGCGAGCGTTGTGATTTATCTACCGTCAAAGTTGAAATTAATTCACAACAACGCGGAGGAGTCGGTTTGTTCTTTTTACCGACTTTGACACACGCTCCCGAACTTGCAAGTATGGTTTGTACTACGCTACTGAATAATGTAACAAGACATTTCTAACTAATGATTTACTATTCTCAAAAACTTATAAGAAGATATAATATATCGATATCCTCTTAAACTACTTGTGTTCTCAACTGATTCAGCAAGAGAAAATAGAGTTGCAGTTTATTTAGACTGCAATTCATATTAAAGGTAAACATGAGGACAATCAGAATTTTTACTTATATATTGTATATGTATAACTAGCTATAATAGCTTCTTGATCATCATTATTTCTTATTATTTTCAATTATCAATACAGTCTTTACAGTTTCCTATTTTTCCTCCTCCAGATCCTAAAAAATATGTGGGCAGTCAAAAATTTAACTTAGCTAAGATAGCTAGACAAGCTAACAAATCTACAAAAATAATAATGTGTGTTTTTTACTGGAAGAAGTAGATTTACGGGGAACTTAAACTAAATCTCACCGAAAAGCGGTCGTCAGCAACTCTCCAATTCTATCAACACACACACACCTCAACACGAGGCATCAGCAGGTATAGTAGACTCTACGGAAGACAAGCGTATTTCTTGTTGATAGTGTTTGGGAGGTGGAGAATTGCCGACGGCCATTTTTTCGGTAAGATTTAGTTTAAGTTCCCCGTAAATCGACTTCTTACAGTAAAACACAAATTATTATTTTTCTATTTTTGTATGCTTGTCGCGGTGAAAATTCTGACTGTCCACATAGTAATGGATTTCCGCAAAGTAATGCCTGATTCCACTTATCATGCTGAAGGTAAAAATATATCTCATCTCCTCTAATTTCTTTTCAATTTTTTCATCTTCCTATCCCATAAAAAATACAATTCTCGTTAACTACTCCAAGTAATCTATTACGTAGCTCTTACCCTAAAATTATTTATTTTTATCGTATTTGTTTGTATAAACATTCAGTCCTCATTATAAACATTTTAAGGAAAACAACGAATAATGAACAAAAATTAACAAAGAACGCCCAAATATCTTAATGAACCGAAAAGTATTTCGATATATTGTTTGTAAACGTTTCTAATGTTACGCCCAGGGCAAATTAATTAGGGCCTTTCTTGTTTTGTTTCAGAGCTATTTTTTGTTTTATGTTTTATTAATAGTACAACAGAACAACATTATAATTGTATTGTAAATATAAGTATTTTTTTATATATTCACGTCTATCCCCCGCAGGAGTTGGCAGAGACCACAGAGCTCTATCCGCTACCATTTATTGCAGCGAAACGGCTCTGCATTAGTCGCTTTTCGCCCTCGTAAGAATCAGGACGTGACGGGTGGCGAACCACGTCGCCGTTATTTTCAACAAATTAGGTATATTAAATTCATGTTAGTGAATCCTACGAGCCACAAGGGAGGATGGAGGTCAGCCCCAGCAGAGCCCTGCATGCCAAGTTCCCTTAGCCACGCATCCATTGGCACGGCAGTCCGTGGATTGGCGGAGACTAAGGGAAAGGCTAGAGAAAAAAGGAAAGAATATATAAGTATCATAGAATTAATCAGAAATGCTTGACCGACGCTCTTCAGTTTAAACACTGTACCACGCGCTCCAAAAATAGATTCTGTCCACACCACCTGGATAGCTGGCTGTCCGCCACCATTCGATTTAGTCGTAGTTTTCTACCACGAACTGTAAAAATGTGGATTTATTTACCACCTGCTGTTTTCCGACGTAAAACATACGACATAGGGACGTTTCAGGGACGAGCGTGTGTTCACAAAAGGCCAGCAACACATCTGAGACGTTATCAACGTAATCGTTGAGGATCTTTATGAGCGGTGGTGAATGCTTACCACCAGTTGACCTGCTTACTCGTTTGTCTGATTTGCTATTAAAAAAAGTTTTGTGATAGAATCAAACGCTTAACATATACACGCATACACTTGTAGAAGGATAGTTGTTCACTGGCTGCTGAATTTGGATGAGAAGTACACGGAGAGGTAGCTTTTCGAAACGATAACTAGAAACCACAGAATCACTCACACTCATCTGCATACATATAGATCACATCTTTAATAATTTATTATCTTAATTCATTTGTTCTTATAATTAGTGTTTAATCTAATTTATTTTTCTTTGTCTACTGTTTTGATATTTATGTTATAACACTAGTGTATTATTTATGAAAGGAAGAGTCTAGTTTCCCACAACACAGGGAAACCTAGTGTGGGATCTAGTGTCCTGTTTTAATATATTACAAATGTAACCAATCTAATCTAACTCAAATAAAAATATTATTCATATATCCATCATTTACTTTGGTTCACCCTGGATCTCTCTCTTCTGAATTTTGTAATCCTGTGCATATCTACCAAAGATACTCCAACAATAACTCTGTCTGTGGCTCTTTTTTATAGCTTAGTAGTCAAACGAACATACGGCGTTTGCTTGCTTCACTATAATTGTAATAATAAATTTTTTACATGACTAAGTTTTTTAATTTTATTGTATTGTAAGTGTATTTATGTGTATTTATATGAGTATGAGTAGAAGAATATATATATAGATGTATGTGTATGTATGTGTGTATATTAATATCAATATAGTCACTGTGGTCAGCGACCTGACCACGTTGGTTCTTGCTGAAAACCAGCGCCAGGTGCTCCAATAGAGCGCCAGGCATATGCTGAGCAAGAATCATTTTATGACACTTGTTTGATTTAAATTATTTCCTTTGTGTTGCGTTCGATTTTTTTTGTATCCTACTTAATATTATAAATGCGAAAGTTTGTGAGTATGGATGTATGTTTGTGACTCTTTCACGAAAAAACTATTGGACGGTTTTGGATAAAACTTTACAGTAATATTGATTATACATCGGAATAACATATAGGCTACAATTTGTAATGATTTTATGTAATTTTGGTCGTAATATAACGATATATGTCAATTAAGTCGGAAAAAATCTGGCCTCTTAAAGCTATCTTGGCGTACTCTGCCTAAACCACTGGAGTTACACAAAGATGATGTACCATATCATTCATAATCAAAAGGATTGTTTGTCTTGAATAGTCCTAAATAAAAGTCTGCGACAGCATATATTTTGCCTTTTATGTGGAAGCCACTATGACCAAAATTGTGAACCATAAATTAAGTAAATATATATATATATATAGATATATATATATATATATATATATATATATATATATATATATATATATATATATATATATATATATATATATATATATATATATATATATATATATATATATATATATATATATATATATATATATATATATATATATATATATATTTAAAATGATCTGTCACGAAGCTTAATGTGGCAGACCAAATTCCAAGCGAGCGAAGCCGCGGGTAAAAGCTAGTATAGTATATATTTTTAAGGTTTTAAGCAAAAATTAATTATGGTTAAAAAAAAGGTATCACAAATAAAGTTTTTCTATTTCTATACAAATGAAAAGTTCCTGTAAAAAAGGCCGGGTGAATTAAAAACCGGGTGAGTTCATAATATCGTTGTGAGTCAGTTAAATTAATAACCGGTTGATGTTAACACGATGTTTATGCGGTGTATTACAAAGCGTGTTGATTGTTACGTCACGGTCAGTCACGTGACGGGCGTCGCGTGACTGACTACGCTGTCAACGTGGTGATCGCTGGTGATTAACTGAATTACACTGTTAAACCTTTTTTGTATTTTTTTTACGTAGGGAAATCCGTTGCGGATACCCTGCCACCCTAGGGGGGGCGGCGAGTTATGTCGGACTCCACGTGCGTGTCTACCGACTAAAACCGCACGACGGCTGCCATCGGCACCAAGGAAGAGTCCCGGGATCTCTTAAAGAACTGCTTCTGCCGGGGCTCCTCCAGCGCTTGGCTCAATAAGCCCGTCTTAAGGGTTGCGTGAGTTCGCTACCCCCGACACCCTCGCGGTACTTAACCGGTTATTCCTGCCATAGGGAACCACCGTCCTCCTTAAGTCCGCTTGATGATCACTGAGGGCCCCCACCCCCGAGTGCCCACGACCTCACACTGTTAAACCTACAGTTACGTTTTATTTTTTTTATATAAATATTCACGCCTATCCCCCGCAGGGGTTGGCAGAGACCACAGAGCTCCATACGCTACCATTCATCGCAGCGAAACGGCTCTCCATTAGTCGCTTCTCGCCCTCGCGGGAACCAGGCGGCGACAGGAGGATTTCGCGTGGTAGCGGGCGTCCCTCAGGTGGGCGAGCGTGGAGAGAAGCAAAGTTTTCAGTGGTTCATTGTCGGTTCGGTCAAACATCTTCCGAGCCAACCGGACCACAAACTTACGGATGCTCTCTATACTGAAGTCCTTTGTAATTACATCATTATGTACACAGCGAGTCTCCACGATGGCATGCAGAGACAGATTCGGTCAGTCGGTAGGGGAAGACAAAGGAGAACATATTTGACCAAATCACAGAAGCACTCAAGAAAGGCCAGGTCACAAGTACCCTTAACCATCGAGCTTGTATGAAGAGGGTGGATGAAGCAAGTAACGTGTGCCAGGATCGTAGCAGATGGAGGTCTGTGGTCTTTATCTTCCTCTTAGAGAAACAGGCATCACGCTTTTTATATATGTATGACTCGATTGACCAATTTGCTTATTCTGTAGATTCGGGAATTAGTACCAAAATAAGGTTTGAGAAAGAAGGTGCCTTTTTAAAAATTCCTCTTAGTCCGTGAAATGTTTTCCAACAAATAGCACCAATACATTTTGCCAAGTAACAAATCATCCAATGGGGAGGCTTTTAAAAATGTAAAAACCATGCAATTGTTCGGGCCATAAATAAAAACTGTTTCGGAAACACCTCAGCAGTTTTAATATTTTAATCCCCCGAGCCGGAGCGCATAAATTTTGTTTGACTGTTTGATCACGGCTGAGCTTGGAATCGAATTGAATTTCCCCAGTACACATTACAGAGGGTCGTACGTGTTGAATGTCGATACACAGGTTATTAATTATAATTATTATTTGTTGAAAAGCAAGACGTGTAAATAAAATCGAAATGTCTGTATGCATTGTTAAAATATATGCCATCAACCAATGACATGGGCTTCACTCAAGGCGTGCTATCTACCCCAATCTTCGGCTACACGCATCCAGCCAGCCGCCTTGCGCAAATCGTCGCTCCATCTAGCAGGATCTCACACTACGTTTGCCGAGTCGCGGTCTCCACTTCAGCACTCGTCCAACGTCTGCTCCAACTATTCTCGGGTCTCCGACAAACGTGACCAGCCCATTGCCACTTTAGTTTGCTAATTCGAAAGACTATGTCGGTGACTTTACTTTTATTTAGTGTAAAAATTAATTTGGAACACTTAATAGTTCTGCAGTTTCATTTTACGTTAGTTTTTGGATGTAAATTTATTATAAGTACTACGTGTAAATGCTTTGTTTTTAATTCACTACAGTATTTAATTACGTTCGCCGAGTCACGGTCTCCACTCCAGCACTCGTCTACTCCAGCGATTGTCGGTTCTCCGACAAACGTGTCCATTGCCACTTCAGTCTGCTATACCTATGTCCAGCAGTAGACTGCCGTGGGTTGATAGTGATAAACCAATGTGGGCTTATTTCTATATTAATACAAAATCAAAAAATACTCACGCAAAATATAAAAATGAGAATAGCTATGGTGTTTTTTTAACCATTCCTTCTTCGTCCAGAGGCACATTGTTACGAAATTGTGGAAAAGCTTTTAAGCTTGATTATTGGCGGGCTGACGCTTGACAAATTATATTTTATATAATTTCTAATGTCGAAAATAAACAATAAAAAATTGAACTTACAATTAATTTCGACAAGATGTTTATACTATTTGGACATAGTGCTGTTACCTAGAATGTTCTGACAGTTATTGTTTATCCTTTATTCTACAACATTCTTTTTCCCACTGCTGAGCACGGGCCTCTCCATTTCAGGAGGAACGGACGTTAAACCCACCACGCTTGTCCAATGCGGATTGGCAGGTTTACTAGACTCGGAATAAATATTTGTAATCCGTACATATATTTATTCTGATGTGGGGATCGAACCCGCGACAGCCAATTGGTCGTCTAGTTAATTCTACAATATGTCTACCGTATTTATGTTGTTGTGATAATTGATGGACTCAGGTGTAATTTTTTCTGTAGTAGCATATTGCTTGTCTATGGTATGAATGGACCGGCACGCCCCGGCAAACGAGAAACTATTATTATGGAAAGGTTTTTTTTTAGAAATCATATTCAGAACACAAGTAACATACATACAAAGTGACACAAGAAAACACATAGTCTGTTGAATTTTGTCAAATAATCTAACCTTAATAATACGTTAACATATAGCAACAACAATACTATTATTCGGTGTCACCAACAACAACTTGTTCATGATTATGTGTTAATTATGATAAATTAATGGTCGCGTCTCGTCATTATTTTCTCATTAATTTCACGGTGTTGAATGTCATTAAGTTAAGATAGGTGTCACGCGATATCGTTAGTGAAAATTACGTTTAAATCACTACTTTGAATGTTTTCAATTACGCTAAGTGATTATATACAACTACGTCAAACTCGTAGTGAGACAAAGAGAGTATTGAGTTATTTATTATATTTTTTAAAACTAAAAAAAACTAACTTTGTTAGCGCAGCGACCCAAAATGGATCTTGGCCTCCGAACAGATTTTACGCCACCATGCCCTGGTAGTAGCAGATTTGAAGCTTATACAAGTCTTCTTCCACCATGTCTCTCTAGCTGTACCTGGGGTGACCCACAGAACGTCATCCAGTTGGGCGACTCACATACGCTCTCCTGACTGCGCGATCCTCCGCCATACTCTCAACGTGGCCCAGCCAACGAAATCGGTGAGCCTTAGTCTCTCCGTTTACATTGGGTTGGACCACCAGGTGCTAGATTTCGGCATTTTTTCGATTTCACCAACTGCCATCATCTCTTTTGCTTAGGCCCAGGATCTCTCGAAGAGCTTTTCGTTCTGCGACTAGAAGTTTCTTCTCTTCCTTTACCGTTATATTTTTTAATGTCGTATAATATCTTTTAGAATTTAAATGTTAAAATTGTATAAAACTTTCTTAATATTTACGTAGAATATGTATATATTTGTTTGTATATTATATATATGGATCCTCTTATTTATATAGTATTATATTATATATTATTAGTATTTATATGTTTATATATGTATGGATTTATATAGTATGTATTGTTATGTATATTATTATTACATTTTGTTGTTGTACACTTATTTCTATCCTCACAGCTTATCTTATCTCTCTTTCACTCCTGGGTTTGCTGTACGAAAACTCAATTTCGAGTTAAGCTCGCCCTTGTACATCTTCTTTCCTTTTAATTCTTTTATTTCCTGTTTTGTATACAATAAAGTATTAAATAAATATTAAATAAATAAATAGAATAGATTAATGCATTTAGAAGACGATTTTCGCATATGAGGTTCTGTTTTTCCTATAAAAATATATATAATAAGAATAAAATGGCAGCTTAATGGATGCCTTGCTTCTGACATAAAGCAACAAAACACGAATACTTTAATAATACATTTCCATAACATTTTTGAGCCAAAATCTTATGACCCTATCAACTTTTAATGTTATGTAAGCTGTAAAGCGCTAGTGTAAAAACTAAAATCTTTATGCTTTATGTTTATAACGATTATGTCGTAAATTCGACGACGATAAAAAGTGTTTTGTTCTTTATAATATTTTATCTTTATTGCAGTGTTGATAACAACAAAGATTAGATGGGCAGACTCGATGCGTATTGGAATTTTTACATCAATAACTTCAGAATTTTTATTTTTTCTTATATTATATTATAATAACAAAAGATACATTAATACATTATATTTCATATCTTAATAAATGAGTTTATTAATATTTATGATATATGTTTCATCATCACACACAAGATAAAGGAGAGAGAAGAGAAATGGACAGATAACCTCAGAAGAGTTGCAGGCAGAAGATAGATAGGATTAGCAAGAGATAGAGCGGCGGAGACCTTTGTCGAAGGACAAACTGAAAGCACGAATAAAACTAAACGAATTATTCAACGTTTTTCAATCGTAGACAGTAATAAAAGCTTTTTAATTATTTATTTCATCAAAAGTCTGATGACCTAATTGACTCGATGCTGTGTATGACTAATAAGTATTATTTCAAGTCAAGACAAGCTTGTTGAAACAATGTCCACTCATAGACGCTTAGATGATTTGGGCACATAGAGAGGATGGATGAAAGACGACTGGTAAAAGAAATTTAGGTTACGTATATGGATGAAATGGTCGGTAAGGAAAAACCAGGAAAAACATACCTTGACCAAATTGCCAGTCCCTAGGAAAGCCCAGGTCAAGAGTACCCTTAACCAGCGAGCTTGTATAAAGAGACTTATGAGTGTGGAGGAAGGAAGGAAAGTATGTCGAGATCGTAGCAGATGGAGATCTGTGGTCTCTGCCTACCCCTACGGGAGACAGGCGTGACGATACGTATGTATGTGATAAGTGTGGAGGAAGCAAGACAAGTATGCCGAGATCGCAGCAGATGGAGGTTTGCGGACTCTGCCTACCCCTACGGGAAACAGACGTGATGATATGTCCATATGTATGGATGTAAAATACAAAAACAAAGATGAAAAAAATGATGAAAATTTGTGTGTGTGAGTGAAGCCAGCAAGGTGAGAAAACCACATAAATTGATGTGGGGTAAGGCTTTAATATTTGTCACAGGAAATACCCTCTATTTACCCTATACTCGTTCGGTCAAAGGCAACTCATTGATTCCCGAACGAGGCCGCGTGTCCTTTGATATTTGTCCCCCGGCCCCTGGTCCCCGGTCCCCGGTCCCGGCCGTGTTGTAAATAACGATTATTTAATATTTGACTAGTTGGACATGCCAATTGCAATGCTGTATTTGGTTTGCTACAATATTAGATCCGGCCTGCCTCTTTTAGTCATTCTAACCATCTCATTTGTTTGCCTTTCGAAAGTTATAACATTATATTGGATTTGGTTCAGCAATATATGTAAGTTGTTTTGGCCAAAAAAAAAATAACCAAATTGGTGATTTTTTTATATGGACAGTCAAAAGTTTTACTTAGCTAAGATCCACGACACGCAAAACAATAACAGAAAATTAATAATGTGTGTTTTTCTGTTAGGTTAAGTGGATTTATTTAGGACTTAAACCAAAAACTTACCGAAAATCGGCCATCAATTCTCCACCCACCAACCACCATACACAACACCAAACACACATTATCACTTTTCCATCTTGTAAACGACACGTGTTTGCCCCAACACGAGGCATCTTCAGGTAAAGTAGACTCTACGGAAGACAACTGAATAGTCATTTTTTTATGATAGGTCAAAAGTACCCTTAACAGGCGGACTTGCATGACGAGAGTAATGAGTATGGAGGAAGCAAGGAGAGTACGCCGAGGTCGTAGCGGATGGAGATCTGTGGTCTCTGCCTACCCCTACGGGAGACAGGCGTGACGATATGTATGTATGTATGTAAATGAAACGCTTTGTTTTACGGCTATCGGCTTAGAATAAAGGCACTGTATTCTATCCCGTCATAATGAATACAGTCGTGATACCTACGCTAAGCGGGCATTAGGGATCGTAGGCTGGTTTTTAATTAGAGGTTCATGTATTTATTTGCAAACTTAACACAAAATTATAAATATATATATTATACACATAACATAAAGAATGTTCGGTTATAGAATTGGGTTTTCAAATAAATAATAAAAAAGGTGCAAAGTTAAATTAAATTAAATAGTAACAGAAGGTGTCGTGACAAAAGTTGAGAAAAGGATGCTTAGATGTTTTGGGCACATAGAGATGATGGATGAAAGATGACTGGCAAAAGAAATTTTACTACGACGGGATACAGGCGTCACCATATGTATGTATGTATGTAATAAGGGTTTGGAAAGTGGAGCGTCGCTGACAACCGTTGTTTCGGTAAGATTTAGTTTAAGTTCCCCGTAAATCGTCTTCTTACGGTAAGAAACACATTATTATGTTTCTATTTTGTTTGCTTATCGCGGATCTTAGCTAAGTAAAAGTTCTGATTGTCCACAAAGTAAATATTTTCTATACACTTAAACAATTATAAAAATTTGATAATATATTAAAAATTTGAAAGGTCCTAACCCTATTAACACGTAGGATCGTTTTCATCATCCGTTTGGAATTCATTACATTGGAAATTTGTTTACGATATGAAATTCCTAAGATGCCTTGGCGTTTTCCAACAATCCAAGCTATGCCATAGTGACCAGTTTTTGTTCGGTGGGCGGATGGCAAATTGCTCAAAAGTTTGATGCAAATTACTTATCAACGGTATTTTGGGAAGGGCATATCTAATATATACACATGCCTTAACTCATTCACTCTCGACTTATTTGTACGGAGACGCCATTAAAAACATTTCGTTTGATTTTTGAAGTGACTTTGGCTAGGGGAACAAAACTATGGCTTTGCGTCAGCAACATGCTAATACTTAATATTATTAATGGAGTCAGGCGTTACTTTGCGGAAATCCATCACTATATGGACACTCAAAAGTTTGACTTAGCTAAGATCCGCGACAAGCAAAACAATAACAGAAAATTAATAATGTGTGTTTTTCCGTTGGGTTAAGTGGATTTATTTGGAACTTTAACCAAAAACTTACCGAAAATCGGCCATCAACTCTCCACCCACCAACCACTAATCACAACACCAAACACACATTATCACTTTTCCATCTTGTAAACGACACGTGTTTCGCCCCAACACGAGGCATCTTCAGGTATAGTAGACTCTACGGAAGACAACCGAAAAGTCACTTAACCCAACGGAAAAACAAACATTATTAATTTTCTGTTATAGTTTTGTTTGTCGCGGATCTTAGCTAAGTAAAACTTTTGACTGTCCATATAATACTTAATATCTATCTATAGCTATAGATATACTTTAAACAGTTAATACGCGCGCAGCTGCCTACGTACACGCATCACGCCAACACATTGTATATACCCGAATGTATGTGTGTGCGTTGGACGCTTCATGGATGGATAAAGTTTTGTGAGTCGCGTCAGCAAACATGCTGTAGTAAAAGCAGCATTTAATATTACACTTAGTTTGAAATTTCAAAACACAGTTTTAAGTTTTCACTTCTGTCGGCAGTCCTCATGAATGCCTCCGATTTTTTCATTTATTTTTAAAAATAATTAAATAATATTTATTTGGTTCAAAATACACATACGAAAAATACATTGACATGCTTATTGATATAAAATGATGCGTTTCAAAAAAGCGTTCGCTTGACTGATTACTTTTTAATCAACCCATAAAAATAATATTTACAGTAGAGTCAGGTCTATTATCTCTTGCAAGCAAGTCGTTCTGATGAGGTTGATGAGGCTTGAATGACCAACAAAGTCGTACTACTAAAAAAATATAAGGAAAATATAAAAAAATATATGAATTTTTTTACTTTCAATAGATGGCGTTCGTGACACCTTTATTGTAACGGTAGTGTGGTTATACAAAACTGTCGTTTCTTTTCTGCGATTTGGAAAAGTATTACATACCTAAGCACTAACATACCAGGTGAAGATAACCCTACAAGGAGATATCATATTCGTTAATTTTAAATAAATAAATTGTAGGTGATACGAAGTTCACAAAGTCATTTAGTATCAGATAAAAATTTATATGTGGACAGTCAAAAGTCTTACTTAGCTAAGATCCGCGACAAGCAAAGCAATAACAGAAAATTAATAATGTGTGTTTTTTGTGCTGGACGAAGTGGATTTATTTGGAAGAATGTAGGTGAAACAAAAACTAAAGCCAAAAAGGCTTTTCGGTTGTCTTCCGTAGAGTCTACTGTACCTGAAGATGCCTCGTGTTGGGACGAAACACGTGTCGTTTACAAGATGGAAAAGTGGTAATCTGTGTTTGGTGTTGTGTACAGTGGATGGTGGGTGGAGAGTTTTCGGTAAGTTTTTGGTTTAAGTTCCAATTAAATCCACTTCATCCAGCACAAAAAACACATATGTATTATTAATTTTCTGTTATTGTTTTGCTTGTCGCGGATCTTAGCTAAGTACGACTTATGACTGTCCACATAGTGATGGATTTTCGCAAAGTAACGTCTGATTCCATTAATAATCTTATAAATTTATAAAAAAAAATAATTAAAACAACTGAGAATTTCTTATGCGTGTAAAAGTGTACGCAAACGTTGAACACAACAGATTCACACAAAAATAAAACACCGAGAGAGAGAGCGACTTTAATTTGAAATAAATTAAAACATATTAGGAAAGGAGTATTACTTATTAAGCCTACCAAAGGGCTGCACCCAAATCAAACCGAGCACATCACTTACAAGGCGGGCGGTGGGTAATTTTAATTAAAGAGAGCGTAGTACCAGCGCCATTTCCAACTTTATATATCGCCCCGCGTTCCCGGGCTCGTTTGTTGCGAGAGAAAATTTCAATATTTCACACTTGAAAGGCACCTTTCCGATCGTTACCTTGGGCGTTTTAATGTGCCATGCCGCCACCTTCCTTCAGGCCGTTACTCCAACTTCAATCAGATGATATCTGACGTTTATAGTTCTTTATGCATTCAAGGAGTCAGATTATGTTCGCCCGGTTCCAGATAATGCCGTTTAATGGCGGTCCGATCATTACGCCACTTTCACGGGCCTAATGAAAATTCCTCCCGGCTTTTACGACTGCGTACCAAAGGAGCGAGCACCTTCTCTTTAATGAGTGATCTATCTATCTGTACCGGTGTTTATTTCTTGGGTGTGGCTCTCGGTGACGTCATCGGAGGACATTTAACGATGTCTACGAAATTGCTTTTTATGTGTTCTGGCCCAAATAATCTAAGGATGTCATTTTTAATGAAAACATTTTAAAATTTGTTATATAAACGCAGTGGTGTGCCTGCTGTACGGCTTCACGAAAATTGCCGAAGTTTTTAAGAAAGGCCAGGTCAAGAGTACACTTAATGCATGAAGAGAGTGACGAGTGTGGGTGAAGCAAAGAAAGTGTGCCGAGATCGTAGCGAATGGAGATCAGTGGATTCTGCCTACATCCTCGGAAAACAGGCGTAATGATATGTAAAAAGTAAATGTGATGAGGCGCATTTTTAGTATCTGTACGAGATTGAAACCTTCAACAAAGTCTTTTAAGTTTTATCTCGAAGATTGGCAACACTTTTTTGTCTCTGATGTTGCATCTCAAAGACTGGCAACACTTTTTGTCTCTGGTGTTGCAAATACACAGCGTTTTCGATCAGGCGATATAGTTTTTTCGTTTTCGATCAGGTGATATGAAAATTAATATCTGTTGACTGTAAATTTTTTGTTTTGAATATCGGTTTAGGAGAAAAACTTTGTTATATTTTTTAAATAGAACTCTAGAGACCTTAAAATTGTTTGTGAAAGGAACCAACCCCTTGTAATGATAATGACGCAATTTATTTGGTTTTACAACCCGAAACTCATTCATTCGTAAGAAGAATCAATCACTGTTTCCCGGACCCCTCAATCATTTCCGTTCTTTGATTTCACGCAGCCTCCGTGCCGCGTCAACTTTACGATCCACTTTGCAGCCGATGGCGAGTACGTGGGGACCATCTCTTAATTCTTAAATAAGCGGATATTTATCAACAAATAAAATAAACAGACTGTTAAACTAGACGGGTAAATTAGTCTAATTAAGTATCCGACCAATTGGCTCAGTGGCGGGACCCTCCGCCTGCGAAGTCAATGGTCGAGGGTTCGATCCCCGCATCGGAATAAATGTATGTACGGATTACAAATATTTATTTAGAGTCTGGTAACCCCATCATCCGGTAACATCCGCATTGGACAAGCGTGGTTGGTCAACGTCCGTTCCTCCAGAAATGGAGAGGCTCGTGCTCAGCAGTGGGACATATATTATGGGCTGCTGTTAAAAAAAAAGTATCCGTATTGCAGAAAAATAAAATATTTATTATGAAACACGATACGCGACACACAAGGTATCCGGTGGTAAAATTAGGTAGAAAATTGAATAATCAATAAACGCATGCTTACTGATTTTTTTCTGCCAATATTGAGGGAACATCCTGCCTTTACTTCACGCACATGGTTTCAACAAGATAGTGCTACGCCTTACACTGCTAGAGACTAAAGAGCTTGTTTGTTTTGTTTTATGGGATAGGAAGGCAAACGAGCAGTTGTGTCACCAGATGGAAAGCAATCAACACCGCCCATAGACTTCCGCGGCGCCATAGGCAGTACAGGAGCGTTGCCAGCCTTTATATATATATATATATATATATATATATATATATATATATATATATATATATATATATATATATATATATATATATATATATATATATATATATATATATATATATATATATATATATATATATATATATATATATATATATATATATATATATATATATATATATATATATATATTATATATATTATATATAAAGATTAACCAATTCAATATGGAGTATTGATTTGAATAGCAAGCAAGTAGATCAACACGTTATAAAACACCCATCGCTGCCTACGGAGAGCGTGTTAGAGATTTACGATTCGGCAGACGCCGTCCGAAGTAAGAATACCAATGAGTTTCATTATGTACCCATTTGCCTCGACATTTCGCGTAGATACAACTTTCTCATCGGTACCCCCGCAGAGTGAGACGGTAGATATATGTCCGATATGTTTCGACACTGATTAAAGGTAATTTTGTATTATTAGTTTATTTATTTGTTCCAACAAAAACATATCCACGCTATAAAGCGAAAATCTAGCAAACTGCAAAATGAAATGTTATAGCGGTGTTGATTTCTTTCCATCAGGCGGCATGCATGCTCGTTTGCCCTATCACGTAAAAAAAAGTTAGGCCAGAGCCAAAATTCCTTCAATATTCCTGAAAAAAATTGTTTTGGATCACTCAAAAACAGTCAGTTTCAACGGTTTACTAAATTTTCTATTGTTTATAGAGCTGTGAGACTTAGACCATTCAGCGCAGTATGTTTTTCAGATCCAATATATAATATTTTTTTTTATCTATGTGATTTGAAATTGATTTGATCTATGTCAAACTGGATGCGTGAAGCCGAAGATCGGGGTAAGTGGCGCTTCGTGGGGAAGGCATCTGAAAAAATTCTTCAATAAGAATTGAGATATGTGAGAAGAATTTAAAATTAAATTGGTTTCAAATAAGTATATAACCTAGAGTTATTGACAATAAAATATTTATAATAACACAAAGCATTTAATTTGCTAATTGTTTATTGTCTTCCGTAATAATAGGATGAGAGAGGTAGTCGATTCTAAACTCACTCAACTCAGTACCGTACCAATATTTCGTCATGTTCCTATACATCGTGTGTGGGTAGGTGTGGTAAATCCAAATGGAATTCGTCAATAACCGTGTCCGGGCACCTCAGTCGATTGCCGTGGTGGCTCTTTTGTCCACGGAATTGCTTTGAAACTACCGAATCGTAAATTTCATCTACCCTGTATGTAACACGGCGAAATTTAAATATGGTTTCGTGAAAAATACGTATATAATCCTTTTTCAGAATAACAGGATAGAACATTTGATGGATTTTGCCATTTTATATATCAGAATATAAACTTACGAGATATTTTTTTCATTCATATAGTCACGCCTGTCTACCTGTAGGGTTAGGTAGAGACCATACATCTCCATCCGCTATGATCCCCACACACCTTCCTTGCTTCCTTCACACTCATCCATCCTTCCTCTCACATTCATCGTAGCGAAACGGCTCTCCGGTCGTCGCTTCTCGCCCTTAATCGCCTGGGAATCAGGACGTGATGGGTGGCGAACCACGTCGCCGCCATTTTTGTAACGAATTAAGTATATTGAGATTCGTCATAGTAAATCTCACTTTTGCATAGTATTTTTTTTTAATATTACAATTCGACGTAGACGCATTCAAGAGATGATCGTACGTATTCGGACCGGCTCGAAACCCTGTAGAGGAGGTGGATCCTAAGTGTTTACAGGACAGGCAATTGCTTAATTAAAGCAACTGGTATCCCCAAGCAACGGCTCTTGTATACAAAAGTTGTGTTATTAAAATTCTAAGGAGTCCAGTGCGTTCAAGCAATAAAAACGCTGGCGACTTCTGGGACAATTTTGAGAGCGTTTAGTGTTTTATATGCCAAAGGGATTTATGTTATTACCGTCCATATTTCTGCGGGCTGAAGCCGCTGAGAGGTCACGAAATCTCGCTGAAAGCTGCCCTCCCGCTCCTCTGTAAGTCGGCATCCCACTCGCACTCATCCAGCTGGTTTAAAGCGATGAATATTATGTCGGCTGTTATTCGGAGCACGTAGCCGAGAGCGGCACGCGGATGCGGACGCTCATGAACTCTGATCCTCAACTGGGAACAACCCTCCCCCTCGAGGGGTGTAACGTATTTTTGTTATTGGCCGAATGCAACTGTACCGTGGATGCATATATTTACATGTTGACAATTCGTACGTTTATATAAGTGGTAATAAATTATACCGTACAAATATCTAAATGAAATAGTATTATTGTACAATAGAAGTGTTTTTTTTTGAGTTTGAGAACATTGTGCAGAACTATTTAAACTGAAATTTATTTTGCCTTCTCTATATTTTTAACAAGCATATAATGGTTATAATATTGTACAAAAAAAATATGTTCAAAATATAAGATACCTTAACTCAATTCATTATCATCAAAGACACTACAGCCGCGGGTGGGCCTCAGCCTGTTCCAAAACATTCATTTAGTCTGATCTATTCTTAGCTTTCTCTCTCCAATCTGTCACGCCGAGAGTTTTAAGAATTTGGTCGGTCCATCACCCAAGATGTTAAAACTCTGGGCTTAATTTAACTTGGCTTATAAAAATCACGTCACTATGCTAGAGTGACCATGGCTTCTTCGTGATTTCT
The DNA here is from genome assembly GCA_031353405.1 of Baronia brevicornis. Taxonomy (NCBI): domain Eukaryota; kingdom Metazoa; phylum Arthropoda; class Insecta; order Lepidoptera; family Papilionidae; genus Baronia; species Baronia brevicornis. The sequence continues at coordinate 95,157 of JASFAT010001006.1, read as the reverse complement.
TCCCTAACCATTTAATAAGACATTTCAGCGATATCTCCTGGCCACCCAGGTAGCCGAATCTCACCTCTATGCACTGCACTTTATGCAAAAAATTGTAGAATTTTTTTTATTTATTTATTTATATATTCACGCCTACCCCCACAGAGGTTGGCAGAGACCACAGAGCTCCATCCGCTACGGTTCCGGCACATCCTCCCCGTCTCCTCCACACTTCAACCATTCTTCCTCTCACATTCATCGCACTGAAACGGCTCTCCATTAGTCGTTTCTCGCCCTCGTGGGAATCAGGACGTGACGGGTGGCGAACCACGTCACCTTCAAAAAAAATTTTAATAAATAAAAGCTGCAAACACAACATTAATATAATTTTATGAGCAATCGCGTTTCCATAAATGGGGAAACGCTAACCGTCAAATTACCTTCACAAGTGTCAAAACAACTCCAAATTAAGCATGGCGTTTTATGCGAACAACCTGTAATTTTCGCCTCGCTTCACGCGGGGCGGCGGGGGACTCGAGGGGACGGGGGCGAACTTCTCCAGAATGCTCACGCACGCACAACATAAATTTGTTCCAACTGATTAGGAAGTTTTCGTGGAGTTGTCATCGCAACTCTTCTACCCTAAGTCGTGAGCGAAATTCTTTTTTTTCATTGGTACAACCGTAGTATCGCTTACACAGGAACAAACACTGTCATTCGGTCGCTGTTAATTTGAACAATCAAATATTGTAAACAAACTCGTTCTCTTATGGACATAGCTTTTCGATGTATACAGTTAACACTTTTACTTAGCTAAGATCCGCGACAAGCAAACAGAAAATTAATAATGAGAACATTAATAATGTGTGTTTTCCCGCTGGATGAAGTGGATTTACAGGGAACCCAAACTAAATCTTACCGAAAAAACGGCCATCAGCAACTCTCCACCACCACTTTTCCACCTTGCAAACGACAAGTGTTTCGCCTCAATATGCGGCATCTTCAGGTATAGTAGACAGGTATACCTACGGAGGACTGAAGTAGCAATGGGATGGACACGTTTGTCAGAGAACCGACAGCTGTTGGAGTAGACGAGTGCTGGAATGGAGATTGCGTCGTAACAATCGAATAGGCTGTGTGGTGACAGAAATAATTTTAAAACATAAATATTTCAACTACAAAGAATAGGAAAAAGAAATCAATATTTTTTATGGGATAGGAAAGCATTGTAGCAGTGCCCACGCTGCAGACGAATAGTTTGCCAAGAATGGCATATTATTTGAATGTAGCATGAATGGGCCGGCTCGCCCGAGGAAGTATCATGCTACCACAGAAAATCAGCGTCTGACTGGTAGCTTAGCTACCGCGCTTCGTCCGGTAAGCAGTTGAGTTCCGGGTACCCAAATTTCCCCCCTCCCCCTCACATAATGACACTTTCCTTAAAGGCCGGCAACGCTTCTACACTGCCTATGGCGCTGCGGATGCTTATGGATACGGCGTTGATTGCTTTCCTATCCCATAAAAAAAGGCTGATGAAAGAAAAGTATGATTCTTTATGGTTGGTCATGCCTTCATCATATTACTTGATTACCGATAGTTAAGGCGATAAGACGGCCAATTGACTCAGTGGCGGGTCCCTCCACCCGCGGAGTCAATGGTCGCGGGTTCGAACCCCGCAACGGAATAAATATATGTATGGATTATAAACATTTATTCCGAGTCTTGTAATCCCACCAATCCGCATGGGAAAAGCGTGATGGGTTAACGTGCGTTCCTCCAGAAATGAAGAGGCCCATGCTCAGCAGTGGGACATATATGGGTTGTTAAAAAAAGGCGATAATATATGAATCAAGTTAAAATTTCAATTTTTCACAAATTTTAAGGATATTTTGTATAGAAATACCAAATGTAAAAATTTAAAGTTATTTTTCTCTAGTCTGAAATAAACAGAGGGGAAGCGTTTAATCCTATCAAGTCCCAACAATGAGGGGGGACATTTAAAATCGCCAAACGCTGGGCAAACTCGTGCGAAACAAAGTTGCGAAGCAGAAGTCTTTAGAATGCCATTCTGCTTAGTTTTCGCATTTCTTAATACAACCTAATGCGTTGACACAATTTGTAAGAACTGGCGTTTTAGGATTCCATTTGAATGGACATATAATTTAAAAAAAAAATCTTAAAGAAAGGTTAGTTTTATATGTTGTAAGATATATTTTAAGTAATACAATTATGTCGCCTTACGTCTTTTTTACAAAAAAACTATAAAAATCAAAGTCTGATTTTAATATTTACATGTTTTTTATGTGATATTTTATGGGATAGGAGGGCAAACGAGCAAGCGTGTCGCCCGATGGAAAGCGGAACCGTTGCCTGCCTTTTAGGTATGTATAGGCTTGTTTTTTGAAGGTTCCATTGTCGTATCCGTTCGGAAAGACCGCCGAGGGTAGCTGGATCCACAAACTGGTGGTGCGTGGAAAGAAGTTACGAGAGAAACGCAACGTATTAGATCGCCACTCATCCAGATGGTGGGGATGAAATTTTCCTTTACGGCGAATTTGAAGGATTTTGTGTAGTTCCTAATAATAATAATAATACTTTTATTTCGAAAATGTTTACATATGTGTAGATACTAGATCCCACACTAGGATTTACTGCGAAAATAGGCTCTTCCCTTAGTTAATAATACACTGTAATAACACAAATATCAAAAAAGTAAAGACAAAAAAATTATAATAAAACACTAGTGCTTAATAAAAAACTAGTGATATTAAAGAACACTAGGGATAATCAAAATGGATTAAGTTAGTTAATAAATTATTAAATATAGAAGTTTGTATGTATGCAGATGTGCGTGATTGTATGTGTATGTGTGGATGAAATGTCGTATCGGTTCGGAAATATCACTGAAACTAGACTAGAGGAAGTAGACTTTTCGGTTGTCTTCCGTAGAGTCTACTATACCTGAAGATGCCTCGTGTTGGGGCGAAACACGTGTCGTTTACAAGATGGAAAAGTGGTAATGTGTGTTTGGTGTTGTGTATAGTGGTTGGTGGGTGGAGAATTGATGGCCGATTTTCGGTTAGTATTTTGGTTTAAGTTCCAAATAAATCCACTTCATCCAGCAGAAAATTAAACATTATTAATTTTCTGTGATTGTTTTGCTTGTCGCGGATCTTAGCTAAGTAAAACTTTTGACTGTCCATATAGTGATGGATTTCCGCAAAGTAACGCCTGACTCCATTAATAATTATAATATCACTAGCCAAAAGTGGGTCGGTGAGGGACTACTAATTTTGTAGTTACAATATAACAAAGAACCTTCTATCATTGTGTAATGACATTCAATTTTCAATATCACAAATGTATCGATTTAAGTGTTATGTTACATTATAACAAGTACGTTTCGGATTTTTCGTTTTTATGACGGTCTAAAAATATATGTATGGATTACAAATATTTACTCCGAGTCTGGTAACCCCGCCAATCCGAATTGGACAAGTGTGATGGGTTAACGTCCGTTCCTCGAGAAATGGAGAGGCCCGTACTCAGCGGTGGGATATATGTGGGCTGTTAAAAAAAAAGAAATTTGACAACCAGCTTAATTTAAATTTATATGTCATTGTTTTTTTTTAAATAATGTCTCTCGCTTGTTCTTATATCTTTTACCGTAGTACAAACGCCGAACCGGGATGAAAGAAACTGCACCTTAAGCGAATACGTGGAGTCAATTTGCGAATAAAGTTTCGCCGTTGGGTCGGTGCTGCGATTTGAACCAGACATACTTCTTTACTGGCTTAAACACAGTTCTTGGTGTTTGTTTGTGTTGACACAGAATAACTCGCTCTTTTTATATTCTAATTTTTATTTTTCCTCTTAGACTAAATAGACAGATGAATGCCACGAAAATGGGTCCATTTCCCGTCACACGGATAGCTGGCGGTCCACCACCAGTACCGGGAATAGTGGTAGAACCATACTGCAGACGAATACTCTGTCAAGAATGGTATAATATTTGTTTGTAGCATGAATTGGCTGCCCGAAGAAGTACCACACTCCCGCAGAAAACCGGCATCTAAGTGGTAGCCTAACTACTGCGCTTCGTATGGTGAGTGATTGAATTCTGGAGGCCCAACTGGGGGGAGGGCCCCTCCCTCTCACCCTATCCCCTCCCTCTCACCCTATCCCCTCCTATTCCAACTCCTATAATGACATTTGCCTTAAAGGTCAAAATGCCGAAGATGTCGCATATGCGTTACCGGCCTTGATACGTTAAAATATAAAAATACTTTTTGGGCAATCAGAATTTTTACTTAGCTAAGATCTGCGACAAGTAAACAAAAATAGAAAAATAATAATGTTTGTTTTTAAGTCAGGCTTAGCGGTTGTTTTCCGTAGTCTACTACACCTGATGATGCCTGGTGTTGACACGAAACACGTGTCGTGTACATTGTGGGAGAGTGGTGGTGTGTGTATGGTGTTGGTGTTGTGAATAGTGGATGGAAAGTGGAGAGTTGCTGACGGTCGTTTCTTCGGTAAGATTTAGTTTAATTTCTCCGTGAATCCACTTCTTCCAGTAGAAAACACACATTATAATTTTTTTGATTTTACTTGCTTGTCGCGGAACTTAGCTAAGTAAAAGTTCTGATTGTCCACATAGCAATTGATTTTCGCAAAGTAACGCCTGACTCTATTAATCATCATAAAAATAATAAATTTATCAACATGGAAATTATTTATGGAAAATCTTACAGATAAAAACTGGAAGCAAGGAATTGAAATAAACAAAATTGAATGAAACAATAACAAAATTATTTTACATACAGGGCCGGTTTTGTCTTAAGATAAGGAAAAATTTATAGGCTCCCACTTCGAGATTCAGTCAGAAATCTCAACTTAATATAAGCGATAAGACTTCGAATTTTCTTTTCGGTATCGAGTGGCAAATTGTTTTTCTCTCTCCAACTTAAGGTAGGCTTTCCAACCCTTGCCCCAGCGAATTGGGTAACGAAGATGGATGAGTCATCGTTATCCCGACGGCGTGAAACAGCGTTAGGGAGAATATCGTGTCGCGTATTATATTGCTGTTTATTTATATTTCTTGATGATACAGAGCAATGTATGAATAAAAAATTCTACTCGCTATAATACAATAATGAGTTTTTATTTATTAACAAATTTCAGAGATGCAATCACATAGCAATTTAATCTTTTGAAGTGAAAACTTCTATAGTCGCGTTACGCGACTCTGGCAACGAAATAAATCTATGGATTAGCGTCAGCAACATGCTAATGCTTAAGGTATATCTATAGCTATGAGTATAGCTATAGACATACTTTAAACATAGTTAATGCACGCACAGCTGCCTTCGTACACGCATCACGCCAATACAATGTAAATACCCAATTGCATGTGTGTGCGCTGGACGCTTCATGGATGGATAAAGTTTTGTGAGTCGCGTCAGCAACATGCTGTAGTAATAGCAACGTATTTGTTGCTATCACCCTCACGTGCAATATGACTTAAGTTAGTTTAATTTAGTTTTTCTTTATTATGTGTTTTAATTTGATTATTTCAATTTTTGAATTGTCAGATCATTATGCAGTACAATAGTGAGTACTAAATATGTTATTATTTTTATTAACTTATAAAAATGAATGATATAATAAATTTTAATATTACAATTAGTTTGAAATTTGAAAATACATTTTAAAGTTTTCATTTCTGTCGGCAGTCCACATTGGCAGGGTTATCAGACTCGTAATAAATATTTGTAGGCCATACATATTTTTTCCGATGCGGGGATTGAACCCGCGACCATTGACTCCGTGAGCGGGGTGCCCCACGAATGAGCCAATCGGTCGTCTCATAAAAAAGGTGATGCGCCAGCTCGTTTGCCTTCCTATCCCGTAAAAAGGAGCCTCCTTCAAACTTACTTATACTTTGTGGGTTAATTGAGTATTTCAATTGGTTTTAATTTCTCTGTAAGTCGCTACTACTATCCACGAGAAGTAATGAGATCGTTCTATTCTTCGCTAAGTACTATAAGTTTTTCTGTATATCAAAATAAATACTTAACAAGGGTCTGTATAACGAAAATGTCTTTTACAATACTTATGTACTTTCATAGGTTTCGTCTGAACAAAGTTAAAATGAGAAAAGTCCATAACTAAAAGAAAATCACATGAAAACCGTGCAGGTTTGATAAAATTAGTTCCGAAGCCTCCAAGATAGGCGGGACAAGTTCGAGCCTAAGTTCGTGTATTTCGAAAAGTTGCCTTAAAATATTATATTATAAGGTATTTTGCGAAGTTTGTGTTACTTTAAGGGCGCAGATACGCAAAGAAAGCGATATAATATTATCTGGGGTCGTTCATTTTCTGTTTTCACGTTTGAATAAATATTTTAAAGTTTATATATATTTCTCAAACGTCGTACCAGGTGAATTTTATAATCGCAAAACGTTTGCTTGTAGATAGCATTAATTTTATCACAGTTTAAATACCTCGAAGAGGTATACCGCTATAATATTATGCCTAGCATCTGCATCGTGACACTTTGATAAAGCAGATTTCAAATTTACTAGGAATACATGTCATAGTATATTTTTTTTATTTATACTTTACTATAAAACAGAACTGGTGTGAGAAAAATGGAAAAAATACTCACTATATAGAGCATGATCCCAAGCAAAACTTTAGTGTACTGATATTTTTTATGGGATAGGCGTAAGCAAACGAGGAGGCGTGTCACCTGATGGAAAGCAATAAACGCCGCCCATAGACATCCGTAGTACCATAGACAGTGCGGAAGCGTTGCTGACTTTTAAGGAAAGTATCATTATGGGAGTGAGAGGGGGAACTCGGCCACTACCTTACGAAGCGCGGTGGCTAAACTACCACTCAGACGCTGGTTTTCTGCGGGAGTGTCGTATATTCCCGGACGAGCCGGCCCATTCATGCTACAGACAAATATTATGCCATTCTTGACAGAGTATTCGTCTGCAGCGTGGCTATAGACATACTTTAAACACAGTTAATGCGCGCGCAGCTGTCTACGTACACGCATCACGCCAACACATTGTATATACCCGATTGTATGTGTGTGTGCGTTGGACGTTTCATGGATGAATAAAGTTTTGTGAGTTGCGTCAGCAACATCCTGTAGTAATAGCAGCATTTAATATTATAATTAGTTTGAAATTTTAAAATACAGTTTTATGTTTTCACTTCTGTCGGCCTTCAATTTTTCTAACCTAAATTTCACTGCTTTGGTACTTCAATGAAGTACTAATTATTCATGAAAGACTTACAACCGAGTATCTACTAGTTTTGAAACTGTTCTATTTTACCCAAAGGCAAGCAAAAGTATATGAGTACCAGCTGTTATTCTACCAGATTCCCTAAAACAAACTTAAGTTTACACAAGAGAATTCAGATTTCGGCACAGCTAGGAAGGCTATTAATATCGGAACGATCAAAAGCAATCATACGTACTGTGTTTTAGACAAACAATAGGGCGGAGCGAGCACCGCGTCGAGTTTAAACACGAGTGAATTTCGAAAAACAAACCGAACCAACTCGAACGCGAATAACTAAGTCAACAGCAAATTACACCGGCGTGTCGATCCGCTCCGGAATGCATCGCTGTTTGTTCAGATGCAATCTCTTCCAGGTCCGCATATGATTAAAACAGTGCACAGGATACCGTGCCCATGGGAAATTATCAGAGCGAACGCTGCATAATTAGCAGATGCGAAGGCGTTGTGGACTACCGTAGCACCATTATACACTTTGCAACGCAATTTCAAAGACACTCACCCGTATACTTTTCTTTTTATATCGGACTAGTTTGAGCTATTTATAATGCTAGTCTATTTCTTTTATCAGAAACACTATCATTATTTGCAAGTATTTTTTCTTAGTGGTAGAGCCACGCTGCAGACGAATACTTTGTCAAGGATGACATATTATTTGTCTGTAGTATGAATGGACCGGCTCGCCCGGGGAAGTACCACATTCCCGCAGAAAACGCGTCTGAGTGGTAGCTTAGCTATCGCGCTTCGTACGGTGAGCAGCCTGAGTTCCGGAGGCCCAACATCCTCCCCCTCCCAATCCCACTCCCATAATGTCACTTTCCTTAAAGGTCGGCAACGCATCCGCATTGCCTAAGGCGCTGTATATATAGTGAGTGTATAAGTAAAATCGTGTCATGCATCTTTAGAATGGCCATTTGAAAATTGTTTCCAACCTCATAGAAACGACTGTACAGTAAAATAATATAGCATTACGGATTGGTATAAAATTGTTGCGAATTTACATGTATCTCGTATGCACAGCAAATTGAATTCGCAAGCCATGGTCCCTATTTGCAGTCTTAAATTAATCTTACATTTTTATGAGTAGTTCCCAGTAGACTGGGAATTTAGACTAACAGACAGACTATTTGACGTTTCTACTACGGAGGTGTACGTCCTTGTATAATTTTATTTGATCTGTATTTAGATGTTTATATTCAAAGTGAATTCCTTTTACATTCCACCACACTCATAACGCTCCTCATGCAAGCCCTCTGGTAGCGACACAGGATCTTTAGGGGGCTTCTTCAAATAAAATACTTCAAAACGATATTAATTTATTCTTGCGTTTCATTTAACATTTATATATTATTCAAACTTTTCACTTTACATTTTATTTCTCAATATATAATATTTCAATTTTTATGCCGGAATGTCATCCACATGTCTATCTAAAAAACGTCAGTCGAACTAATTAATGTCTTTTGTTTTATAACATTTTATTTCTTTATCGTTTTAAATTTGAATATTACGAATGTAAAAAAAAAGTAATATAATATAAAAGGTTTTAATGCATTACTGATACATTTATGAATGTATCACTACAATACTCTCGACCTGGGTTTTCTTAAAAACTTCGGCAATTTGGTCAAGGTATGTTTCCGTGGTCCTCCCCTACCTACCCTTCCATCCACATCCTCAACATTAATTTCTTTTGCCAGAGTCTTTTGTCACGAAACCTTTTACTCCACAAATACAGGAACTAAAATCAGCGATACAGTCGTTCAAATTAGCAAATTTAAGTGGCAATGGGCTGGTCATGTTTGTCGGAGATCCGACAATCGTTGGAGCAAACGAGTGCTGGAGTGGAGACCGCGTCTCGGCAAACGTAGCGTGGGACGCCCCCCATCTAGATGGTGAAACAATCTGCGCAGGGCGGCTGGCAGAAACTGGATGCATGAAGCCAAAGATTGGGATAAGTGGCGCTTCATGGGAGAGGCCTGTGTCCAGCAGTGACTGCCGCAGGCTGTTGATGAGGTCATATATGTACATATTTATCTTTACCCTGAATCACTACCAAGACATATGGAATCGTCTACTGCATCTTAAAAATGCAGTATTTTTAAAAAAATATTCTAAGTTTTTGACTTCACGCAGTAATAAATCATTTTTTAAGAAATATAATTGTTTCCAAAAATAAAATAAATAGAAATAGAAAATCGTTTGAGTTCAGAACACTATAACGGGAAATAAATTTGTCATAAATAAAAATATAGGTGCGGGACACGAGAACACATTTTTCATTGTGAATGTCAATCTATCAATGAGTGAACGAATGACAGTTATGTGAGATGGAGCGAATGAAGAAAGAATTCGCGAATGAGCGTGTCCCGGCCCACCCAGCTGTTCAAGGAGAATGCTTCCAATCGGGCCGCACGTCAGCGCGAATGATTAAAAACGGACTCCCATCACAATTACTTTACCATTAGCGACAGACGCTCACAAGTCCATTTACACTAGACGATTTTGACGGGCGTACAAAAGATTTAAGAATTAATTTCAGTAATATTCTACTCGGTCTCGTTTCATTTTCAATCGACTCTCTTTTGTTGGGACTTAAACTAAAATTGAATAAAAAACAAGATTTTATTTAATAAAACGAAACTGGAATTTAAAAGATTTATTGAAATTATAAAATTTAACTCGTGGGATTCACTAAGACGAATTTAATATATCTAATTTGTTGAAACTGACGGCGACGTGGTTCGTCAACCACGGATAGGCGTGAATATATAAAAAAAATAATTTTCTATTAGTATCAAGCTACATCAAATTATCTTTTTAACATTGTGTCCATCCTACGGTTGTCTGGAAGAAATCGCTTTTAGCGATAAGACCGCCATTAGTGTATAAATAATAATATAAAAATATTACATTCCAAATAAACTAATTTAATTCCAAATAATTTGTATCGTATTGGAACGTACGTTTTATTAGTATAAGCGTTCGAATCGTTAAATAGTCGTATCGTGGACGAGTCGTGACCACAAAACGCTCAACTGGCCATAGTTTCCAACTAACTTTTATGATTGATGACGGTGGTAGACAATTCTTCCATTCATCATAGTTAATTTTATTGAAGTGTCGTGTGTGGCCGATGCGATAAATTAGCTGAGGTGCGCCTTTTATTTACCGCTAATGCAGAATAGGGGGGGGTTGGGGGTATGGTGTTTTTCCGTAATGGACGATTTTAATTCATGGCATTTGTATTCTTTGTGAACCGATAAGGTTATGGACTAAAACCGTGAGAGTTTTTTTTAAAGTTACTTTTTAGAATTTTTATAATTCATGTGTTTTTTTGTCTGACAGAATTTTTAAACTGAAAACTTCTACAGCTACGTTCCTATATAATATATATATATATATATATATATATATATATATATATATATATATATATATATATATATATATATATATATATATATATATATATATATATATATATATATATATATATATATATGGATTCGCGTCAGCAACATGCTAATGTTTAAGGTATATCTATAGTACGAATGCTATGTAAAAGTAATATAAGTATATATAACTTGTTATTTTCATTTACAATATAAATTTGTGTTTATATTTTGTATCGTGTTTGCGAAACTATAATGTTTTTACTAATAAATAAACCATACATAAATTTATATTTTTAATTGTTGCTCGGGGTGCCGATAAATGTGAAAATCAGATTAATATTAATAAATTTAAGATTATTAATGGAGTTAGGCGTTACTTTGCGGAAATCCATCACTATGTGGACAGTCAAATGTTTTACTTAGCTAAGATCCACAACAAGCAAAATAATAACAGAAAATTAATAATGTATGTTTTCACTTCATCCAGCAGAAAAACACATATTATTAATTTTTTATTATTGTTTTGCTTGTCGCGGATCTTAGCAAAATAAACTTTTGACTGTCCACATATTAATAATTTTAATTCAAAAATCAGATTAATTTAATTTTTAATATAACAATTAGTTTGAAATTTCAAAATACAGTTTTTAAAAATTTTCACTTCTATCGGCAGTCTTTATAACTGCTTCCGATTTTTTTATTTTTGTCGCGCGGTCTTCATTGGGCAATTCTTCATATTCATCATCTTAGATATATCTATGTACATTGTGATAGCTACTTCTTTCTAAATCTAGTCACAAACAAATCGCTCACTCGACTAAAATATGTATCATCATACACTGAGCTATCAGCATTGTATACAAATGTATATAGAACGAAATTCTTATTGATTTATAATTGAATACATTTGTATTCAATTATAAATCAATAAGAACTATACAATTCTTATTGATTTATAATTGAATACAAATGTATTCAATTATAAATCAATAAGAATTGTATAGTTCTATCCAAATTATCTTTTTTAATATCTTGCCCATCCAATGGTTGTCTGTATGTATATTAACAATAGCATAATCATTATATGGACAGTCAAAAGTTTTACTTAGCTAAGATCCACGACAAGCAAAACAATAACAGAAAATTAATAATGTGTGTTTTTCCGTTGGGTTAAGTGGATTTATTTGGAACTTAAACCAAAAACTTACCGAAAATCGGCCATGAATTCTCCACCCACCAACCACTATACACAACACCAAACACACATTATCACTTTTCCATCTTCTAAACGACACGTGTTTCGCCCCAACACGAGACATCTTCAGGTATAGTAGACTCTACGGAAGACAACCGAAAAGTTTCTGGTTTGTCTGGAAACTAGCTAAGTAAAACTTTTGACTGTCCATATAGTGATGGATTTCCGCAAAGTAACGCCTGACTCCATTAATAATAGCATAATCAATAATTGTATAAATTTTTTTCGTACAATAAAGAATATTTCTTTCTATCTATCTATCTATTTATAGTCCACTCTTGGTCATTGGTTTCTCTTAAATTGCCGTAATACCCACGCTTTATAGTGGTAGAGCCACGCCGCAGACGAATACTTTGTCAAGAATAGCATATTATTTGTCTGTAGCATGGGCCGGCTCGTCCGGGGAAGTACCACACTCCCGCAGAAAACCGGCGTCTGAGTGGCACAGCTTAGCTACCGCGCTTCGTACGGTGAGCGGCCTGAGTTCCAGAAGCCCAACTCCCCTCTCCCATAACCTTCCGTCAACGCTTCCGCACTGCCTATGGCGCTGCGGATGTCTAAGGGTGGCGTTGATTGCTTTCCATCAGGTGACACGCCTGCTCGATTGCCTTCCTATCTCATAAAAAAAGCTTGGCGGATGTATTAGAGATTACGTATTGGTTTTTATTACTCAAGTAGAATCTGCTTCGCATAAACTGATATTTTCTGTATTGTTCCCTCGTTTGTTACCTAAAAAAAGAAATAAGGTGGTCGATATTGTAAAGCAAGCAACAAATTATGACGTTTGAATAGAACACAACATTTATACTAAAAGATAACTGTATATCACAGTTCCAGAGAAAGTTGTTGCTGTGTGTACCTGAAAAGACATTCAAGTCATTCGAGATGAAAACCTTACAATGAGAGCTTGTAAAGACGTTACGAAGATGGAAGGCTGGGCGGTACGGGAGAGGTTCTGTAATGAAGACGCGAGGCTGTACATAATGCCCTTTTGTTTTCAACTGAGCCTGAGTTTTAGAGCTCATTAAATTAAATGGTGAGATTTACAATCGTTACACAGCTACGTGGGATTTTGTAGGCTACATTCTCAATTACTACGAAGTTAATAGGTGTCTGTTTGAACGGAGTATGTTCATAGATAATTATACGTTATATATTATTTCACGACGACCAATTGGCTCAGTGGAAGGGCCCTCCGCTTGCGGAGTCGATGGTCGCGGGTTCGCTTCCCGCATCGGAATAAATATATGTATGGATTATAAATATTTATTCCGAGTCTGGTAACCCCGCCAATCCGCATTAGATAAGCATGGTAGGTCATCGTCCGTTCCTCCAGAAATCGAGAGGCCCATGCTCAGCAGTGGGTCATATATAAACTGTTAAAAAAGAAATATTTCATGGAGATGGGTATGAAGAGAGTGATGAGTGTGGATGAAGCAAAGAAAGTGTGCCGAGATCGTAGCAGATGGAGATCTGTGGTCTCTGCTTACCCCCAAGGGAAACATGCGTTTAAAATTCTTCAAAACAGATTTAAAATTCTTGGAAAGATCCTCAATCCAAGTCGAAAAGCTTATGACAGAAGCTAGCATAAACATAATCGAAGAAAGAGCGACGATCGAAGACACAAAGACTCCATTGGTTCCGGCATCTAGAGAAGGTTGGAGAATATCGCGCTGCCAAAAGGCTATTCATGAGTCAACCAGTTGATCACCCCAGTTATCGGTGGAGCGGTGGTGATTGGTACTATACGGGCGAGCCGGCCCATTCATGCTACAAACAAATATTGTGCCATTCTTGACAAAATATTCGTCTGCAGCGTACTACACTTCTTCTGCGTTTCGTACAGGAAACAAATTTACCTTTCTCCCTACGTTAGTTGCTGCGGCTGATAGAGACTGGATGCGTGAAGCCGAAGATCGAGCTAGGTGACGCTTCTTGGGGAGAAGCCTATATCCAGAAGAGGACTGCTGCAGGCTGTTGATGAACCCTTAGATACGTAATATATATCTTCAGTTCTGTGTCGAAAATATCAAAAAAATACGGAATAAGATGAAACTATAAAAATTAGTGATATTTTTACAGCAAACCATACAAATTGCGAAGAGTTTTTTTCCTCACAAAGTAGGAATCGAGGTAGTTGGAAATTGAAATTACTTTTTTATGGTTTCATCACAAAGCTCTCAGATCGAGGGGCGAGTTCGTAAGTGAAGTGGACTATAATTACCGTCGAGTAGATAGCCAGCCACTCTGTAATACACTCACCGCTCCGTGTAATATAGCGAACTTACCTGTAACAAAAATAATACATTTTGTACACATCGTTCAAATTAAAATATTTTACACATTTTAAATTTAATACATTTAACTCACAATTTGAACCTTGAATATACAAGTTACGCCTTTTAAAATATAGTAACATGTTTTAAATATGATCAGAGAAACTTATTTTAATAGTTATGGACTGTAACTAAAGTTGCCACGAGCGCGACAGCGCTTGTCAACTCAGTTGCAGTTTAGCGCGCGGTAAGGGAGGTCGCTCGCATGCATCGCTAATTTTGAGTGATAGTGATAATAAAGACGATAACAATTATTTTTCTGATACGATGATGTTTCAAATGGGCATCAAAAGAAGGACAAAGATAAATGACATCAATAACAAAAATTTATATATATATATATATATATATATATATATATATATATATATATATATATATATTCACGCCTATCCCCCGCAGGGGTTGGCAGAGACCACAGAGCTCCATCCGCTGCCATTTATCGCAGCGAAACGTCTCGTCATTGGTCGCTTTTCGCCCTCGTGAGAATCAGGACGTGACGGGTGGCGAACCACGTCGCCGTCATTTTCGACAAATTAGGTATATTAAATTCGTCTTTAGTGAATCCCACGAGCCGCTAGGGAGGATGGAGGTCAGCCCCAGCAGAGCCCTGCATGCTGAGGTAAGGCACCATAGTACCCGGAGGAGCCCGACCCCGAGACGATCGGCACGCTTACGACTAGGTTCGCCCCTAGCCACGCATCCATTGGCACGGCAGACCGTGGATTGGCGGAGAGGAAGGGAAAGGATCGAGAAGAAAGGAAGGGGCAGGAAAGGAAAATGTGGATTGGGGGGATTACCAGACTCGGAATAAACATTTAAAAATCCATATAAATATTTATTCCAATGCGGGAATCGAACCCGCGACCATTGACTCCGCGGGCGGAGGGCCCCGCCACTGAGCCAATCGGCCAAAAATTTATTTGGATTTATTATTATTTGGATTTATATTTATATAATTATTAAGTATATATGTGTAACGACTAAGTCACTAAAAGGGTTAATAATGAATATATTTAGAATTTTCCATGCACTACTATTAAGATAATTAAAAAGGAAAAGTGTGATTGAGTTCTGTCAACATTTTTTTGATTACTTTTATGAATAAATGATTGAAAGGACTTTCCCCGCCAACTTACATCAGTGACGTTGCGTTTTTATTTCATTTTCATAATCTTATATTATTAACAGTTACATTCTTTAATTGCGGTGGCGTATTATGCAATATAGTTCGATTAAGGTGTATAAGTGAAGTAATATGATATAAATGCGTGTATCGTAACTTTTTAAGTTGACTGAAAAAGTCCATAGAAGGTTTTGGTAAAATGGCCACTAATTTATTAAGATGTAACGTGATAAGCTGACTTGGACATTTCAAGAGATTGGATATTATTGTATTTTACTTGACACTGGCATAATAGTTGTAACTAATTGCCATCAAAGAAAAGAAGATAAGAAAAATGATTGAAAGGACTTTTTCCGCCAATTTACATCAATAACGTTGTGTTTTATTTCATTTTCATAATCTTATGTTATTGTTAGTAATATTGTTTTAATTGTGGTGGCGTATTGTATAACATAGTTCCATTAAGGTCTATAAGTAGAGTGATATGAAAGAAATTCGTGTATGGTGATTCATTCAGCTGACTGCAAAAGTCTATCAAAGGTTCTGGCAGAATGGCCACTATTTTGTCAAGACGTAATGTGACAAGCTGACTAGTATATTTCAAGACACTTGATATAAATGTATTTGATTTGAAATTGGCATACCAGTTATAGCTTAAGGTGTTCATATTTTTATCGATTCATCTTTGGGTATAAGTTTTGATAATACAATAGTAAGATTTCTTTCCTAACACACAGTGATCAACGATGATTAATGAAGTCAGGCGTTACTTTGCGGAAATCCATTACTATATGGACAGTCAGAATTTTTACCTGGCTTAGATCCGCGACATTCCCTTTTCTAGGTAAACGACAAGGAAATGCGTTATAACATTTGTCTGTACCAGTAGTAATACATCCATGATGATCATGACTGCTGTGTCAAGGGTGAAGCGACTTAAAATAAGTAGGGATATACAGATACAAGCACATAGTGTAAAGTTTATAATACTATTATAACACTTGCTGGCGTTAAGAGCATTAAATGTAACCTCTCTCTAAATAATATATTATACCGAAGCAGGCTTAGCTGTGCCACACTAAAGGCGACGGGCCTCGGAGGCTTTGAGGTTATTTTTGTGTTCCACTTAAGTGAAGTCTTTAGAATTTCTAAGACGATTATACACCGCTGCACGGCATTATGATATCTGTGTAAAATCTTTCAAAAGATCCCCTTCAGAGGACCGGCTTGGGTAGACTTTATTCAATATCTTTATAAAATAAATAAAAACATATGTAGTATAAAATTTTTCTTCTTCTTTGTGGTAATCTCATGTTTCAGGGTTGCGATTAATGTGGACAGCCTATGACACTTGTCATTTTCCCAATTCATCCAGGTGTAGTAAGCATTTTCCAAATAACATGACTTTAGTATATGGAAAATCGACGGTAGTGTGCGGGTAATATATATATATATATATATATATATATATATATATATATATATATATATATATATATATAATACAATAATTTTACTTAACAGTTGTCTTCCGTAGAATCTACTATACCTGATGATGCCTCGTGTTGAGGCGAAACACGTGTCGTGTACATCGTGGAAGAGTAGTGGTGTGTGTTTGGTTTTGTTGAAAGTGCTTGAAAAGTGGAGAATTATTTGCGACCGTTTTTCGGTAAGATTAAGTTTAAGTTCCCCATAAATCCACTCCTTCCGGTAAAAAAACATACACTATTATTTTTCTGTTTTTGTTTGCTTGTCGTGGATCTTAGCTAAGTGAAAATTCTCACTGTCCACACACTCATCCTTATTCTATTTGTCAAAGTTACCTCATATATACTCTCATTTCCACCGCATTTAATCTACTTTCATGACTATTCTGCTGAGCCTAATTTTCACTACCGCATAGTACGTATTGTTTGGAATAATTCCCGCCGCCGAATTCCACAACCGCACAACTTGCCGTAAAGAAAAGTTTCATCCTCACCATCTGGATAAATGGCGATCTCCTATGGTGCGCTTCTCTCGAAACTTCTTTCCCCGCATCGCCACTTTGTAGAACCAGCTATCTTTGGCGGTCTTTCCGAACCGATACCACATTAGCACGTTCAAAAAACAAGCCTACACACACCTAAAAGGCCGGCAACGCTTCCGTGACTTCAGCAGTGTCGCGATTGTCTATGGGCGGCGTTGATTGCTTTCCATCAGGTGATACGCTTGCTCGTTTGCCCTTCTATCCCATAAAAAAGAAGTAGATGAAATGGCCAATTGTTTGATTTCATATTTATTATTTAATAAAAGATTTCATAGTTATTTTTTAATTAAAATAGTAACTATATAAGTAAATAATAATATTTTATTATATTTTACTTTTGCAAGATCCACCTTTGATCGTGGAAAGACACGAGCGTATCTCGCAACGACAAACTGCGTTACGAAGAGAATTCGCCGGCCAAAGCTCTGCCGCGTCGTTATTCAATTTACATGCAAATGGGGGAGCGAGGGGGAGGATATCGGAAAAGAAGGGGGGTTTGAGTGAGTGAGACCGTGTCAATGGTACGCTGATGTATCGCATCAGGACGTGTTCTTTGGGCACAGAATAAAAGTTAGAAGATTCTAGCGTATTACGTATTATGATGTATACATAGTATTGTTTGTGGTTAGTTTATCGTATTTACCGTACTATAAGACGTACCTTTTTACTTGGAAAAATGGACTCTAATTTTGGATGTGTTTTATAGTCTGAAGGAACATTACAATATATTTTTAAATATATACACCTCTATATCTTTTCAGTTTTTTTTCAGTGTCAAGTAAAATATAGTAATATCAAATTACTTAAAATGTAACTAGTCAGCTTATCACGTTACGTTTCGATAAAACGGTGGTACTATTCTATCACAATCTTCTATGGACTTTTTCAGTCAACTTAAAAAGTCACGATACATGAATTTATTTCATATCACTTCACTTATGCGCCTTAATCGAATTATATATAATAGTATATATAGTTCGATTCGGTCCTATAATAATACGCCACCATAATAAAACATTACAACTGATAATACAATGAAATACAATGAAATAAAAACACAACGTCACTGATGTAAGTTGGCGGGAAAAGTTTGGTCGAATCTTACTTTGATAAAAATAAAGCTGGAAATAAATAATATTGCCTATTATTAAAATATCTGTCAAAAAATTGTCAACCGCTAGACAGCTCTCTATCAAACTGTCTTTACGTTAAAAAAACATATAAGGCTTTGTTACTTCATAATCTAACATGTTACAAGTTATAACAGACAGATTTCAACAGTATTAGTATGGTCACGTATTGTTTTTACTATATATATATATATATATATATATATATATATATATATATATATATATATATATATATATATATATATATATATATATATATATATATATATATATATATATATATATCTGTACTTTGAATTAATATGTAATGTGTAATAAATTAAAATGTAGTCTTGTGTATTACTGCAAAAGGAAATAAATTTATCTATATATCACTTACACTTTACACGTAAAAGCACACAATAACACTTTTTAACAAAGTTAAATATATAACGACCACTTAACTCAGTGGTGGGGCACTCCGCCCGCAGAATCAATGGTCGCGGGTTCGATTCCCGTATCGGAATAAATATATGTGTGGTTTACAAATATTTATTCCGAATCTGGTAGCCCCGCCAATCCGCATTGGACAAGTGTGGTGGACTAACGTCCGTTCCTCCAGAAATGGAGAGGCCCGTGCTCAGCAGTAGGACCCATATGGGCTGTTAAAAAAATATGTGTCAAGGCATTTAGAATAAGAGATAAGACCTAAGCCATCAATGTGAACAGTAAATTAATATTCAGTCGAAAAACATTAAACTCAAACGAATATAAACGCAAAATAATAATTAGAGAATATTTTTGACGATTTTTTTTAAACGAGAACCGTAAAAGTTTGTACTTCACTCCACAACCGAAAGTTAAAATATGACGCGACGTGGGGTGTCTCGGATATTGATAGGTCCTATCGGATAGCTTCGAATGCCATCGGATAGGCCGGTGGAATTGATAGGGTTTTTAATAACAATGAAGTTTACCCACACATTTCTTTTAAAATTATTTTACGTATCCTAAATAATGATGGATAATGTAATGCTGTACCTGCTTTTGGAATCGAAATTTCTAGGTTAAAATCGTGATCAAAATAAAACTTTTTCTCGTAGCCTTTCAGTTCCCTGGATGAAACTTTTGTGTTTTCATTCTTTCTATTCATCTGAATCTTTAAATAGTATCGAAAACTTTCTTACACTGAATACGGGTATTTAGACAAGAGTTTCAGTTTTTTAATTGGATACTAATACTTTGTCAAGAATGGCATAATATTTGTCTGTAGCATGAATGGGCCGGCTCGTCCGGGGAAGTACCACACTCCCGCCGAAAACCGGCGTCTGAGTGGTAGCTTAGTTACCGTGCTTCATCCGGTGAGCGGCTGAGTTCCGGAAGCCCAACCAGACTTCTTTTTGGACCAACTTGTCTTTTGCACGCGATTTCTCCCATCATGATCAGTTGTAGCAACTTGTACCTGTCATGTCTCATGATGTGGCCCAGGTAAGCAACTTTTCTACCTTTGACGGTCTGCAAAAGTTCACATTTTTTTTATGGGATATGAGGGCAAACGAGCAAGCGTTTCGCCAGATGGAAAGCAATCAACGTCGCCCATAATCGTCGCGACAACCGCGACATCGCAGGAGTCGCGTAAGCGTTGTCGGCCTTTTAGGTATGTATAGGCTTGTTTTTTGAAGGTTCCAATGTCGTATCGGTTCGGAAAGACCGCCGAGGGTAGCTGGTTCCACAAACTGGTGGTGGTGGTCACGTCTTTGCTTGACTTGTCGGAGAATCTCGTCATTGGCCACCCTCTAAGCTAAATAAAAAATTAAAATATAAATATTAATAATAAATTTTATTAATATTTATATTTTTTAGAATAGTCTAACATCCGTTTAATAT
The DNA here is from genome assembly GCA_031353405.1 of Baronia brevicornis. Classification (NCBI taxonomy): domain Eukaryota; kingdom Metazoa; phylum Arthropoda; class Insecta; order Lepidoptera; family Papilionidae; genus Baronia; species Baronia brevicornis. The sequence goes on along the minus strand of JASFAT010001006.1, from coordinate 74,719 downwards.
TGAGCGAAATATTATTAAAGTGGAAAAGCAGTTTGTGGTTGACCAACGCTCTGCGGTCGGGCGGACGATTGCTTGCGGCCCCTGGAGATGGCAGGGCGTGATATACAATCAACGCCATTTGCCCTGCGGTTGCCACCTTCGATTCAAGGACCCTCGGCTAATCCGCATTCTCGTCACGGGGAAATGTAAATATGATTTCGCTTGTCTATTTCCGCCGCGTGACAAGATTGGTTTCCGTTGCTAGGTGGTTTAAAATGGCAATTTGCAATTTTACTATACTATATAACCATTCGTTCTGTTTTGAATGAGGAATCTTTTTACATTGCGGTGACCTAGATTTCTTTATATACATAAAGCTGGAAAACGAACATGCAAGTCACTTGGTGGTAAGTGATCACCGCATAAATTGTTGTAACATGTACAACATCAGATAAAATCATAGCACTCTTTATACCTCACTGAGCGCCTTTACTAGCGAGCTTGTGACTTCATAAATAAACTCCAATTTTTCAGTTGGTAAGGACTTTCATAGGACTATTTTTTTAGAGTGAAAACTTCTATAGCCGCATTACACGACTCTAGGTAAGGAAAAAATATATGTTTTCGCGTCAACAACATGCTAATGGTTAAGGTATATGTATAGCTATATATATACTTTAAACGCGTACATGCATCACGCTAACACATTGTATATACCCGATTGTATGTGTGTGCGTTGGACGCTTCATGGATGGATAAAGTTTTGTGAGTCGCGTCAGCAACATGTTGTAGCGATAGCAGTATTTAATATGATAATTAGTTCGAATTCTCAAAATACAGTTTTAAGTTTTCACTTCTGTCGGCAGTCCTCATGACTGCCTCCGAATTTTTTAAATATAATCCTTTTAGTTTCTCAATATTTACGTTTGTTACAGGACTCTAGATCCCACATAAGGTTTTCCTGTATTGTGGGAAACTAGGCCTGCCTTCTCAAAGATAGGACTATGTCTAGAAAAGACTATACATTGCTGGAACATTTTCGAATTTTGGGAATGCTAGAACTTTCGATCGTTTTACCTATATAAAGTTGCGACGGTGCGTCGAAGGAGAGTTTAATACGGAAGATAATAGCAGAAAAGAAGACGTGAAACTAGTGGCCGATTTTATTTTTCCGATACCCCGAACCCTAGTTCGTAACACTGCAATTTTTTTTTAAATATGCTCATTGTTAACTTCCGTACAAGCGACAATTTAGAAACCAAATCGCTTTTAAACTGGCGTTTTGAATGAATATATCGTACATTGGCAACGATGCATTGGGTACGATTTGAATGGGTCGCGGCGAAGTGAAGCCAAACGGAGCGTTCGCTCCACAAACCTTTGCGTAGCCAACGTGTGCGCTAATTAAAACAGAACAGGGCGCGGCGTGTGTACAATGACTTTATTGACGTTCGCGACCGTGACGCACCGGTGGGTAATTTCAATGAGTTTTACGTAAAACAAAACGCTCTACGCCCGCGTGACTTTTGGACTGAACTAGTTTTATATACGTTTACCTTCGACCTTTTTTTTAGTGATTAACATACATACATACATACATTTCGTCTCCGCAACGATCCCGGCACACCTTCCTTGCTTCCTCCACAATCGTTCATCCATCTTTCCTCTCACATTAATCGTAACGAAACGGCTCGCAGTTAGTCCCTTCTCGTCCTCTCGCTTCTTGTGTATGTGTGTCTTTAATAAACGATTCATTCATTCGCTCATTCGATCGATTACCTGCTTTCGCTACTATTTCGAAAAAATAAATACAAATCCATCGCGTAGTTTTGGTAATTCTCCTATTTTATAAATATATACGAGTGTTTAACATACGTACTTACATACATACATATCGTCACGCCTGCTTCCCGTAGGGTTAGGCAGAGACCACAGATCTCCATCCGCTACGATACCGGCACACCTTCCTTGCTTCCTCCACACTCATCCATCTTTTTATCTATCCTTCCTCTCACATTCATCGCAGCGAAACGGCTCTCCGTTAGTCGTTTCTCGCCCTTTCGCTTCTTGTGTATGTGCGTGTCTTTAATAAACGATTCATTCATTCACTCATTCTATTGAGTGCCAGATTTCGCTACTATTTCGAAAACACCAATGTAGTTTTGGAAATGCCTCAATTTTATAAGGACCTAATTATATGAGACAATGAATATTTTAAATGTACTAGTTAATTTTATTAATTGACACTGGCATAATAGGTTGCTTTATCACCATCAACGAATGAGAATAATTATTTACTCTGTTTAAGTACTGGCACGAAATAATGTGGATATCTATTAAAACTAGTTATCGAATGTTCGACCTTCGAGGTCGCTAGACAACGGCTTATGGCGAGCTATTGTCGTCGAGTTTAATGAGGCGTAGAGACGTCAGCTGGTATTATTACTTAGCCATCAACTCCTGTTGAAACACAATATCTTAATTGAACATATAATAGACTGTTGTTAGCAATGTTGTAAACAAGTGTAACAAGACACCTTTGTATGGATTACTCGGGCGTATTATATACTACTGATCAGTTTATTATATGTATGTATATACATACATACATATAATCACGCCTGTCTCCCTGTAGGGTAAGGCAGAGACCACAGATCTCCATCCGCTACGATCCCGACACATCTTTCTTGCTTCCTTCACACACATCCACCTTTTCATCCATCATTCCTCTCACATTCATCGTTGCTAAACGGCCTTTCAAAAGTTTCATAGCAACATATTTACTGGGAATGCATCGGCCGCTTGTTGATATCGTACTTTTAAAACGAGCATCAAAGTCTTGAACTGAGATAAAGACTTCGACTAGGGCGTCCTGCACACAAGCTGAAAGTCGCTCGAAAATCTATGGAGGAGGCTGTACTTCGAGTTTGTTTGAAAAATATAGTTCGAAACGAAAAAAATAGGCAAAGTGCCAAAGACAACGACATAGTTCTCCGAATTAGCAAAATTAAATTTGTCGGATAACAATTAGACATTGGAGTAGACGAGTATTTGAGTGAAGATCGCGCGAGAATTCCACGAGTAGAAATGTAGAGGTAGCTTTATTCTATGCCGAGAATTATACATCTGCTATATAATATACATATAGGAAATAAATAAAAGCATCGCCTGTTGCCAACACACTTTGTTAAAGAAAACACGTCCGTCTTATAATTTCGTCCGTTGCAGTGTAATCGATCTTAATATCCACAACATGGTCCTTCGAGGCGGATCGTGATATTTTTCTGCAACGTTATTTGCCAGTGACATAATAGCTTCCCAGTGTTTACAATAATTGCAAGAAACTTTAGGTTTTATATTTTACATTTGACTTAAATACGCAATGTTTTCTTATTTAGAGTGAACAAAAACGAGATATTCGAAACTGCAAGAAATTGTTAAGGGTTGAAACGTGTACAATAAAGTTTTAAAATGTATCTATAGTTTTTTCTTTCCACACACCACCACTCTGTTGAACCAAATACCTTCAGCGGTCTTTCTAAACTGATACGACATTGGCACTTTCAAAAAACAAGCCTACACATATTTTAAAGGTAGGCAACGCTTCCGTGACTCCTGCGGTGTCGCGGTTGTCTGTAGTCGGCGTTGATTGCTTTCCATCAGGCGACACGCTTACGCGTTTACCCTCCTATCCCATATAAAAAATCTAATGCATCGTAAATCAGTGGGGTATGCCAAAGTATATATATATATTTTTTATTTTCAGGTTCCTAAAAAGCGAATAATATTGTAAGCGTTTAAATTATCCATTATAGAATCCAATCACATCTGTGTGGCTTCATTATAGCATTCCCTTCCATCGAAGTTAAAAAAGATGCGCTTGTTGGTTTTATTTCGCAGAAAACAGAGCCGTTTAATGAGGATATTAACCGGGAGTGTGTTAAACAGAGGATGTTGTCGATTCATCACACGCCCGCAAACGGTCTCGCGGGTGACGTTGTGAACAATGACGTCACATAACGGAATTAAGGGCAGGTCGTGGCGTAATGTAGTTGTTATATATCGCTAAAGAGCCCTCCGTTCTGACAGTCAGCTTATTAATGTACAAAACATTGTGAAATGCGGGGGTTTTATTAGCTCCAATGCGAATATACGTATGTATGTATACCAACCACCCTTATAAAGTGCGTAGTACATCAAATTAAATCGTGTGAACGATGCATTATGAAACATATACATATAAACCTTTTTGAGCTTAATTTTAATTCGCTATCTTACTTTCGTAGGGGATAGGGAGGCAAACGAGCGGGCTTGTCGGCTGATGTAAAGCAATTGACATCTGCAATACCAGGCCTTTGAGATAAGACAAGGTTGGTTGGTTTTGGTTTTTGAAGGCTCCAATGTCGTATTGGTTCAGAAATAGCGCTGAAGTTAGCTGGTTACATAAAATGGTGGTTCGTGGAATGAAGTTTCGGGAATACCGCATCGTACTCGATCGCCACTCATCCAGATGGTTGGTATGAAACTTTTCCGTTTAGCGAGTTGTTGGGCAATTGTGTATTGGCTTTTGTTAAATTTGATCTCATATTGTCGTTCGAACATTGTAAGTAAAATTAGTACCACCACTCTTCGATAGATGTCACTTTTAAACGCAGTACGGTGTTAAATAGCCTCGTGGGAATTCCACCGGAATATTTTCTTCGATACTGTGTTGTGAGTAAAGTAAAGCGGTGTGGTAAACGGTGAGTTTCAATAGTATGAATCCCTCGCCATCAACAATTGTGTTTTGATGTTTGTGAGTTAAGATTTACATCGACAAGAGTGAGTTGTATCTGTCAACGACAAAAAATGAGTCATTTTAGTCAACGACAAAGCGTGCGTTGTCTTTGTCAACAACAAATAGGGTCTTTGTTCACCCCTCTAACAGAGCGTCGTATATATGGGTCATATTCGGAGAGTTCGAATTGAGGTGCAGCTAGCGCGCCATTCCTGCGATGAATCGCTAATTTTTCAATTTAATTGTATAAGTGATTTGTGTCTAAAGTGATTTAAATCTAAAGTGATTGATATCTTAAGTGACTGATATCTTAAGTGACTGATATCTTAAGTGACTGATATCTAGAGTGATTCATATCTAAATTTATTCATATCTAAAGTGATTCGTATCTAAAGTGAAATGTCCTGAAGGAAATTATAATCCATTGTCTACAAAATGTGTATCGGTGACTTCGATTTTCATCGCCACGCCCATGATTCTCAGAATAAATGCTGATGAAGACCCTCCTGCGGTTTCATATGCATTTTAATATTGTTCACGACACAAATATTTGAGTTTGTTTATCGTTGCATTTTTGAATCCATTCATCCATCCATTCAGATGGAATGTAATTATTTTTAGGTGGAAATCGAATATTTTTTTTTATTATACGCGTAATCTTACAAGTTAGGGAATAACCCAAAAACGCGCGAGTAAAGTTGCACGCCTCCATCGGAAGTTGAGGCAACTCCACGGCCCATGTTTCCACCTCATTCTAACTTGTAATTTGTTGCGAAACGCAATTATACACGGAGCGCTCGGAGCTAATAGTCTAGCAGCGTTATTTTCCGAGCCGATGAGACATGGACCAACTTCAGCGAAACGTCTCCACAATCGGGCTCACTGTTCATGGCGAGAGTAGCTCTGCTTTTGTTACTTTCATCTTTACATTTTGTTAAAACTCTGAAATTTACTTTTGTCTTTGACATCGTGAAAATTATCTGTAAAAATTTGAGTTAATAAAGTCATAACTGACTTTTTTGGCTTAAAGTCAATACCAGTGTCAAGTAAAATACAATAATATCGAATGTTTTGAAATGCAACTATTCAGCTAGTCACGTTACGTCTTGATAAATGGTGGCTATTCTACCGTAACCTACTATGGATTTTTTAGTCAACTTAAAAAATCACGATAAACATATAATATATTTTCATATCACTATATATATATATATATATATATATATATATATATATATATATATATATATATATATATATATATATATATATATATATATATATATATATATATATATATATATATATATATATATATATATATATATATATATATATATATATAAAAATTAAATAAAAACACAACGTCACTGATGTTAGTTTAAGTACAGCTTTTCTCGCCAGGAAAAATCCAAAATGGATCTTGACCTCCGAAAAGATCTTTCGTCACCATGCTCCGCTCCGTCCTAGGCCACCCCCTTACGTACTTGAAGGTTACGCAAATCACCCTTCACCATGTCTCTCCAGCGGTACCTGGGACGCCCCACAGGACTGCGTTCAGATGGTCCATAGACATCCGTAGTGCCTCAGGCAGTGCAGAAGCATTGCCTGTCTTTAAAGAAAGTGTCATTATGTGAAGGGCGAGGGGGTTGGGCTTTCAGAACTCAACCGCTTACTGGACGACGCGCGGTAGCTAAGCTACCATCCAGACGCCGGTTTTCTGCTGGAGTGTGGTACTTCCCCGGGCGAGCAGGCCCATTCATGCTACAGACAAATAATATATTCTTGACAATATATTCGTTTGCAGCGTGGCTGTACCACTACAAAAAACAAACAAACACCACAAAAACCTATTGTAAAATAGGATTTTTGAACTAATCTCTTTTAATTTCGTTATTTCCTCTGAAACTATAATACATGTGAGGATACAGGTCATTAGTTTTCTTTCATTGTTTTTAAAATCTCCACAAATGCTTACCCTATGTATCGAAAACAAAAACTTTAAACGGGAAATCAATTTAAAAATCCAGATAAGCGATCGCTGGTTTAACTCCAGCGTATTTTAACAGTGTTTACGCGCCATCCGCAATCCATCTTCCCTAGATTTAGATAGATCTCTTTTGTTCTGCATAAGTTTATTTAGCTGATGAAAACCATCCCCGCAAAATAAACATTTTAGAGGAAGATGTGCTCTCTGTTAATACTGTTTCGATTTCTTGTGCCACGTTGGATATTTGACTTGCTTTTAACAACGTTAATACTTAATACGCTCAGATTTAAATTAAATAAATCAATAATAAATTAAATAAATCAATAATAAATTAAATAAACCAATAATAAACTAAATAAACAAGAATGATGGATGAAAAGATGGATGAGTATGGAGGAAGCAAGGAAGGTGTGCCAGGATACAACATCCTGCCTTCATATCATACACAGGGTGTCAACAAGATAGCACCACGCCTCACACTACTTAGATTATGGAGATTCACCATTATTTCTTCCTTACCAAATTAACAATAAATTCGGAGAGATCTCCTGGCAACAGATTGCTGGATCTCATCCCTTATGAACTTTTTCTGTGGGGCTACCTCGTCACTGCTTCAGCGAGTGGAACAGGATACTGTGGTTAGATTCTAAGAGTGTGCCCAAAGTGGCTGGCATTAGGACGAAATAAAATTTATAAAAATAAAATTTCTTCTAAAACAAATATTGAATTTTATATATATCTTTTGTAGTTTTTTCATTATATTTGTTTGAAAACCTAATTTTGTCACCGGACATTTAGAAATTAGTTGTCATTACAAAATTAGTTCTTCTTCGGAGGTCAAGATCCATTTTGGATTTTTCCTGGCGAGAAAAGCTGTACTTAAACTAACATCAGTGACGTTGTGTTTTTATTTAATTTTTATAATCTTATCTTATTATATTATCGGTTATGGTGTCTTATTTTGTTGCAATATGATATATATATATATATATATATATATTCATTACAAATATGTCATTACAAATTTAGTTCTTCTTCGGAGGTCAAGATCCATTTTGGATTTTTCCTGGCGAGAAAAGCTGTACTTAAACTAACATCAGTGACGTTGTGTTTTTATTTAATTTTTATAATCTTATCTTATTATATTATCAGTTATGGTGTCTAATTGTGTTGCAATATGTATATATATATATATATATATATATATATATATATATAATAAATACGGGAGAAATATAAATGAGAAACCTTTATTCTGTTCGAATTCAGCAAAGGCAAAGTCGTTATATCGTTATATTCAGCTGTTTGTATTCCAAGGGAACCAACTCTTTTACTTTTTACAAGGAGAAACATCTTTATTAACATTCAAAGCAGAAATCTTGAACGAAACACCGTAGTTTTTACTGCAGCGTCTTAAAGTCGCCCACATTTATTTAAAAATGGGGCCCGTTCAATTTGAAGGGAGTCCTAATTAATTGATCTGAAGATTCGCGGAAATTGCGAGCTCCCGGCCCCCCTAACCTTCCGTCACTCTCCCCCAACACACCCCTCCCCTCCTCCACTCCCACTCCCACCTCCGGTGTATCTTTGGCTTTAATTTAGAATTGTTAGCGCAAAGGGAATGCAATTTACGTAAAATAATTGTTTGATTTCAAATATCCCGTCTCTCACCCTTCCGGGGCGTTGCTTTAATTCGCTTTATAACGAAAAATCACGCTCATGTAGTAAAAGAAGTCAATCTTTCCAAGAAATTGATATCAGCTGTTTCGATATACTTACCGTTACTGCTGCGAAAGATATTATATAACCTGTCTCAAAGAGTTTCCTATAAAGAAGGAACTTTATAATTTCTAATGACGAAAATATAAAAAAAAACAAACAAGATTGAAAAAAAATGTACGTATGAATGAAGTTATTTATACAATTCTCTCTAAGTAACAACGTTATTAATATAAAAAACAAACAATAGAAAAATAATATAATTATTTGTGTTATTTATTAAACCTTCGTGGTGGGATAAACCAAGCTAAGGAAGGGTTCAGACATACAAAGAAAGGAACCTTCTCACGATCCTCTAGCTCTGCACAATATGACTGCGTTATAAAGTTTGAATTAAAAACCTATTAACCTAAAACTAACTTGGACCGAAGGGCGCTCAAATTTTTTTACCATTACAGTGGAATCAACATGACATTGCGAAGATCTCATGCGCTAGATCAAATTGTTTGGTTTTTTTTTACTTTTATAAGATTGTGGTCCTGTGGATCGCTAATATCCACTATCATTGCCTCGCGTGTAATTCCATCCACTATCACAATATCAGAATCATTGGCAACAATATGCCTATCCGTGACAGTGGATGGCTCCCCATTCGCCTTAGCCGGAATGCTCACATACTCGTACACTCTCTTTTTTACTCTATTTTATTTATTCCTTGTTAGCCGTCTTATCTCAAGACTCATTTTGTATTTCTCAATGACTCACATTCTAGATGATCGAGAACATCTGAAAATTTAATATTAAATACCTGCTCATCATACTAAATTCTTTGACTAATCTTTCACTGTACAGGCTGTCGGTATGAGACAAGCGAAGTTACTCCCGATTTTTGAAAATCTTGACAAAATCACTATCTTTATAAATATCTATGTATCTTTTATTTATTCGTTTATTATTTACAATCAACACATATTTATATATACTTATATTTTGCTTATGGCTATTAACTTTGTTTAGTAATATTTTTTTTCTATTAGCCTGACAATAATGTATCACCAACCTACATCAAATTATCTTTTTAACACTGTTTCCATCCTACGAGCGTCTGGAAGAAATCGCCATTGGCGATAAGACCGCCATTTGTAAAATTTTATTTTTGTTGTACAATAAAGAATATATCTATCTATTTATCTATCCCAGTATAATGTAGCATGACTGGATTCTATTTAAAATAGTATTTAATCGTGAAATATACAGACAGTTAAAACTTTTACTTAGCTAAGACCTGCGACAAGCAAATAACAATAGAAAATTAATAATGTGTAATCCACTTCAACCAGCAGCAAAACTTGCTGGATGAAGTGGATTTATAGGAAACTTAAACTAAATCTTAGCGAAAAACGGCCGTCAGCAACTCTCCACTTACCAACCACTATACCAACACCACAACACCAAACACATACTACCACTTTTCCACCTTGCAAGCGACACGTGTTTCACCTCAACATGAGGCATTATCTACCTGATAAGTGTCCTAATAGTCATAACTTAACGGTTATCTTCCGCAGAGTCTACTATACCTGATGATGCTTCGTGTTGAGGTGAAACATACATTATTAATTTTCTATTATTGTTTGCTTGTCGCGGATCATAGCTAAGTAAAAGTTTTAACTGTCCACACAGTAATGGATTTCTGCAAAGTAACGCCTGACTCCATTAATCATCGTGAGCTATTTATTATTATATTATTATCATTATATGCTAAACAGGTGTACAAAGTCCACAAAATTGACTTCATAAAAAGTTGCAATAAACAATGTCGTTGTTAACGTCCAAAATCACAGCGAATCCACCAATCCGAGCGAAATCCCAAACAGTCCCTAACCCGAAACAGAAATCACTCCACAACATATAACTTAGTTAGCAGCACACGTGCGCCACGAAGCGAATATCACACGCGAAGCACCTGAGATGATAATGTATGCAAATTACCGTTAACTTGGCGGCGCGAGTGGAAGCGCTGTATCAAACTTGTTATTTGTGTGTTTTAAGTTGTGCGATGATTTACGCGAGGCGGATTACACTAGTGACATACCGCTCTAGCGGTTGGCGAACTACACTTAACTCCTAATTTTTATAACATCTAGACAAATCCAAGATCTAGTCAAATTGACGACTAATTGGCACTGGTGGTTTTATTTTATGAGATACGAGAGGTCAAACGAGTAGGCGCCTCACCTGATGAAAAGCAATCAACACCACCAATAAACATCCGCAGCACCACAGGCAATGCGGAGACGTTACTGACCTTTAAGGAAAGTGTCAAAGAAAGAAAATTATGGAAGAAGGAGGGGAGTGGGAGAAAGAGGGAAAGGAGGTTGGGCCTCCGGAACTCAACCGCTCACTGGACGAAGCGAGATAGCTAAGATTCTACTTACACGCCGGTTTTCTGCGAAAGTGTGTTACTTCCCCGGGCGAGCCGGCCCATTCATGCTACAGACAGATAATATACCATTCTTGACAAATATACTATTCGTCTGTAGTGTGGCTCTACCACTACTATATTTATTCTGAGTCTAGTTTCCCCATCAATCCCCATTGGACAACCGTGGTGGATTAGCGTCCATTCCTCTTGAAACGGGGAGGTACCCATTAGTGGACCATTTATAAGCTATAAAAATAGATATGTTTTATTATTCATGGACATTATTAACAGCATAAAATTTAGTATGGTTTCATTATGCTTGAATAGACAAATCTCATTTGCCTTTTCTCTAATAAATTTGTATTTGGAGTTTAGTCTACACTATTTGTTTATCATGTGACTTTACGTTACTAAATATAATATACATATGTTTCTGTGTATTCTTCGTAATATTGTGGGTAGAACCAGAAGAGAGGATGGGTAATGGAGGATCCAATAAAACGCCAAGATAGAAAACCTGGTGCACCAGCCAAATATTATGGGCGAGATTAAGGCACATCGACTTCGTTGGCTCGGTTATCTTGAACAAATGGGCGAGCATCGGAGTGTGAAGATATTATGTCACCCAAGTGGTCTACGGGCAGTTTTTTGACCTCAAATATCGCTGGAGAGGTCAGGAAGTTGATACCAGCAATTGTCAAGAATTAGCGCAGGATAGGGAACAATGGAGGACTCTCGTTTTGGAGGCCACGATCCACTTCGGGTTACTGAACCAGCGGAGTAACTAAATCATTTTTTTCCTCACGTTTATCCAAACCTTTTTTAATTAACGTGATATATATTTACATATCTATAATATCAACCACCCTTATCCATATTATTAGAAGCGTAATATAGCATCAAATATAATACCCAAAATTCCTTTAAACTTTGTGAAACGGATGTGTTATACATTAAACAAATAATAACACACACACACACACACACACACACACACACACACACACACACAGTACGTATGAAATGAACTTGATTTATTTCCATATAAATCTATATTAGAGCTAACAATATATTCGATGTTAGGTGAGCGAACACTATTGAATATCTTGTTCCAATATAAATCAAATTTATGGCGACATCGTTCAATGTTCACCGTGACAGTGTGTATAAGACCACCAGCAGAGCAATGTTACTGTAATTGGTTCCAAGTGTAGCAGGTGTCTGCCGGTGAGTTACGGTGTTTTGTTGACTGCCACTCCATGCTGATTCTTTAATGTGATTATGTATCTTGTTTATCGATAATTTGTAAACCTCGAGTTTGCTATACAACGGAAATATAACAATTTTCATAATAATATTAATTTTTTTTTATGGGATAGGAAGCAATCAACGCCGCCCTTAGACATCCGCAACGCCATAGGCAGCGCGGAAGCGTTGCCGACCTTTAAGGAAAGTATCACTATGGGAGTGGGAATGGGAGGGGAGGGGGGAGAGGATAATGGGCCTCCGGAACTCGGCCGCTCACCGTACGAAGCGCGGTAGCTAAGCTACCACTCAGACGCCGGTTTTCTGCGGTTTTGATTACCTTCAATACAGCTTTCACATAGATACATATCATCACACCTATTTTCCGTAAAGTTAGACAGAGACCCAGATCTCCATATGCTACGATCTGGGCACACTTTCTTTGTTTTATCCTACGGGAGACAGGCATGACTATATGTATGTATGTATGTATGTAACCTATAATAATATAACTCCAAATATATGGAAGAGTGTTTTTAATATGACTGGAAGTTATTTTGTATATATTATGTTAGTACTTTACGTACCGGAAATTATAAGAATATGAGGTAAATATATGTAACATTTTACTTACTTTATTTTTTTATGAATAAATTTTATTATGTTGCTTTTATTTTGTAAATAAAAGCAACTTAATAATGAGTTTTAATGAGATAGAAATAATATTACAATAAAAATATACATAACGACACTTTACTTACAGGTCAGCAACGCTTCCGCGTCTATGGCGCTGCGGTAGTCTATGGGTAGTCTATGGTTGATTGCTTTCCATCAGGTAACACGCCTGCTCGTTTACCTTCCTATCCCATAAAAAAATCCGAACCGATCTCACATCGGAAACCTCAAAGAACAAGCCTATTAATAAAGTACGGCAAAGCATTCATGCCTATGGTTTTGCAGATATTTATAGATGGCGTTGATTGTTTTCCATCAGGGCAACACGCTTGTTTGCCTCCTTTCCCATAAAATAGTAGATTCAACACATGTATGTGTGTGTGTGTACGTTTTATGTTTGACTTGTAATAGTGCAATCTAAAAGTTGTTTTCGAGGGGTCTACAGAAATTATTCCCAAAAAAAAATGTGTCGTGGACGATCTAATTGGAACTCGGATCACGTTACGGGTGTAAAAGTAAATCCATGGGTGCTTCCACTTGGATACGGAATTGCCTTGCACATAAAATTTGGCAAGTATTATGGCTGAACACTTTACAACAGGACATTGCGTACATTATGAAAAAAGATGATAAAAGCCGAAGAGGAAATATCAAAGGGCATGTCAGGCTTGAAAAATGTAATGGAACATCCGAATATCATATACGTGATCATCTGTATGCGACTCATTCTTATCAAAACTGAGCACCACAACCAGGCTACATCATCGGTGATGGCATAACCATCATCTTAGAGTTTTGAAGAACCAAGAGATCGAAGGCTTAGTGGCTGAACCCAATATCATAGGCGAGATCAATTCACAACGACTACGCTGGTTGGGCTACGTTATGTGCGTGGGGGAGGATCGAGTCGTAAAACGCGCCTACCTGGGCCAGCCCGAGGGCCATCACCCGGTCGGTCACCCTTGGTACCTTTGGAGTGATGCCGTGGAGAAAGACTAAAAGGAGCTCCAAGTCGAGAACTGGTGGTGCAAGATCGCTCTAAGTGACGATTCATGTTGGTGGAAGCCAAGACTCATTTTGAGTCATCGCACCAGCCTAAGTAAGATAAGCCATCATCAACCAATAACCTGACGCAGTCCACTGCTGGACAAAGGCTGCTTTACAATGGGCTTACACGGGATCATATATACTACATCGCTACGCTCCCCTCTACTCGACTCTACAGAGTATCTTAGACGTGGTCATGAGCATATGGTAGAGACCGAGCTATCGTCAATGCTTCACATCTACGAAGCAACTTGTGACGCTTCTCTATTTTTTTTTTAAATGTTAAATTTTATGTCAAAATAAAATATATCAATCAATATCAGCGGCAGTCTACTGCTGGACATAGACCTCACTCAAGGTGCGCCACCTAGCCCAATCTCCGGCTACATGCATCCAGTTTCTTCCAGCCGCCTTGCGCAGATCGTCGCTCCACCTAGCAGGGGGACGTCCCACATTAAGTTTGCCGAGTCTCGTTCTCCACTCCAGCACTCGTTTACTCCAACGATTGTCGGTTCTCCGACAAACGTGTCCAGCCCATTGCCACTTCACTCTGCTAATTTGAAGAGCTATGTTGGTGGCTCTGGTTCCATCAGAGAAACTCCGAGCATAGCTCTCTCCATAGCCCTCTGAGCGACTTTGATCTTGTTTGATCTCGAGACGGACCGTCAGTGTCCACGTCTCGGCACCGTAAGTACGGGCTGGACGCACTGGTTGAAGACTTTTGTTTTCAGACTTTGTGGTATGGGCGACGAGAAAACTTGAAGAAATTTCCTAAACGCTGTGTTTCCATAATAAAATATATATGTAAGACATTAAACCGTAGTGAAATCTATTATTGGAACGCGAAATGAGAGTAAACAGCAAAGGTAGAAGAGGGTGACTTTAAAGATTTTATAATAAATCGGAAATTCTACGTTTCAAGCAAGCGAAAGCAAGCACCGCCTAACAAAAGAACTTCTTTTACAATTTTTCAACTGCGCCATACGAAAATTCAGTCAAGGTACGTAACGTTATTATGGCCCGTGGGGTGGTGAGTGGGTGCGCCACTTTGCAGCAATACAACGCTCGCTCCGTACCGGTTCACGTGTTACGTAGTGTACGATGCAGTGCAATGCACAACGTGCAGTGCAATACTGTAGTTTTGACCGGTGTAACTTAATAACGGAAACCTCTTCCCGGCGACGTTTCGTTTTAGGATACTGCTTTGAAATACTTCCCCTGTGTAATAAAATAGGTTTCTCTTTCCAAGTTGGCAGTGAGCCAACATAGTTATTTATTAAACTGTGTACTTATGTTTAAACGTAAGTTGTCACCAATTTTTTTATGGGTTAGGAAGGCAAACGAGCGGGCGTGTCACCTGATGGAAAGCAATCAACGCCGCCCTTAGACATCCGCAGCGCCATAGATAGTGCGAAAGCGTTGCCGACCTTTAAGGATAGTGTCATTATGGGATAATTACTAACCATAGCGATTGTTAACTATTTTGCATGCAGAGGTACGGCGCTTTAGTACCAGGGGGAGCCCGATCCCGCGACGGTCGGCACACTTGCGACTAAGCTCGCTCCTAGCCACGCATCCTTTGGCACGGAAGACCGTAGATTGTCAGAGAGGAAGGGAAAAGGATAGAGAAGGGATATGATACTACCGCAACGGAAGACGAGGAGTGATACGGTAGTAGCTCGGGAGGCCGGGGTCGCGTACCCGTGTACTAATACCATAAACACCGGACAAGTGGCTAGGCAAAGATACTCCCCGACTAATTTTCAAAAGCATATGCTTAAAAGAATATATATCAACTTATCAAAAATTTTATACGGATTTTATTACTCGTAAGTATATGGAGCACACTGGCCCATTTTTATTGATATAGAGTGTTACTGGAGTTTATCTCGGAACGGAATACGTTACTTCCTTCCTTATTTGTCTAAAAAGTGACGTGGACTGTGTGGAGGGTAGTCGAGTGAGTTTATTTGGTTTAGTTTTCTATTTCGCAGGGTATATCGCGTCGTGTAAATGAGAAAGGGTCGCTAGCGCTGCATTTGTCATGTTTCTGCGAATGTTTGTCGAAGATTTATGGTGCTGTGTGGTTAGGGTGAAAAATTACGTCACGCAAGAAATTGATTCTTTTAGAGTTTTATATATTTGTGTATTAAATAGTTTATTTTCTATTGTTATTTACTAGTATAGAATTATGAAACAATATTACATTAAAAAAAACGTTAAAAGTTTTAAACTATTGAAGATTTATAGGAATTTCAGATGTTTTTTTTAACAGCCCATATATGTCCGACTGCTGAACACGGGCCTCTCCATTTCTGGAGGAACGGACGTTAACCCACCACGCTTGTCCAATGCGGATTGGCGGAGTTACCAGACTCGGAATAAATATTTGTAATCCATACATATATTTATTCCGATGCGGGGATCGAATTCGCGACCATTGACTGCGCAGAAGGAGAGCCCCGCCGCTGAGCCAATTGCTCTCAGATCTCTCAAAATGTGAATATCTATGATTTACACGTATTTTTTTTTTATTTTTACACTAATTCATAGACATTATTTTAGATGTTAATATCTATGAATTAGAGTGAAAAAACAATAGCTTGCAAAGACGTTAGCGGTTTTTGTTAATTTCCCTCAGAAATAGGGTACATGCTCAACTTGGTAACTTAATTATCATCGTTACTTAACGGTTGTCTTCCGTACAGTCTACTATACCTGATGATGCCTCGTATTGAGGCGAAACACGTGTCGTGTACATTGTGGAGAAGTGATAGTGTGTGTGGTGTTGTTGATCGTGGTTGGGAGGTGGAGAGTTGCTGACGGCCGTTTTTCAGTAAGATTTAGTTTAAATTCTTCGTAAATCCATTTTTTCCAGTAAAAAAACACACATTATTATATTTCTTTTTTTTGTTTACTTATCGCGGATCTTAGCTAAGTAGAAATTCTGATCGTTCACCACTAAGAAAAAAATCTTCAACTGAAATAAGCAAGCCTGTTGTAACAATTTAATTTAATATATTATTTGCATACAAAAAAATAATAAATAATAATGTGAATCCTTTATTCACAATACGTAATGAAATTTTCTTTTTGTCCTCGGCTTGGTTAGTATTTGTATTTGTTTTATAGCAGGGTAGGCAAACGAACATGCCGATCTGCCTAGTGATTAGTGATCACAGCCGCTCATAGACATCCGCAAGGCCGTAGGCATTTCAAATGCGTTGCCGGTATTTCGCGAGCACATACACTCATCTTTTGAATGACCATATATCGTATTTACGCGGGAACATCCTGTATATTTTTAAAAATAATTAAAATAGTATAAATAATCCAGACTAAATATCATTAATATATTCATTATTTATAACCAAAATCGTGTGATTAGTCGGCGTAGACCTTTCGTAGCGAGACGTATTTGCCCACAAAAGCCACACTCCCAGATACGTAAATTAGCAACCTCCCCATCAATTGATGTAACCGAACCGAATAGTCTGACAGCTGACATCTACAACGAGCGTAGAGCAGGCGATAAAGCCATATCCGTCAGGTTAATTAAAATCTATCGTGTTTTTACCTATTGTAGTAGTATCACAACAATATTTTTCGATCGTGTTGTTATCGATTGACTATTAAATTATGATATATCTCGATACCGATCTAATAGTTAATTACCTCCTGTACAATCAATCAATCAACAGCCTGCGGCAGTCCACTGCTGAACTTAGGCCTCCCCTATGAAGCGCCATCTAGACCGATCTTCGGCTATCACGCATCCAGTTTCTGCCAGCCGTATTTTCTCATACGTTATGAAATTCTATTAATGTCACATCAGTAACGCTGAAGACTTTTAGCAGTTTGTGGTATTTATCAATTATGGAGTTAAGGATGACGAAGACATGTTTACAATCATTAAAGTGATATCAATTATTTTGACCACGAAATTATTGATTGGCTTCTGACAAAATAATTGAGCAAAATACGAATTTGAAACTTAAAAGTGAGTTGTATAATGTGTTATATAATATTTGGCTTTATTTTATTTGACGACCAATTGGCTCAGTGGCAGGGCCCTCCGCCCGCGGAGTCAATGGTCGCGGGTTCGATTCCCGCATCGGAATAAATATTTATATGGATTTATAAATGTTTATTCCGCGTCTGGTAAGCCCCCCAATGCGCATTTCCTTTCCTGCCCCTTCCTTTCTTCTCTATCCTTTCCCTTCCTCTCCGCCAATCCAATTGGTCTGCCGTGCCAATGGATGTGCGAGCCTAGTCGAAAGCGTGCCGATCGTCCCGGGGTCGGGCTCCCCCGGGGACTATGGTGCCTTACCTCAGCATGCAGGGCTCTGCTGGGGCTGACCTCCATCCTCCCTTGCGGCTCGTGGGATTCACTAAGACGAATTTAATATATCTAATTTGTCGAAAAATGATGGCGACGTGGTTCGCCACCCGTCACGTCCTGATTCTCACGAGGGCGAAAAGCGACCAATGACGAGCCGTTTCGCTGCGATGAATGGCAGCGGATGGAGCTTTGGGTCTCTGCCAACCCCTGGGGGGGATAGGCGTGAAAATATAATAATAATATAATATTTGATCATGTATTTTGGGATCAAAATAAATGTTTAATCCTCTTCGAAAAACTTTTTTCAATTATTATTATTTAATAATTACTCCAATTATTTATTTAATTTTTTTTATTTTATAATAATATATTTTATTTTAATATAAGAAATTTTATTTTGTCTTATTTTTAGTTTATTTTTATGAATAAAAGTATTTGCCTTTTTAAAAAGACTACTTTTAATATAATATAGTTTTAACAGATATTTCAACGTAATACAAACACCACATTAGTATTATATATTGATAGCGTTTACCAAATCCTACATTTAAAAATAAAATCCTAGAAGAAATATATACCTTTAAACGATTTCAAATACATAATGGGATGTTATTTGTTAAATTTTCCGTATCTCCACGTAGATCCGCTACGGTGTAGCGGCTATCAATAGCTACTCCTGACAGAACGATAGTGTACGCGCGACAGTAAATTGTGGCCTTGTTAGCGCCATGTGCTTCTGCTACGATAGAATTCAGGCTAATTTAAAAATATAGCGGCAATGGATCTCAATTTTATAGTGTTATAATTTTTTCTCTACTAATATTTTTATGCTATATTTAGCATCAGCGTGTAATAATCGTTTGCTAGATAGAACTAAAAAATATCTTCGGCTCGCACCCAGTTTCTACTCTGAACAAGAATGCTACTGGACGAAGCGCGATAGCTTTTTTGACAAAATATTCGTCGGCAGTGTGGCTCTATCACTTCAAAATACTATTTCCCGTTCTATCGCGACATTAAAGTATCAATAACATTAAAATAATAATCATAATAGCCTTAAGCATACACTTAATTTAATTAGTAAACCTAAATTAATTACTTAATTTATTATTTTTTTAAATTTGTTAAAAAAATGGGGCGACGTGGTTCGCCACCCGTCTCGTCCTGATTCCCATGAGGGCGAGACGCGACTAACGGAGAGCCGTTTCGATACCATGAATGTGAGAGGAAGGATGGATGAGTATGGAGGAAGCAAGGAAGGTGTGCCGTGATCGTAGCGGATGGAGATCTGTGGTCTCTGCCTACCCCTACGAGAGACAGGCGTGATGATATATATGTATGTATGTATAAACTTAAAAATTTAATTTTTGATTGACTTACAAATTTTATTTATGATCTTTTTCTTCCTTTTAAAACTATTTATGATCTCAGGAACCATTAATTTTAGAATCCTAATGCCATAAAAGTTTTTAAATGTCGGGAATTTTAAGGATTTTATTGCTCATATAAAATACGTCAATGTAAATTATACAGATGTCAAAAATTATTGCATATAAATAATTTGTCTCACAGCCCTATGATCAATAGAAAATTTTGTTGAAACAGATAGTTTTTGAGTGATCAGATCTGCTGGCTGGTTTTCATTTGGCGGTTTTGCTATGTTTTCACTTTTTTGCATCGATGTAATACGTGTAGAGTATAATAAAATATTTATAATACGAAATAATAACGTACATAAATTCAAGTAAGCAACGGAAAAATAATATTAAAGGAAAACAGTGTTAAGTCTGTTTGATAAATAAATCAAAGTGAGACTGTTCCCCGTACTTATTGTGCCGGAGATGAGAAAACCCGCCTCTAAAAGGATTTATATCTTTCAGATCAGTAATAGTGTTTGATGTTAGCGGGATCTATTCATAACCTCAAACTGAATAAATGATTGTGAATTTGCGTCTCGCCATCCCGTCCTCGGCTCGGATCGGCTACATCTGTCGCGGACGACGCGTAATGTACATTTAATCTCGGAACCACTTCAAAATCTGCCAAAATGCTTTATTGCTCCCGCGAACAAGTTTCCCAGTCGGCTCTCGCTGCCCGAGATAAAACTTTACAAGGCATAATGAATCTTAATCGGTGCGTCAATTTCCAAATTTGTTCGCCGAGTTTTGTTTTAAAATAAAACTTGGATTTATCTCGTTGCTCGGAATTAATTTTGCCTTTTGTTATTGCTTAATCGGCTACCTGTCTCTCTTTTTTTTTTAATTTTGTCCCTTCCTTTGCGACGATTTGGTGCTGTATTGTGTGAAATTGCTAATGGGCGAGGCGGGACTGGTCTTTTCGTATTTCCCGTTCCGTCGCGACTTCATTACACGATTCGCATACGACATTATCTTCGGTATTTTACTGTAAGTCTTCAGCCAGTGTGTTCTATAGCAAACACACACCACCACTCTTCCACAATGTACGCGACACGCGTTTCGCCTCAACACGAGGCATCATCAGGTATAGTGGACTCTACGGAATACAACCGTTAAGTTGACTTAACGGTTGTGTGGTGGTGTGTGTTTTGTGTTGGTGTTGGTATTGTTGTCAGTGGCCGTCAGCAACTCTCCACCCACCAACCACTACGGTGGAAGACACGGATTTTTCGGTTGTCTTCCATAGAGACTACTATACCTGAAGATGCCTTGTGTTGGGGCGAAACGTTACGTGCGATAAGTGACGAACAACTAGGTTGTAGGCTGTTGCTTACGGAGTTAATGGTCGCGGGTTCGAGCGGAATAAATATATGTATGGCCTACATATATTTATTCCGAGTCTGGTAACGCCATCAATCCGCATTAGACAAGCGTGGTGGGTTAATGTTCATTCCTCCAGAATTGGACATTAACCTGTGCCCAACAGTGCGACATATGTGGGCTGTGGAGAAGAGTGCACTAAATAAAAAAACTATACTATCGATAATGTTAAGTCTCACAGAATAACTGTCTATAGACATTAGGATTAGACAAACTTTTAATCCTAATATCCTGTCCTAGGAAATGAAGTTTAAGTTCGGAGCATCTGGCCTGTAAGCGAAACCGGACTTAAGTCCTGCAAGGAAGCTCTACTGCGAGATTGAGGGTGGAATTAAATCTGACACAATGGATAATAAACTCTAGTTATAAACTCTGTTATATTGTGAGACGTTTATTGTATGAAAAATTCATATTTCAATATTAATGATATATCAAAAATACGAAAATATATGTATTTATTATTAAAAAAACTCTCAAAGGCCGGCAACAGTTCATAAACATCCGCAATGCCAGTAATGCGGATGTTTATGAGCGACGATAATTGCTTTCCATCAGGTAACACGCTACACAGAAGTATATCACTAGAATCTTTGAAAAAAATAGTAGTCGAATAATTTGTTTAAGATGAAGAATTTCTTTGGTCGACCATGATTCGAACCGAGGTTGAGAAAGGGATGCTTAGATGGTTTGGGCACATAGAGACGATGGATGAAAGACGTTTAATAAAAAAAAATTAAGTCGCAGATGTGGATAGAATGGTCGGTATGGAAAGACCAAGGTGAACATACCTTGACCAAATTGCTGAACTTCTTAAAAAAGGCTAGGTGAAAATGTAGATGAAGCAAAGAAAGTGTGCCGAGATCGTAGCAGATGGAGATCTTTGGTTTCTGCCTACCCCCACGGGAAACAGGCGTGACGATATGTATGTGTGAACCGCGTGGGTTCGCAACAATAACATGTTGTCCGCCTTGAGCCTAGGCCTTGGGTACTTTGATCCAGGGTTACTTAAAGGGGATGCAGTGGCAGAATAAGTTAATAAGTAAAATAATCAGTAAACGCATGCTCAGTGATTATTTTCTGTCAATAATCAAAGAACATCCTGCCTTCTCTTCACCCACATGGTTTCAACAAGATCACGTACGTGGTTTCAATAAGCCGTTTCGGTGATACCCCCTAGTCACCCAGGTCGATCGAAAACATCGGCGGTGAGGTTAACAGCATACCAGCGACACTACTTCAGCGAGTGGCACACGATACTGTGGCTAGATTTTAAAAGTGCGCCCGACGCATATATATACATATCGTCACGCCTGTTTGCCGTACCACCGGACCACAGATCTCCATCCGCTACGATCCCGGCACACCTTCCTTGCTTCCTCCAAACTC
This sequence comes from Baronia brevicornis, assembly GCA_031353405.1. Classification (NCBI taxonomy): domain Eukaryota; kingdom Metazoa; phylum Arthropoda; class Insecta; order Lepidoptera; family Papilionidae; genus Baronia; species Baronia brevicornis. Next base: position 52,336 of record JASFAT010001006.1, on the reverse strand, counting down.
ATCCATCCTTCCTCTCACATTCATTGTAGCAAAATGGCTCTCCCTTAGTCGCTTTTCGCCCTCGTGGGTATCAGGGCGTGACGGGTGGCGAACCACGTTGCCGTCATTTTTTAACAAATTACAGAAGATTTTTTAAAATAAAATAAAACCTGCACTCTCTTCTTTATAAAAGTTATTGAATTTAATTATGAACAATATTGTGTAGTTTTTTTATTATAATATTTATGTTCCATAACCTAATTCTATCACCGGACATCGTGTATGTTTGCTATAAGATGCAATCCTCTCTCCAGCACTCGTCTACTCTGACGCTCGTCGGTTTTCCGACAAACGAGACCGGCCAATTGCCACTTCAGTTTGTAAAGTCGAACAGCTATGTCGATAACTTCGATTCTTCACGTAGACTTGACTGTAACTTTGCTTTATATATTGTATAATAGTATAAAATTTTATAATAATAATGATAAACGATATTTTTCCTTCAGATAACAAAGTGATATCAATATATCGATATGAGCTTGCGGCAGTTCACTGCTGTCTAGATTCTTTTTGGAATAGGAAGGCAAACGAGCAGGCGTGTCACCTGAAGGAATGCAATCAACGCCGTCCTAAGACGTCCGCAACACCATAGGCAGTGCGGAAGCGTTGCCGACCTTTAAGGAAAGTGTCATTATGGGAGTGGGAATAGTAGGGGGAGGGTGTTAAGCCTCCGGCACTCGGCCGCTCACCGTACGAAGCGCAGTAGATAAGCTACCACTCAAACGCCGGTTTTCGCGAGAGTGTGGTACTTCCCCAGGCGAGCCGGCCCATTCATGCTACAGACAAATTTTAAGCCATTCCTGACAAAGTATTCGTCTGCATCGTGGCTCTACCACTATTAAAACACACAGGTAACACAACACACTGTAAAGTAATTCGCTTTATAACTTTATGAGGGTGGGTTTCTCACGGAGCTTTACGGTTATGACGTTATTTACTGAGAACTATTTTTGTTAATTATTTTAACACTGAATTGTGGAGTTCACTACATATATTTTGAATCAAATCCTAACTTTGTGGAGAGTTAAAACTTTGATTAGCTAAGATCCGCGATAAGTAAACAACAATAGAAAATTAATAATGTGTGTTTTCCTGCTGTCTACTATATCTGAAGATGCCTCGTGTTGAGGCGAAACACGTGTCATTTTCAAGGTGGAAAAGTGGTAGTGTGTGTTTGGTGTTGTGTATAGTGATTGGTGGGTGGAGAGTTGCTGACGGCCATTTTTCGGTAAGAGTTAGTTTAAGTTCCCTGTAAATCTACACATAATTAATTTTCTATTGTTGTTTACTTGTCGCGGATCATAACTAAGTAAAAGTTTTATCTGTCCACATAGTAATGTATTTTCGCAAAGTAAAGCGTGACTCCATTAATCAAATCCTAACTTAAGAATGTAATGTTTTTTGCTTTAGACTGTCTAGGTAAAATAATAGCCTGATAAATATAATGATCTGACTATATAAATTCGCCATGTATAATTTGTGCGCAAAAGTAAAACAAATAGTATATAATTATTACAGTTATAATAACACGTATTTAACGGAACAGTAGACTTTAACAGAGACGGTTTACATGCCATAATAACTGCAGTAGTTAACAAACTACGGAATTAACAACCATCCCCAAAGCGACTGGGGTACGAGTTTCGCGAACAAGGATTTTATACTAATATGTTGTTTACGGAATATTAACACGTGAAATGTGTTTAAATTACATACATACATACATACGTTTCTTGCATGGGTATGCAGAGAATACATATCTCTATCTGCTACGATCTTGGCACACTCTCTTTGCTTCATTCACAAAACGATGTTCTCCGAGAATATTTTCGGTTTTCCGACAATTGTTGGAGTAGACGAGTGCTGGAGTGGAGATCGCGTCTCGGCAAATGTAGTGTGACACTTTGTGAGGGAGGAAGTGGAGGGTGAGGGAGTTGGGGAGGAGGTTGGGAAGGGGACTCCGAGACTCAACCGTTCACCGGACGAAGCGCTTTAGCTATCCCGGGCGAGCCGGCCCATTCTTGCTACAGACAAATAGTATGCCATTCTTGACAACATATTCGTCTGCAGCCTGGCTTTACTAATTCAAAAAATTTCATTGATATCAAGATGTCAACAAATTCCATTGTGCATTTTTAAATATCTCTGTTACTAATTTTTCAACCTTAATTGTGATAAAATTGATGGAGTCAGGCGTTACTTTGCGGAAATCCATTACAAAGATGGACAGTCGAACTTACTTAGCTAAGTAATTGCTTTGTGTTCGCGGATCTTAGCGAAGCAAGTTTGAATGTCCATATATCTTAATTGTGTATATATGTATCCTATCCTACTAATATCATAAATGCGAATGTTTGTGAGTATGGATGTATGTTTGTTACTCTTTTTATTAAAAATGATCTGGCACGAACTTAATATGGCAGACCAAATTCCACGCGAGCGAAGCTGCGGGCAAAAGCTAGTGTATGTATATTGAGAAGTTAATATTAAGGTTCGTTATAAGAGGGAAATCAATATGAAACAACTTTTGTCAGTTCTATCAAAACTCTAAATCGGTACATGCTCCAATAATCCGCCCGACGCCATCATAAGCGTGCAATCTTTAGCGAGGATTAGGCGGGACCGCAGTCTCTAGAGCGATTCGCTCAAATCCTTTAAATCGGGGAAGTTTCGGGGCATCGGTCGGTCAATGGGGATAGTGGCTCGGATCTGCCGTCAACTCTTCTCATTAATTTGATTAAGAGAACCCTCTACTTGTGTATACGTATAACATATATTCGGTGTATTGATTATATTCATTTATTATTGTAATTTAGACGTACATAACGTACATATATACATACATATCGTCACGCCTGTCTCTCGTAGAGGTAGGCAAAGACCACAGATCTCCATCCACTACGATCCACTGAGATGCCGCGTATATTTGTAATCAACCTACCAATATATTGTGTGTCGGAAAATGATTCTGACATCAGAAGTCAAACTCAAATTTTATTAATTATTTCAAATGAATATCGGGCATAGGTACCAACTAGGGAAAGAGATATTGTCACTGAGACAGTGGTAATCAAAACGGGTCTTCCACACCACACGCGTTTTTGGGTGGTGTGAGAATGAGCCTCGGGGGTAAGCCCCACACGTGCCGATACAATGGCGTAGTCCCTTTTATTCTCTTGAAATATGGTGGGGCTGAAGTACGGATGGTGACGTCCGATGCACTTTTCACTAGCGCATGATATCGCCATCTCTTTTTCACATTAGAAATCATATATTTATAATTCAAAATTAAACCTTACATATAATAAAAACCATACACAACAATAAAAACAATACGTGACAATACTTATACTGCTGCAATATGATTGTTATGGCATGATATGATGTGTTATTACATGATATGATGTGTTATTACATGATATGATGTGTTATTACATGATATGATGTGTTATTACATGATATGATATGTTATTACATGATATGATATGTTATTACATGATATGATATGTTATGACATGATATGACATGTTTTGCTAATTATTATTATTATTAAATAAATACCCTTGGAATTTTTTAACGTAAAACCAATCGCTATCGCTTCCATAAAAATATATTTGTAATTGTACAATATAATATATACGTTATGACGAATTTTAATACACCTAATTTGTTAAAAATGACGGCGAAATGGTTCGCCACCCGTCACGTTCTGATTTCCACGAGGGCGAGAAGCGATTAACGGAGAGCCATTTTGCTACGATGAATGTGAGAGGAAAGATGGATGAGTGTGGAGGAAGCAAAGAAGGTGTGCCGGGATCGTAGCGGATGGAGATCTGTGGTCTCTGCCTACCCCTACGGGAGACAGGCGTGACGATATGTATGTATTATGTATGTAAATATTAGATTAGATTAGTTTAAGTTTATTTTATACTATTGTACATAATAAGTTTAGAGTTTGTACAGTAATACCCCGACTTACGCTACCTCGACATACGCGAATTCAGAGTTAAACGATTTTTTAATTTTCAGGGTATTATTCTATATAGATTTTTGTTCACGTCTTAATAAATGGAAATACTTATGATTTTGCAAGTGTAGGTATACTTTTTAATATATATTTTAAACAAAACCATATAATGCATGCATATTGAGTACAAAGCTAAAAAAAAATAATTTTCACCATACACAATGTGTCACCAGCCCACACCAAATAATTTTTTGTATAACCCTTTTATTTTAATTAATCTTTTACCCTTACATTTAATTAAGCTTTTTATTTAATACCCAGGTATTTCTGTAATTAGATATATAAGTGAATCTGAATAAAAGACTATATTTATTCATCCATTGTTTTGTTGAAAAAAATATTGTGTACGTTGATTGCATCTCTTTAAAATAAAATAAAAATGAACGTGCGAAGCTGACACTTTGAATAAAATCATAGGTTGTGGAATGTACGGTATGAAGTTGTTCGTCGTTGCAATTATTGTTGGGAGCGAGCGAGTATCGCGTTATAATACGGCAACTTTAATTCGAGTGCGACGAACATAAAGGCCCCCTCGCGTCCCGCACAGTGTGGAATGGCGAAAGTTGGCTTGTTTATTTCCACTTTGGAGGTGCGAAGGCACGCAAATGGGAGGTGTGATATACCGTCTGACTTATTGCCGCGGAGCGACGCTCCGTGTGCCCTTGTTATGGCGACTGTTTACGATTTATATGTATAGAAAAATGCTCTGTTACAGCGGCTCTCAACATTTTTAACTGAGCGACGCACTAAAAACCTCATTAAAAAGTCTTGACACCCTTATATTATTACATACAAATTTTTTGATACTTGAAGTGAAGGTAGGTTATAGTTATACCAAGCCAGCGGTTCTCAAACTTTTTTACTCAGCGACGCACTAACAAACACTTTAAAAAGTCGCGACGCCCTTATATACATGAAAAATTTTTGATACTTGAAGTGAAGGTAGGTTATAATTATACCAAGCCAGCGGTTCTCAAACTTTTTTACTCAGCGACGCACTAACAAACTCTTTAAAAAGTCTCGACGCCCTTATATACATGAAAAATTTTTGATACTTGAAGTGAAGGTAGGTTATAGTTATACCAAGCCAGCGGTTCTCAAACTTTTTTACTCAGCGACGCACTAACAAACTCTTTAAAAAGTCTCGACGCCTTTATATACATGAAAAATTTTTGATACTCGAAGTGTAGGTAGGTTATAGTTATACCAAGCCAGCGGTTCTCAAACTTTTTTACTCAGCGACGCACTAACATGCTTTTTAAAAAGTCGCGACACGTTTATATTCTTACATACAACATTTTTGATACTTGAAGTGAAGGTGGGTTATAATTACACCAAACCAGCGTTTCTCAATCTTTTTTACTTAGCGAGCACTTATATACTTACATGCAAAATTTTTGATAGTTGAAGTATAGTTACAATTATTAAATTATACATCATTAATCCAGTAACTTATATTTATTTATTCCGTATATAGTTATATATTATATTTATATTAGTATGTTAGTTTTCAACGATTAAACGATCAAAGCTTATTTAGCTAAGCTTAGCTAAGATCGGCCAAAACAAATCAGAAACAATAATCTGTGTATACGAAGAAAAGTATAATGACAGAATTACTAGCCTAATTCTTACCGAAGTAACGACCATCAAAAAAATCTTGCGTCATTTCACTGTCGTCCATAAAGTTAAACACACACTACTACTTTTCCACAATGTACTCGACACGTGTTTCGCTTAAACACGAAGCATCTATGAGTATAGCAGATTTAATGGAATACAATCAATGATTAACATATTAAGTATACATTTATCTGTATCAGTAAACTAAAATATACTTATTATGTATCATTGGAGGTAAATTCTAGCAGATTTCGTGTTCATTATCATCAATAGCCTGCACCTAAACTTTATCGAATCCCGGGAAGAATTGTCCATAAATGGGATGCTGGTTATGACGAATGAGCTATTATCTCATTATCACTAATCTGGATGTTATCAATAATGCTTGTTAGTGGTGGAGCCAAGCTGCAGACGAATACCTTGTCAAATATGGCATATTATTTGTGTGTAACATGAACGGACCGGCTCGCCCGCAGATAACCGGCGTCTGAGTGGTAGCTTAGCTACCGTGCTTAATCCGGTGAACGGTTGAGACCCGGAGGCCCAACCCCCCTCCCCTCTACCCATTCTCCCATAATGACTTTTCCTTAAAGGCCTTGCAAGGTTTCTGCATTGCCTATAGCACTGCGAGTGTCTATGGGCGGCGTTGATTGCTTTCCATCAAATGACACGCCTTTTCGTTTGGCTTTCTATCCCATAGAAAAAAAATAGATTTCATTTTAAAATGCACATATCATCAACTGGTCATCATTTCAACATCCAAAAGCACCATAATGTTGCGGCCTCTTTGTAACCCATTCGATTTATTTATAACACAAATTAGATCACAGAATACTTCCACAAGTCTTGAGAGTAAAGTTTCTGTATACTGTTCCATCGTCTACAGTATTTCGATAAGTCAATACGGACTCCATTGTACTTTATTACAGTTCCATTCGGGTTTTAATTAATTGTCAGGCCCGTTTGATTGAAACGCTTTAGAAACTTGTTAGATATTGTTTGTACAGGTTTATGCGCCTACCTCCAACGATTGTAGGCGTTCGTGTTTTGTATTGACATTGCTTGAAAACTTGGTTTGCGTCATTCGTTTCTTGGCTATCTAATTAAATTACATTCTATAAATCCAAGTGATACTTATATCTAAATAATTATAAGTTATATTAATTATTAATTTTGTCAAAAAGTAAATTATGGATTCATTTTTTAAATTGTGCAAGAGATGAAGAAAACATGACAATCTTTTATAAATTTTTATTATACAAATAAGCCATCTCACGAGGAGGAATATATATTCCTAATAATGTGTGTCTTTTACTGAAAAAAGCGTATTCACAGAGAACTTTTCCACAATGTACATGAAGTTGTTGGTATTGGTCACTGACACCATTCGACATCGGGAAGTAGAGAGTAGCTGATGGCCTCTTAAAAACACATTATTATTTTACTTCTTTTGTTTGCCTATCGTGGATTTTAGCCAAATAAGAATTCTGACTATTAATGGAGTCAGGCGTTACTTTGCGGAAATCCATCACTATATGGACAGTCAAAAGTTTTACTTAGCTAAGATCCGCGACAAGCAAAACAATAACAGAAAATTAATAATGTGTGTTTTTCCGTTGGGTTTAGTGGATTTATTTGGAACTTAAACCAAAAACTTACCGAAAATCGGCCATCAACTCTCCACCCACCAACCACTTCACACAACACCAAACACACATTATCACTTTTCCATCTTGTAAACGACACGTGTTTCGCCCCAACACGAGGCATCTTCAGGTACAGTAGACAACCGAAAAGTGCCGGAAACCGGATCTTAGCTAAGTAAAACTTTTGACTGTCCTTATAGTGATGGATTTCCGCAAAGTAACGCCGGACTCCATTAATAATTTAGTTCTCTCTTAAAAACACATTATTATTTTACTTCTTTTGTTTGCCTATCGTAGATTTTAGCCAAATAAGAATTCTGACTGTCCACGTAATAATGGATTTCGGCAAAGTAACACCTGACTATTAATCATTAATACATTTCAAATCTCAATAAAAATGACATATTATAATTGTCTATTGAATTGATGAAGATTGATGAATTGATATCTAGCAATGTGTTGATGTTACTAGAATTATTGTTGGTTAATAAGCAATACTAGCTCAGTTGGAATGGGTATTCCAACTAAGCTGATAATGCTTGTACTAGAACGATCACACAATAATGGGTCCGATGGTAGTATCGAATCTACATCCTCAGACAGTATATCATAGATAGAAATATAAGCGTACCAATTAAGTAATTCCTTTACTACGGAACGGAAGACAACATTACTTAACGAATGTCTCCCGTAGAGCCTACTATACTTGATGATGCCTCGTGTTGAGGCGAAACACGTGTCGTGTGCAATGTGGAAAAATGATAGTGTGTGTTTAGTGTTGTTTGTTGATAGTAGTTTAAGTGGTGGAGAGTTGCTAACAGCCAGTTTTTCGGTAAAATTTAGTTGAAGTTCCCCGTAAATCCACTTCTTCCAGTAGAAAACGCATATTAATATTTTTCTGTTTTTGTTTGCTTGTCGCGGATCTTGACTAAGTAAAAGTTCTGACTGTCCACTTATATAATATTTTGATATTACTAGACTTCTTGTTAGTTGACAAGAAATACTAGCTTAGTTGGAATGGGTATTCCAACTAAGCTAATAGAGCTTGGAACCAACTTGGGCTAGAAACATTTGGGTCACATCGATAGTCCTATGGGACTATCGAATCAACGTTCTTAGATGGTATGTCGTAGATAAAATAGTAATCCTTAGCGAATGAGCTATATAATAATTACTAGTTATTAAATATTTACAAAATGTTAATTTATAATCAAGTGTTTATGTGATTGTGATACTGGCCTTTTGGTCAGTAAATATTATGTGATGAAATTATGAACGATATGTGTATATATGTGTTTATATAATATATGGCTTAGTGAATTGGTAATTTTCGATTTTGTTAACATTTATAGTAAGTATAAATTATAATGGGAATATTGATATCCCCAGTGAAATAATTTGAGAACGTTTGAAGTATTATCAAGATAACGTTATTTGATTTAGAGTATTACTGGTACCTGATTCTGCAGACCGTCATGAACGCGCGCGAGCGAGATGCCAATGCTTCGCCCACGTGTGTTGGAGCAGGACAGCAATGAAAACTATACGACACGCTTAAAGTTCATCCAAGCCTAATCAGCACATATGCTCGCCAAGCATCATTTGAAATTGAGCTTTATTTACATTAACATTGATGGGTTTCCGATTATTTTTTTGAATGTGGGTCCATGAGGGCCAGGAGTTGACTGGCGTGCGGCAGGCGCGTCAGCAACAGGCGGTCGGGAAGGCGGAGCTAAATCCGGCCGCGATTGCGCAGAAGCCTGCCGTTGTCATAGCAACGCCTCCACCAAATGTTTGTGATAACGCTCCACGTCCATGGCGGATGGAAGGAACTTCTTGATTGACGTGATTCTCTATAATTGTGTTTGGGTATCGTGTAGGCTTTTAAAAAATTTGATGTTAAAGCACTTTGTAAAATGGACAACCCTAACATTTAAAATTCAATTACAAATTTTTATAAGTTCATATTATGTACACCCCTAGCGTCACTAGCCATATAAATACTTTAAACTCGTTTTATGAGTTGAAACTATTTTGTCATTCGATGAAGCGACATATACAGTATGAGACTAAAGATGCAGTATAAGAGACGAAAGATCACACGATGATGCAGTATAAGAGAAATAATATAAATTTCAAATTCTTTATTTTCTCGAGAAATTACATTTTATTTGGCAAACGTCAAAGCGCTAACAGTCAAGCTTTTACCACCAATCGTTATGAGGTTCTTCTGGAGAAAGAAGAAACGGTGAAAGAAATTCCACAGGTATCCTCTTTTTGGTTTTTTTTTTCGTTATATAGAACAGGCGACACTATTGCCTGTTCTATATTACGAAAGACGTATATATGACAAGGTAGTCTTTTGCAAAAGAGTAGTACTTCCTTCAATAAGCAAGCCATCTATGCTGCAAATAAAAAATTGTTATTTTTTTCACGTTGACACGCCCGCTCGTTTGCCTTCCTATCCCATAAAAACCCATGTGCGTGAAGTGAAGGCAAGATGTTCTCGCAATATTGACAGATATTAATCAGTAAGCATGCGTTCCCAGGCGCTGGATTGGACTTTTCAAGGGAAAAGGAAGCTAACCCAACTCAAACACACCTGGAAGCGCTCCGTAGAGGCAGAGATGAAATCTATCGGGTTGACGTGGCCTGATGCGAAGCGCGTCGCTCAAGACCGATCGCAATGGAGAAGTACTGTGGACGCCCTTTTTCGCATCTCGGGGACATAGGACCATAAAGAAGAAAGAAGAAGATGTTTTTCACTGATAATTCGACCTAAAACCTAATTATGCTACAGGATAGCCAATAAAAAAGAGGAGCGTCATAGGATACTTGGTAGATGTGAAACATTGACAACGGCTCCATCTCTACCGTATGCTCACGGCCACGTGTGTGACCTTGTATATATATAGTCGAGTGGAGGAGAGCGTAGCCTGAATCGAGATGACGTCTCAATCTTCGATTACACTCCCATAAGATAAGATCCAGATCCCGATAAGAAATTTCACATCAACAAATCTGTCTTGAAAAATAGAATAGTATAAGAAGTACAGCGATAAAATTACCAACTATTCATGTAATTTAAATACTGGAATCTTTATCGCTGGTAAAACTCATGGAATATAGATTGCAATCAAAACTTGGGACATAAAGCCTTTTAACGCTTCATTCGGAGACCGTACACGTCAACGTGATCGGGGCATCGCTGCAGTTTAAGTAGCAAAAGAGTTTATCGTCCAACTTGTATCGTAACTGAACTTCAGACTGCACTTTTAGAGTTCACGTCTTTTAAAGTGCTGTTAGCCTTTATTTAATATAATTAAATTTATCTCGTTTTTATTGAGGTTCCTCACCTGGGTCACGACTGTCTCCCGTGGGAGTAGGCAGAGACTATAGATCTCCATCTGCTACGAACTCGGCATACTTCTCTTGCTTCCTCCACACTCATTATTCTCCTCATGCAAGCCCGCCTATTAAGAGTACTCTTGGCCTAGCCTTTCGTAAAAACATCAGCAATTTGGTCAAGGTGCGTTTTCCGTAGTCTTTCCCCATCGACCCTTCCATTCACATTCGCTACGTAAATTTCTTTTGCCAGTCGTCTTTCATCCATCCTCTCTATATGTCCAAACCATCTAAGCATCCCTTTCTCAAATTTTGTCATGACATCTTCTTTTACTCCACATAGCTTTCTTATTCTATCATTCAAAGTTACACCACACATACTCGTTAATGCTCTCATTTTCACCGCATTCAGTCTGCTTTCATGACACTTCTGCGAAACCCAAGTTTCACTACCGTATGTTAGAGTCGGAAGAAGCACCCCCTGATGAACCCACCTAGTTTCCAAATTGATTCGGACGCAACAATAACATCGTTGGAAAGGATCGACTTGCGGTCCGTAATTTCATATTCATGTTTGATATCCTCCATTAGACTAGAGATGCAAACTATTGTACTTTTAAGCACAAGCATTATCAGGATAGAAAAAATAATTAAAGCCAATTCATACTTTTATATCCAGCTAAATATCTTATATAAGAGATTTTTCTTTATAAGAGATTTTAATCGAACGACCGATTGACTTAGTGGCGGGGGCCTCCGCCTGCGGAGTCAATGGTTGCGGGTTCTATCCCCGCATCGGAATAATAAATATACGTATGGATTACAAATATTGATTCCAAGTCTGGTAACCCCTCCAATCCGCATTTCCTTTCCAGGCCTTTCATTTCTTCTCTTTTCTCTCCCTTCCTCTCCGCTTATCCACGGTTTGCCGTGCCAATGGATGCGTGGTTAAAGGTGAGCTTAGTCGCAAGCGTGCCGACCGTCCCGGGATCGGGCTTCCCCGGGTACTATGATGCCTTACCGCAGCATACAGGGCTGACCTCCATCTTCCCTTGCTCGTGCTGCTCGTGAAATTCACTAAAAGCGAATTTAATATGCATAACTTGCTGAAAGAGAGAGGAGAGATTTTTTCTCCCATATAGAACAAGAATAATTTATTAAATTTAATTAATGAATTAATATGTATATAATAATTTAATATTGGCTCAATGGCGACATTCATTGGCTCAATGGCGACATTCATTGGCTCAATGGCGACATTCATTGGCTCAATAGCGACATACATTGGCTCAATGGCAACATACATTGGCTCAAAGGCGACATACATTGGCTCAATGGCGACATTCATTGGCTCAATGGCGACATTCATTGGCTCAATGGCGACATTCATTGGCTCAATGGCGACATTCATTGGCTCAATGGCGATATTACTGCCTCTCCAGAGTGGGTCTCTGGTTCAAATCCCGAATGTATGTATAGCTTACAGGAATTTATTCCGATTCGATTCCGATTTCCTGCCAATCAGCCGCGGACAAGTGTGGCGACCTAATGTCCATTCCCTCTTCCTTCATTCATCGAAAACGTAGTAAACCACACAATGAAAACTTACCACCACATGCAAAAAAATTAAAATATAAAAATCGTATCTGATCACTAGAAAACAGTCAAGTTTCAACATACAAAATTTTAGAATAGAACAGAATAGAAAAAACTATTTATGACACATTTATTTTACAAAAGCTAAGTCAAAAACCTTAATAAAAACAAAAAGAAAATAATTTTAATCTATGTGTCATAAAATGGTTCTTGCTCAACATATGCCAGGCGTTCAATTGGAGCACCTGGCGCTGGTATTCAGCAAGAACCAACGTGGTCAGATTTTTCTCTTGATCGCATAGCTGTGAGACTTAGATCATTCGATCCAGTATTTTTTTCTGATTCTCGTATGTATTGTAATAAAAAAAAATAATCATGTGTCATTTACAGCGTTTTCGCTTTTTCACATCGACATGTAGTAAATAAAAAAGTTTCAAAGAGTTCGCCTCGTGTTAAGCCCGAGATCATTTGAGACGCGACGGCAGGTAAGGGTGTGCCAACACTCGCTCCGTTGCCAAGTTCGTGCCGGCCTATAAATTACCGAGTCACTTTTACAGCTCGCGATAACGTACGGTGAAACTTTCGAGACTGCAGTACAAGTTATAACTGTAATGAGGTTGTGAAGTTAATTATTTTTTTTGGGGCCGCATTTGGGAAACTTCGTCAGGTCTTCTCGTCGCTCATACCTCAGAGCCTGAAGTCGAAAGTCTTCCAGTGTGTCCTACCTGTACTCTCCTACGGCGCCGAAACGTGGACGCTGACAGTTCGTCTGCTTCACAAGCTCAGAGTCACTCATATACTGAGCAAGAACCATTTTATGACACTCGTTAGATTAAAATTATTTTCTTTTTGTTTTGTGTTTTTATTTGTATATAGAATATTATTAAGGATTTAATTTTAGTAATTGTAAAAAAAATGGTGTAATAAATAAAGTTTTTCTATTCTATTCTATTCTATTCTCATAGGGCTATGCTCGGATTTTCTCTGATAGATATGATTTGGAATGAACAAATCCACCACAGAACTAAAGTCACCGACAAAGCCTTTTGAATTAGCAAACTAAAGTGGCCATGGGCTGCTCACGTTTGTCGGAGATCTGACAATCGTTGGAGCAGACGAGTGCTGGAGTGGAGACCGCGTCTCGGTAAACGTAGTGTGGGACGCCCCCCGGCTAGATGATGCGACGATCTGCGTAGGGCGGCTGGCAGAAACTGGATGCGTGTAGCCGTAGATCGGGCTAGAGGCGCTTCATGGGGGACGCCAATGTCCAGCTGTGGACTGCCGCAGGCTGTTGATGATTGATGAGGTTTCTTTTTTTAAGAAGCGATGGGCAAACGAGGGAACGGGTAACCTTATGGTTAAGAATTTCCACTGTTCATGATTAATAGTCAGGCGTCACCTTGTGGAAATCCATTATAACATAATAATCAGACAGACGGACAGTCAGAAAATTAACTTGGCTAAGATCCACGATAGCCAAACAACAGCAGAGAAATTATAATTTGTTTTTTTTTACTTAACGGTTGTCTTCCATAGAGTCTACTATACATGATGATGCCTTGTCTTGAGGAGAAACATATGTCTTGGTATTTGGTGGAATAGTGGTAGTGTGTGTTTGGTCTTGTTAATGTTGGTGACAGTGGTGAGAAGTGGAGTTGCTGACGACCATTTTTCGGTACAACTTCACCAAATATCGCAAATATATTTTAATTTAATTTGATTTAAATACATTTTTGTGTGTTATTATGAAGGATAGCCTACGCATCTATATAGTACGATTTATTTTAATATGTCTGACTTATGAAATAAGAATTTGATAAAAGGAGGTTTTTATATATCGACGGTCCCGCAGAAGAAAGAAGTAATCGTGAAATCCGAATTATTTGGGAAAATTAAAAAAGTGAACTTTGTAAATAAATCCGCAATTAATCGATGAACGGATTTCATTTATATATGAAAGGATAGCTAATTTTAATAGTAAACAATTTATATCAATTGATTTGAGCTATAATACTACTTAAAATTAATGAAGATATCAGAGCGATGAGGAGTAAGACAAAAGTTGAGAAAGGGATGCTTTGATGGTTTGTGCACATAGAGAGGACGAATGAAAGACGACTGGCAGAAGAAATTTACGTTGCGGATGTGAATGGAAGGGTCGGTAGGGGAAGACCACGGAAAACATACCTTGACCAAATTGCTGAAGTTTTAAATAAATGCCAGGTCAAGAGTACCCTTAACCGGCGAGCTTGCATGAGGAGAATGATGAGTGTGGAGGTAGCAAGGAAAGTATGCCGAGATCGTGGCAGACATGTGATCTATGCCTACCCCTATGGGACAGGCGTAACGATATGTATGTATAATGTAATTAAGGATAAACATAATATCTATATATGATAAAACATTTTTATCCGCATTATCACTTACGACTGTAGTCGTCGGAATCAAGATAAGTTTTTCTTGCAGTAATGTTGCATTACCATATTATTCGTCTTAATATTGTTTAGAATAGTAATGTAATCTTAAATATCAATATCAGCCCGCGGCAGTTCACTGCTGGACATAGGCCTCACCCAAGGCGCGCCACCTAGCCCGGTCTTCGGCTACACGCATCCAGTCTCTGACAGCTGCTCTGCGCAGATCGTCGCACCATCTAGCCGGGAGGCGTCCCACACTACGTTTACCGAGACGCGTTCTCCACTCCAGCACTCGTCGGCTTCAACGATTGTCTAATCTCCGACAAATGTGATCAACCCATTGCCACTTTAGTTTGCTAATTCGAAAACCTATGACGACTTTAGTTCTCTGGCGGATTCGTTCATTCCAAGTCATATCTACCAGAGAATTATCACAATAATGATTATGATGATTTTCATCAAAATATACATATATAGATAAACCCGCTCTGATTTCATCACTTAGCGCTCGTGCGATCCCGGCTGCATTAACTGGATAATCCCAGAGTTCATACTTTCATCTCCTTAATGGATGCAGCGAAACCATTTATTGCTTTCGAATGCTTTTTTACTTTTTTTTTATGTGCACTCTGTTGAAGTGAGATTATTGAGTTACCGTGTGTCGCGCTATAGCCTTTTATTGCTCGGCGCATAAAAGCGTTTCGCTAAATAAACATTGATATAAACCTTCATTTTGATAATGAATATTCGAAAATAAACTCAGTGCGATTGCCGCTAGAGATCATTTCTCTCCAATACTACCATAATTATAATGTAGCGAAAATCTTTAACAAAAGCTGTTGCTTCGAGACAGAAAAAGAATATTCCTGGCACACGGTGGGTGGTATTACTAAGAAACAGTTTCTCTTTCGAAAAACACTTCAAAGAATCAGACAATGAGTACGTTTTATTTAGTGTGTATGAGAACAAGGATATAATGGTTTTTAAGAAACGTTTATTTTTACCGAAATCTATTTCTCTTTTTGAAAATAATAATATTTAATTACCTATATTTTCAAAATTTATTTTGGTAGTGGTAGAGTCTACTACTATACTGTTCTGCACAGACGAATACTTTGTCAAGAATGGCATATTATTTGTCCGTAGCATGAATGGGCCGGCTCGCCCGGGGAAGCACCACACTCCCGCAGAAAACTAGCGTCTGAGTGGTAGCTTAGCTACCGCGCTTCGTCCGTGAGTTCTGGAGGCCAAACACGCCATAATGAGACTTTCCTTAAAGGTCGGCAACGCTTCTTCACTACTTCTGACACTGTTGATGTTTATGGGAGGATGATTTTTTAAACTCGTAGTGGATGACACTTGATGTTAATACATTTTTTTGAAATATCAATTAATTATAAAATTTAATTAATAGTTGGAATTGACTTTACTTATTTTTTTATTATATTACTTGTTAATAATAATACTACGAATTAATTATATACTCTCTAAATGGTAAGATTCATACATATTACTTTTGTAGAATATGCGTTCGTAGAAATCCTTATGCCTTACAGAGTGGGTTATAGAATTCGCCAACGTAAATGTGTATTGGAGAGCTTACACCGGGCGTAGTGTATGACGTCCAAATTTCTCGCTAAACGCTCCCAGAGCCATCCATCTTGTTGTATATCCACAGGATCTGCGTGTCACAACTAACATTTAGGCGTCTGCATCCTTAGCCGTAACTAACGCTAGCGTTACATAGGTCTGACGTATACGTCCGACTAGGGAAAGGTGCTAGTACAAATACCATACAACAATGTGTCATTTACGAGGGCTGGTCCAAAATTTTTTTTGAAATAAAAAAAGTACGAATATGAAAAATCTTTATTTATTGCTATTCAAAATATTGATCTCCGACCTCTATAAACTTATGTATCAGTGTGAACCAGCGTTTAAAACTTTCAAGAAATAACTTCTTCGACGAACTTCTCCGACGGCCTATGTGAATGCTAAATATGGGCTGTACAGAAAATGGGGTAACAGTTGTTTGTATTCCAGAAGATGTCAAATATTTGATAACTCAAGCATATTTTAAATATTTATCTTGGTAGAAAAATATTTTAAATAAGAACTACACATTAATGGCTGATGATTTTCACAAACCAGTTTTGTAATGAAATCAGCTATTAATTCAAAATAGTTTCAGGAAATAAGAGATTATATTTATGATAATTAATGTAGTCAGGCGATACTCTGCAGAAATCGATTATTATGTAGACAGTCACAATTCTTACTTAGCTAAGATCCGCGACAAGCAAACAAAAATAATAAAGTAAACTGATACTAAATCTTACCGAAAAAATTACAATCGGCAATTCTCCACTTCCCAACTACTACTACACTCTTCCACAATGCTACATTATTTAGTTAGTACAATTAAGTGACTTAACAGTTGTCTTCCGTAGAGTCTACTATACCTGACGATGCCTCGTGTTGAGGTGAAACACGTGTCGTGTACATTGTCCAAATGAGAAATGATGATCCCCTTCACGCAGTTACTTACCTGAAAATAAAAAAAAAACTTTTTAATTGGGCATGGAAATATAAAAATAAATTGTACATCTTAAATAAAAATAAATATAACTGCATTTTCTTAAGGTCATAAATTTATTATTAATGGAGTCAGGCGTTACTTTGCGGAAATCCATCACTATATGGACAGTCAAAAGTTTTACTTAGCTAAGATCCGCGACAAGCAAAACAATAACAGAAAATTAATAATGTGTGTTTTTCCGTTGGGTTAAGTGGATTTATTTAGAACTTAAACCAAAAACTTACCGAAAATCGGCCATCAATTTTCTACCCACCAACCACTATTTTTACAAACACAAAGGCCAGCAACGCTTTTGCATTGCCTATGGCACTACGGATGTTTATGGATCGCGTTGATTGCTTACCATCAGGTGATACGCCTGCTCGTTTGCCTTCGTATCCCAAAAAAAATAGGTCTTTAGATATTCAGTTTATATTATAGATAAGTTAGATATTTTGTTGATCAAAATCTACATTTATAGATTAAATAATTCCATCCATTTAATTCATGTACATCTAATTCGCATAGGCGGGTAATTTTCATGCAGCAATTTTTAATCACGCGCTGAAACAAATTCTAATTACCAACAAGCTCATACCACGGCACAAACATACACTGGATGCGCAAAAGTCATTTATTATGGACTTATTACCGCCATCCTCCCGGGAACGCGCTCAAGGCTCGTCTACAAATTATGACATGGATTTCAAAAACTAGATGTGTCACGTAGAATAACAATAACAATAAGAATTCTTTATTTGCATAATGTGAGGTTGCAACAAGACGAAAAAAGTTTAAAAGCTCCATCACATTGCCACTTATGACGTACAAATTTCATTAATAAGTGTATATGTAACTTAATTTATATAATATGTATTGTGATGCCATCTGTTGGTACATTATAATAAGAATAGTTACAAAAAATAATTGTAATTACATAGTTTATAATTGTAATTGTAATTACATAAAAATTGTAATTTGTGTTAAATGAAATATATAAAATTATGTCAAATAATTCATATTAATATGAATTTTGAAAATTAAATTGTATCTTAAGAATTTTTTTGCAGCAATTTCATTTGTTTACTAAAGTTGTCCAAGACAAATCGGCAAGACACTCAGACTCTGAATACATACCAGTAAGACACACATCAATGGTCGCAAGTTCGATCCCCGCAACGGAATAAATATATGTATAAATTACAAATATTTATTCCCAGTCTAGTAACCCCCAATCCGCATTGGACCAGCGTGGTGGGTTAACGTTCGTTCCACCAGAAATGGAGAGGCCCGTGCTCAACAGTGGGACGTATATGGGCTGTTAAAAAAAAGACACCCATATTATTATCGTGATGTGGGAATCAATATTTTTGGGATAGTAAGGCAAACGAGCAGGTGTGTCGCCTAATGGAAAGCATTCAACGCCGCCCGTATATATTCGCAGTGCTATAGGTAGTGCAGAAGTGTTACCGACCTTTAAGACATATGTAACCTTGTTTCTTAAATGCTCTAATGTCATATCGATTGGGAATAACCTCTGGGAGTACACATGATCATTAACTCCTAACTTAGTAGTGACTTCGCCAGTTAGGTCCTTTTAAGCTTTTTCATGAATAGCACCCAGGTGTTTTTATAGATCGCCTTGTTTACGCTGACTAAGAATCATTTTGTGGCATATTTTTTTTTATATATTCTCGCTTATCCCCCGCAGTGGTTGGCAGAGACCACAGAGCTCCATCCGCTACCATTCATCGCAGCGAAACGGCTCTTCATTAGTCGCTTTTCGCCCTCGTGAGAATCAGGACGTGACGGGTGGCGAACCACGTCGCCGTCATTTTTCAACGAATTAGGTTTATTAAATTTGTCTTCGTGAATCCCACGAGCCACCATATTACTCGGGGTAGCCCGATCCCGGGACGGTCGGCACGCTTTCGACTAGGCTCGCCCCTAGCCACGCATCCATTGGCACGGCAGATCGAGGATTGGCGGAGAGGAATGGAAAGGATAGAGAAGAAAGGAAACGGCAGGAAAGGAAACGCGGATTGGGAGGGTTACCAGACTCGGAATAAATATTTATTTATAAATCCATATAAATATTTATTCTGATGCGGGAATCGAACCCGCGACCATTGACTCCGTGGGCGGAGGGCCGCGCCACTGAGCCAATCGGTCGTGGCATATCTTATGTTAATTTTTTTCTTTTCTATATTAAACGTTTTATTTAGTTTTTTGCGAACATTTAAGTTCTTATAAAAAAAGGGATGTTAGTTCAATAGATGTTTTTTTCTATTCTATTCTATTCTATGCTAATGATATGGAGCCTATCTTCTTTTTCTTAGAGTGCCTCTTCAACTTGCGAAGGTTGGCAGCCAATTCAGCACAACTCTCCTCCTCCTTCGCGAGTTGCAGTAGTTCTGGAGCACTCGCTATCCCGGTTCACTCCTTGTTATAATGTAGCCAAGACTTTCTTCTCCGACCCACTTGTCTTTTACCCGCGACTTTTCTCATCATGACCAGTTGCAGCAACTTGTACCTGTCACGTCATGTCATGCAGCCTATGAGAACCGATAAATATCGGGGTAAATCACGTTTTGAATTTATTTTGAGTGCATATTTTTTGACACTTCCAGTATTTATTACGACGATTAAGATTTTATATTAGACTCTTATATCCGTGAACGTTTTATATATTAATCATAGTAAAACAACAAATAAACAAAGAATGTTGATAGTGGATTGAGTTTAAATTATTATGAGTGGATTGAGTGTGTGCTTTATGGAGTGAAGAGTTTACTGTCAGTTCAACAGTTCACCAAACACTCTCTGTTAATTGGCTTATCCGGTACAGTGGTTTAAATTGAGAGCATTCGAATAGAAAATTAGGTTTTCGCTGATAAAGTTTTATGTAATTTACGATGTCAAATTATAACTGAGTAATTACAGTTGTAATTAACATATTACAATAAAAGACAACTCAATTAAATGAAATTTGCATTGATGATGTGATTCCTTTTTGACACAGACTATATATGTTCCACTGTTTGGCACGCGCCTCATTATTTCTGGACGAATGGACACCCACCCACTACGTTTGTGTCATGTGAGCAATCTTAGAATCAATATTTGTAGGTCATCCATATATAATATTTACCCCGGCGGGGAAATCGAACCCGCAACCATTGATTACGGAAGATGTTGCCACGCCACTGAGCTAATTGGTGGTTAATAATCATCATTGATGTTGTGATAGAAGCCATATATAATAATAGCAATTTTAATAGTGCTAAAGCCACGCTGCAGACGAATACATCAAGTCATCAAGAATGGCATATTATTGGTCTGTAGCATGAATGGACCGGCTCGCCCGGGGAAGTACCACACTCCCGCAGAAAACCGATGTCTGAGTAGTAGCTTACCGCGTTTCGTACGGTGAGCGGTCGAGTTTCAGAGGCCCAAAACCTTCTCCCTCCCTCTGCTCCTCCCTCTCCCTTTCTCACTGCTATAGTGACACTTTCCTTAAAGGTCGGCAACGCTTCCGCACTGCCTATGGCGCTGCGGAAGTCTATGGGCGGCGTTGGTTGCTTTCCATCAGGTGACACGCCTGCTCATTTACCTTCCTATCCCATAAAAAAAATAATAATTTAATAGACACAGGTACGATTCTCATCTTAATTTTTATTATACACATTATTATTTTTCTATTTTTGTTTGCTTAGCACGGATCTTAGCTAAGTAAGAATTTTGTTGTGTTTCAACGTCCAGTGCAACTTATAGGTAGTCCGAAAAATACCGTAAACAGAACACAATATTTAAATCACACCTAGTTTTAGATAAGAATAAATTTTATCACGTGAAATCTACACAAAGTGTCATGGAATTTATATCTTCGTCGTTATATTTCGAGCAAAGCGATAACATTCGATTGCAGGTTATCCAAAGGTGTACACAATTTGTTACAAAGTCGTTCTGATGAAATATCCTCGAGCCGCTGTAGTTACGTGGAATTTATGTGCCCGAAACATGTTTTGTGTAACCTCACCTGACACACAGTCCATGCGGTTGTAATACATTTGGAAAATGTAAAATTTCGAAACAACTTTCTTGTTTCGAAAATGGCGTATCGATTTTTAAATAAATTTTTTGATATTAAAGCAAGAAATTTTTATGTAAGACGCAAATAATCAGAAATAGAACTGAGGGTAACTAATCCCTTGATTATTAATGGAGTCAGGCGTTACTTTGCGGAAATCCATCACTATATGGACAGTCAAAAGTTTTACTTAGCTAAGATCCGCGACAAGCAAAACAATAACAGAAAATTAACAATGTGTGTCTTTCCGTTGGGTTTAGTGGATTTATTTGGAACTTAAACCAAAAACTTACCTAAAATCGGCCATCAACTCTCCACCCATCAGACTTTTCGGTTGTTTTCCGTAGAGTCTACTATACCTGAAGATGCCTCGTGTTGGGGCGAAACACGTGTCTTTTACAAGATGGAAAAGTGAAAATGTGTGTTTGGCGTTGTGTATAGTGGTTGGTGGGTGGAGAGTTGATGGCCGATTTTCGGTAAGTTTTTAGTTTAAGTTCCAAATAAATCCACTTAACCCAACGGAAAGACAAACATTGTTAATTTTCTGTTATTGTTTTGCTTGTCGCGGATCTTAGCGAAGTAAAACTTTTGACTGTCCATATAATCCCTTGATATCTGTAAAATGAACCGTAAATCAAATTTCGATTCAGGAAACGATTTTAGCTTCAACACCCTCAGCACTAAAGTAGGGATTCCTAGTCTGGGAATTAGAGTTCTTTTTCTTTCATTCCTGACCCTTTTTTAAAGAAATTTAATGCTAAAACCTAAATGTATATTAAATAGTATATATAAAAGAGAGGAAAAAATTAAAATCTAAAAAGAGCCACAAAAGCACCTGGCGTTAGTTTTCAGCAAGAACGTAGCTAGATAACGGACCACAGTGGTGAGATTTATTAAGATATAAACATAACAATAAAAATAAAGCAATAAATTAAAAACAATTAAATTTCGCTAGGTCACAAATCCACCGCAACTTAGAGACCAAGTTCCCGTCTGCATACTAAGAAGTAGTGTGTTTCTTCATCATACCGTAAACCAAGTTTTGATAAAAAATAATAATAAAATAGGTAAGGGAAGGAAGTGAGGTTTTGTTTCTATGAGATAGAAAAGTTTCATCCCCACCATCTGGATGAGTGGCGATCTACTACGGTGCGTTTCTCTCGAAACTTCTTTCCACGTATCACCACTCTGTGGAACCATCTACCTTGGGCGGTCTTTCCGAACCGATACGACATTGGCACCATCAAAAAATAAGCCTACACATACCTAAGAGGCCGGCAACGCTTCCGCGACTCCTGCGGTAGCGCGATTGTCTGTGGGCGGCGTTCATTGATTTCCATCAGGTGACACGCTTGTTCGTTTGCCCTCCTATCTTATAAAAAAAGGAAACGAGCAGGCGTATCACTTAAAACAAATACTATGACGAACTTAAAACAAATATATGTTCGTCATGTTCGTAATATTGGTCGCGGATCTTGCGAGCCGTATGTTCGGGATACTTTGAAACGACTTCGCGCTTTCGTTAGTTCTCTTTCAGCTGATGTTATTTACGATATTAAGAATAAACAAACAGGTTCGTTATATGGCGCCGCACTTTCAACTGCTCTGCAGGTCGAAGTAATTCCGTCTGTACACCATGACGACCAAGGAAAAGGACCAAAGGACATTATCTCGGTAGGAAATTGGGTTTCCGAAAATCTCTTGTTGTATTACTTTGTTGGATGATACAGATAAATAATATTGCCTAAATCAGCGTTCGCCATAATGAGGTTTCTTTTTGTCTTATAATTTCGACATACTAGAAGTATTGCCAGAGACACTTTTAAAGTCTACCTACATACATACATATCGTCGCACCTGTTTCCCGTAGGGGTAGGTAGAGACTACAGATCTCCATCTGCTACGATATCGGCATACTTTCCTCGTTTCCTCCACACTCATCACTCTCTTCATGCGAGCTCGCTGGTTAAGGGTACTCTTGATCAGGCCTTTCGTAAAAACTTCGGCAATTCGGTCAAGGTATGTTTTCCTTGGTCTTCCCACACCGACCCTTCCATCCACATCCGCAACGTAAACTTCTCTTACCAGTCGTCTTTTATCCATTCTCTAGGTGATTTCGTAGAACTCAAAAAGAGAAAACATACCTCCAAAAATGTAAATTAGGTATTTTTTTAACAGCCCATATATGTCCCACTGCTGAGCACGAGCCTCTCCATTTCTGGAGGGACGGACGTTAACCCACCACGCTTGTCCAATGCGGATTGACGGGGTTACAAGACTCGGAATAAATATTTATAATCCATACGTATATTTATTCCGATGCGAGGATCGAACGCGACCATTGAATCCGCGGGGGGGGGGGGGCGCCACTGAGCCAATTGGTCGTCAAAAAATTAGGTATAATAAATAAAAAATTAGGTAATATTTGTATGCAAATTCTTTAGATCAATGATGTTTTCGCTCACTCACTCTCTCGAACACGAAGGGTTTATCGTATTTTGCGGGTAGTTTAATGAACGAAATTGGAACACGGAACTAAAGTTATGTATATTGTCAAGTCGAGAGGATATAAACTTTCAGTATAGAGGGATATATGCTTCGCCTAATATATTATATTATATGATAGTGTATCGTTGTCCTCTTATTCTTGTGCTGTTCAAGCTTGAATCAGTTTTATGGAGGAAACGTGAGACTGTATAGAACCTACTTAGCCGCTCGTAAATCTGTCTGTGTCGTCGTAGCTATTTTATAGTGAAAATATCTACCAAGCCATATACAACAGTTCACATTTACAGTAAATAAATTTGTTGTTGAATCAACAAATATATATTATATTTATAGGCTTTAAACTTAAGAGTCTAGATTCCTAGACGACCGATTGGCTCAGTGGCGGGGCCCTCCGCCCACGGAGTCAATGGTTACGGGTTCGATTCCCGTATCGAAATAAATATATATATATGGATTTATAAATATTTATTCCGAGTCTGGTAACCCCCCCAATCCGCATTTCCTTTCCTGCCCTTTCCTTTCCTCTCCGCCAATCCACGGTCTGCCGTGCCAACGGATGCATGGCTAAGGGCGAGCTTAGTCGTAAGCGTGCCGACCGTCCCGGGATCAGGTCCCCCGGGTACTATGGTGCCTTACCTCAGCTTGCAGGGCTCTGCTGGGGCTGAACGCCATCCTCCCTTGCGGCTCGTGGGATTCACTAAGACGAATTTAATATACCTAATTTGTTGAAAAATGACAGCGACGTGGTTCGCCACTCGTCACGTCCTGATTCTCACGAAAGCGAGAAGCGGCCAATGGAGAGCCATTTCGCTGCGATGAATGGTAGAGGATGGAGCTCTGTGGTCTCTGCCAACCCCTGCGGGGATAGGCGTGAATATATAAAAAAAATTCCTGGTCTGGTAATCCCGTCAATCCGCATTAACAAGCGTGGTGGGTTAACGTCCATTCTTTCAGACATGGAGAGGTCCGTGCTCAACTATGGGACATATATGGGCTGTTAATAAAAGAATTAAGAAAAATAGCCATTGCCAATTTCTTAAGCGTACTCCACAAAAAGTTAAAATATTTTTTCAAAATTTTATACTAGTTTTAGTTTCCGTACTTTGATAGAGAAAAGAGTGGAATTTTAGAGTATCAGTCACGTGTATCTAGTCGAACTTTGGACCCGTTTTTTCCCAGAACCGGGAAGTTTTAAACGATGACGTTATACAGAACTTTGATGACCTATTTTTTATCTCCTCCGTATTACCAATAAGAGTTTTTTTTAAACATATAATAAACAATGAGATCAATTTAAAATACTTATTTCGCCGGTACAATGATTCAATGTGTGCCTCTTGCCAATCGCTTCTTCAAAGCTCGCTCTGGTCAGCGATCACTGCGTCGCTCAATCAACACCCAGAGTGACCGATCGGATATCGACCGGACGGCATTGCCACGTATTTTTCTTTTAGCATTTTCAGCCGCACGATCCTTTACCATACTCTTTAAAATACATTTTAATAAAATTGAATATATACATACATATCATCACACCTGTCTCCCGTAAGGGTAGGCAGAAACCACAGATCTCCACCCGCCACGATCCCGGCACGCTTTCTTTGCTTTATATACACTCATTCATCTTTTCATCCATCCCTCCTTTTACATGCATCGATTAAAATTGATCTTAACACTTTCACTTTTCGGTTGTCTTCCGTAGAGTCTACTATACCTGAAGATGCCTCGTGTTGGGGCGAAACACGTGTCGTGTACAAGATGGAAAAGTGATAGTGTGTGTTTGGCGTTGTGTATAGTGGTTGGTGGGTGGAGAGTTGATGGCCGATTTTCGGTAAGTTTTTGGTTTAAGTTCCAAATAAATCCACTAAACCCAACGGAAAAACACACATTATTAATTTTCTGTTATTGTTTTGCTTGTCGCGGATCTTAGCTAAGTAAAACTTT
The DNA here is from genome assembly GCA_031353405.1 of Baronia brevicornis. Classification (NCBI taxonomy): domain Eukaryota; kingdom Metazoa; phylum Arthropoda; class Insecta; order Lepidoptera; family Papilionidae; genus Baronia; species Baronia brevicornis. The sequence goes on along the minus strand of JASFAT010001006.1, from coordinate 26,523 downwards.
TGACTGTCCATATATATGAACTTAACACTTTTCACAATACCTTCTTTTACCTCACATCGCTCTCTTATGACTTTATTCCATATTCTATCATTCAAGCTACCCCACACATACATCTAAATGCTGTCATTTCAACTGCATTCAGTCTGCTTTCATGTCTCTTCTGCCAAATAAGTGAGTGAGTTTGTATATTTGGGTTTATTGCTTACAAGAGATGGAAAATGTGAAGGTGACATTGAAATGCGAGTTAAAGCTGATAATCAGATCAAAGGAGACCTGCACTCCTTTATGAAAACCTATGTGTCTAAAACGGTCCAACTGGTTTTTCATCGGGGAGTGCTTGTTCCGACTCTGGTGTACGGTAATGAAAGTTGGACATGGTATTTAATGGTGGTAGAGCCACGCTGCACACGAATAGTTCGTCAAGAATGGCATAATATTTGTTTGTAGCACGAATGAGCCGGCTCGCCCGGGGAAGTGCCACAATCCCTGCAGAAAACAAGCGTCTGAGTGGTTGCTTACCTACCGCGCTTCGTACGGTGAGCAGCCGAGTTCCGGAGGACCAACACCCTCCCCCCTCCTTCTGCCCCTCCTCCTCCTATTTCCACTCCCATAGTGACACTTTCCTTAAAAGTCAGCGACAAGCCTGCTCGTTTGCCTTCCTATCCCATAAAAAATGGTATTTTCTTCAAAGTTGTTTAAAAAGGACAAAGCAGATCGGTGAATCATGTAGATGTAAATATAGAATTATATTATAGACAATGACGTGATGAAAGCGCATAGAATAGCAAAATGAACTCGCCAGCGATTCGGGTCCGATCATGGAATTCTAGAAAAAAAGCGCATGTCGAATGAAAGCCGACAACTCTTTTTTTATCCCAAACTAGATTTTTACCTATTTTTAGTTTCGCGCTGAAAACCATCGACTGGAGCGCGGGAATCACGACGAGAATGGATCGTATTTTTACTTAGTTTGTCCTTTGTTTCATTTTTCCATCGGAAAATTTGGAAAAAACATTTTTCTTCCTTCAAAAAAACTGTATACTATCAAATGAGAATGAGTGTACTTTAATAATCATTTTAATACCGATAGGCTGCAGACATAAACGGAAGAATCCTTGCAGCGATAGATGTCTTGTCGTATTGCTACGACACTTACTACGCTGAAAAATACTCTCGAGAAGCATTAAACTTATGTATAAGACGTTGCTGAGGCCCATATTGACATACGACTCGAAGCCTATGCCTCACCCTTGAGAAAAATTTTAAGGCATGTTGGAAAATTCATGAGCCTAACACATACCAGTGTGTTATAAGTATAAAGAAATGTTTATTACATAAAAATAAAAAAAATAAAGAATCAAGTAGGTGAGACACAAATTTGTAGGTCGTGGGTAAACGGCCGATCTGATTTTGCCACGTAAGCGGACTAACACTCCCCTGAGCTAGCTTGCGCTCAAAGAAGAAAACCGCAGGTAGAACCCCGCAAGTTGACAGCGGTTTGCCCTCAGCGATTGTAAAGGATGCGCTGAGACACCTAAATGTCGATCCCTGAGCTGGAGTACCCAAACGCCTACTCCACGGCAAACCGTGTGGTCGTAGAAGTCACGGAAGGCCTTAACTTAGATGGTTTGATGGAGTCGATTGGTGTGATGGGCTGGAGAGAATAAGCCAAACAAAGATCTGATTCGAAAAATTTGCTGAACCAGGCTAAGGCCTACCCGTCGCTGTAATGCCTTGTTGGACTGGACACGTAATACAGATGGACGAGGCTGGAGTACCAAAACGGTTATTGTGATATATGCCAAAAAACAGGCCCACACATATGGTAAAAGGCCGGCAAGGCTTCCGTAATGCCTATAGCACTGTCGATGGCTCTATGGGCGGCGTTGATTGCTTTCCACCAGGTGACACGCTCACTCGTGTGACTCTTTATCCCACAAAAATAAAAGAAATTCTGTGCGATAGAGAACAATTATTCGTCGCATGGGACAGAGTGTTTTCTTAAATTTATGCGGGTAATATTAAACTGTAGTAAAGATCCAATGAGTATCGGCCATAACTTTAGCGCTGCGTCATAAAATTTTTCATAATGCGGACCGCAGATGTTATATTAAATTTTAAATATCGAACCCTCCTATCGGCCGCCGTTCAATTTGGCGCGAAACCTCCATCGCGACAGCTTTAGGCCGCGTACATACACGGCGATAAAATAATCGCCCCGTCGGCATCCATTCAAGTGATATATAAAGATTCCAGCGACTGATTTCATCTCGTTTCACCGCCCGTTTATTGTTATTTGACTGCTTTATTGTCGATCAACGTTTTATTTTTAGCCACAAGAGAGCTTGTATCTGAGATTTTTCGAAAGAAATGCAGATCTTCCTTTTTATTCCTAATTGACAAGGAAAAGCGAAAACGTAGTGAACCGCAAGAAGATTATAAGAAAATAAAATAGAAAAATATGAAGAAACCTCGCTTTTCAAAGGTATCTTTTCAATCTAAGGTACTGTACTGTATTCAATTTTACCTTCTATTGCACATCTATGTATGTATCATTTATCGTATTATATATATATATACATATATATATATATATATATATATATATATATATATATATATATATATATATATATATATATATATATATATATATATATATATATATATATATATTGTTATATGTATTTATTATTTATCGTAAAATTATCATTTTTGTTCGTTAATAACAAGTATTCTAGAAAGATTTAAGTCTAGACTAGTGGACTAAAATAGACGTAGTAAGTAGTATCTGAAATAGTATTTTACTGAAATATCTTTACAGTATTTTTCTTCATCATCGAGCCAGCGATCACGCTACCAGTCCAGAACTTGGCAACTGACACCGCATCATCTATTGCTCTCTAAGGTCATCTGCTAAGAAGTTGACGGGGCACAAAGAGCAGGATGTCAAGTGTTATTTGTATATCTCTCCCACTGTCGCACTAGGGGTTTGTAGCTGATAAGCCCCAATTTGTCATGCTGTTTCTATACAAAAAAATGTTTAGAGTGATAGTTTTTTTTTATTGAAATTAGTTTTTGAGATGTCGACAAAATTTAAATAAATTCATAAATATATCAATTTTATATAAAAACTAACCTTTGCCCGCGGCTTCGCTAGCGTGGAATTTGATCTGCCACATTAAGTTTCGTGACAGATCATTTTAAATAAATATATTTTTTTTACTTAATTTATGGTTCACAATTTTGGTCATAGTGGCTTCCACATAGAAGGTAGATATATGCTGTCGCGGACTTTTATTTAGAACTATTTAAGACAAAAAATCCTACGGTAAATCATCTTTGTGTAGCTCCCATGGTTTAGGCAACGTACGCCAAGATAGCTTTCAGAGGCCAGATTTTTTCCCGACTTAATTGACATGTATCGTTATATTACGACCAAAAAAATTACATAAAATCATTAAAAATCGTAGTCTATATGCTATTCCGATGTATAACCTATATTACTGTAAAGTTTCATCCAAATCTGTCCAGTAGTTTTTTTGTGAAAGAGTAACAAACATACATCCATACTCACAAACTTTCGCATTTATAATATTTGTAGTATACACGGATTTATACTATATCACCATTTTGCTTTTCGATCAACATAATCATTTTTATTTACCGATAGGTATATTTACTTCTGCCTACGGAATAGGGTCTATTAAAAAAGTCGTACCAATTTATTCGGAAACCGTAAAGTTTCCAATACGAAAAAAAGTTATCAAAGAACATTCCGCCACGCTCGGCGCGGGGTGTGGAAGCCATCAAAATTCAAGCCAGTTTTCCTCCACCGACAATATTGTGAGATACCTTATATTAAACTGTAATAAAACTCCCCATCTCTAACATAATTTCGCGTCCTGGACCAAATATAAAGTCCGGTGTACACAGATGACAGAGACACTTGTCACTGAACGTTTCAGTAACAAACTACAGCTCGTGTGTCGCGTGATTAAAAAATACGCTTGCAGAATAGAACATAAATGCTAATTTGACTTTTTCCGCCAGCTTTCACCAGTGATATTGTGTTTTTATTTTATTTTCATAATGTAATGCTGTTATAAGAGACCTGTTTATTGGTCACGCTGAAACTCAAAAACAGATGGACCGATTTGAATATTTTTTATTTTATTTGTTCGCTCTAATACAAGGAAGGTTTACGAATAAAAAAATATAGAGAAAACCTAAAAGAACAGCTTGAAAAATGAAAAATTCTTTTTCTTCCCTTTATTTCCAATTATTTTCAATAGATGGCGTTAGTGACAGCTCTATCGTCTAACGGACGTGTTGTTATACAAACACTATCGTTTCGTTTGTGCGATGTTGAAATGTATTGCATGCCTAAGTACTACCATAGCAGGAGAATATAAGCCTACAAGCAGATGTCATTTTCGTTATTTTGAATTATATAAAGTGTAGGTGATACGAAGTTTACTGCGTCATTAGTATTATTTAATTTTGGTGATAATGACCGCCTTAGAATATTTCCTTTATTTATATGATGGCGTTTACCTATGAATATTATGTCAGTTTTCAATTAAAATATAACATCGTGCAATTTTCTTGTCAGTTTGTCATATTACGTCTTGATAAAATGGTGGCTGTCATACCAAAACCTGCATGGACTTTTGCAGTCAACCTAAAATGTCACGATACATGCACTTTCAACTCCACTTATACGCCTTTATCAAACTATATTGTATAATACGACACCACAATTGAACAATATAACTGGTAATAACGTAAGATTATTAAAATGAAATAAAAACACAACGTCACTTAGGAAAGTTGGCGGGAAAAGTCCGGTGGTTTTGTGTGTTATTTTTGAATTCCCATAAGTAATGCATTCGCTCATGTACCTGTTTAATACACACGGGTTAACTTGTTTTAATAATTTATATATGACTTTCCAGTCAAACGTGTATACACGGAGTTATATATTGTATTTTACTTTAGTAAATGTAATAGTAAAACACATTATAATGAAATAAATACTGAATAATATACGCTCTAGTTAATTTATTTGCGTGTGTAACTGTCCTTAGGGGAAAGGTATTCACGCGGCGGCGCTGTTGGCAGCCAATCGATAGGCGGGCGGTTGCTAGGCAACGATCATGTTCCAAAATAAACAATCAGACTTGAAGCCCGGCCGTGAGCAAATTTGCTCTCTTATTTTATTACTTGCGTCAACATTTTAGATAGATATTATCGGATTATTTGCCCCCATTGTACATTGTAACATGGTGTTTTGATTCTTGTTCGTTTCAACATGGTGTTGTTACCGCCTTGTGCTCCTGAGAATTGTGGGAAGGGGTTCCGTAACTCGTTGAAGAAGCCGAGTCCAAACTATCCGTATGGCTCCAAGACGAAAAAGCCACGTATCGTACCGGCGTTTACGATACAGGCCATGCAGAAGAATACAAAAGTGCTGCCGCCCCCGAAATGTAGTGTCTTCGACCCATTGCCACCGAGGCCGACAATGTTCAGAAAGTGCTATCAAAGAGGGGAATTCCCCGTATGCATTGAGTTCACCAACTGTGGGAAGAAGCTATCTTGGAAGGTAAAAACTGTTCACATATTATTGTGTGAGTTTTGTGTTCACGTATTCAGCAATCTCTTCATCATGTTCGCTTTTAGATACAAATTTCCAAATAAACATGTTACCCCAAATTTTGAAGATGTAGGGTACATCTTCAAATGTTGGGGTAACATATTTATGGGACCGAAAGGCAAACAAGTCAGTGTGTCGCATGAATGAAAGCAATCAAGGCCGCCATAAGATGTTTGCAATACCAAAGGCATCGCAGAAGCGTTGCCGGTTTTTGAGAAAATGTGTAGGCTTGTATAATATTTTGAAGGTACTCTGAATCGATACGATATTGAATTTTTTCTTTTGTGGGGTAAGAGGGCAAACTAGCAAGCGTTTGGCCTGATGGAAAGCAATCAATGGCGCCTATACACATCATCAGAATCACAGGAATCACGTAAACGTTGCCGGCCTTTAAGGTATATCATATCAGTTCAGAAATACCACCAAAGGTAGCTCATGAGTAGAAAGAAAATTCAGAAGAAACGCACCTTACTGGATCGCCACTAATCAATGGTGAGGATGAATCTCTTTGTGGCGAGTTGAAGGGAAGTGGAATTCTCTTGGCAAAGACTCGATAAGGGAAAAAGAGAATGGATGCGTGCAGCTGAAAATCGGCTTTTATGACACTTCTTGGAGGAGGTCTTTGTCCAGCAGGGGTCACTTTTTTTTCTATAACCGCTAGAACACAAACCCCTTTCGGAGTAAATATTTTCCGGTTCTATTCACCACTCTTGATTATTATATGAATCTTTATGGTCCTATGTCCCCAAGGCTGAGTGCGTCCACGGTGCTTCTCCATTGCGATCGATCTTGAGCGACGCGCTTTACTTCAGGCCACATCAAGCAGATGGATTTCATCTCTGCCGCCACGGAGCGCTTCCGGGTGTGTTTGGGTCGGCCTCGCTTCCTTTTTCCTTGAGGAGTCCAATTATTCCTTGTCTGGGAATGTGAACGGTGTTCCTACGGAGAGTATGGTCTATCCAAGCCCACTTGCGGTGCAAGTCCAATCGGCGATTCGTGGCAAAGCTCCAGTAGGCATTCGTTTGATATTTTCTCGGGCCAGAAGATTCCGAGAATTTGTCAATAACATCGGTTAATGAAAACCTTATTATGTCAATGAATACCTATAGTTCATTCCGTGTGTGGATATTCTGCTAATCCGTCTTGAATAAGGGTGGTGGGTTAATATCCATTCTTTTAGAAGTCGGGAGGTTCCGTGCCAAATACTGATACATAATATATGTAAAAATCTATAAAATAGTAAATCATAAATCAACCCATATCTTGGCATATGCTTTCTTTCAATTTATCCAAGAACTGAAATGGTCTGACCAGTAAAACGTTAATATATCGTATGTTCATCAAAATGATTTATTTCTAGGTGCCCGTCGAAAAGCTGGACTTTCACCACTACCTCCCTATGTTCTTCGACGGCCTGGCTGAGGGCACGTACCCCTTCAACTTCATCGTTGAACGAGGTATCAACGATTTAGTCACCAAAGGCTCCTACAAGATCTTACCTGTTGTTCCACAGCTCATCATACCCATAAAAAGTAAGTAAGGTTACTATGATCTCTTCTTGCAAACCTGCTAAAGTGCACAAGATACTTAAGATGATTAATGGAGTCAGGCGTTACTTTGCAGACCCATTACTATGTGGACACTCAGAACTTTAACTTAGCTAATATCCGCGATAAGCAAAATAAAGCAGACAAATAATATTCTACTGGAAGTAGTGTATTTACGGGGTTCCCCATAAATCCACTTCGTCTAGTAGAAAATAAAGAATTTTTCTGTTTTTGTTTGCTTTTATATTACCGTGGCACTTTGGATGTACATCATCATCATCAAAGCACTACAGCCGCGGGTGGACCTTAGCCTGGTCCAGTAAATTTTTCCAGTCGGATCTTCGTTTAGCTTTTTCCCTCCAGCCCCTCATTGGATGTACATGGGAGGCGTTTATTGCTTTCCATCAGGTGACACGTCTGCTCGTTTGCCTTCCTATCCCATAAAAAATCTCGAAGTGATCTACACATAATATCGCTTTGCAACTTTCCTTTTTGAAAATAAAAAACAATCTCACAAATATCTACAGACTTATATTGGCAATTATTAGAATTTAATTTTGGTACGTTTGGTTCTCATGTAGACAGAGTACATAAAAGTAAATGATACTCTCAAATGTTTATCAGAGTTCAACTTTGTGACTTCAATGTACTGATTGTAATAACTTTGGTTTTATTACATTCAAGTCTTATCTGTGATCGCAGTCAAAAATGAAACTTTTTGAATGTGAGAAGTTTTATTTTTCAAACTGTTTTAACTTTCGCCCAAAAACTAGAATTGTCTGGCTTTTAAAAACTAATAAATTATTTATATAGCAAATGTATTATACGACTTTTCTTATTATTTTTACTATTATATTTTCTAAATTAACAAACTGAAGTGACAATGTGCTGTTCACAATAATCACGTTTATCGAAGATTCGACAACTGTTAGTAGACGGATTCTGGTATGGACAACCTATCTTGGCAAATATAGTACGGGAGACTCCATGTCCTCTTTTGTGTTGTCGTTCCACCTCTTCTTTGGTCTTCGACGTAGCTTTTTCTGCCGTGAAGTCCATTTGGCCCTCGTCCTGGGCACGCTGGTCTGGACATCATTCATTCCACACGACCCTTGCCTAAGCCATGAACCTTCGCGGGCATATAGAGAACAACTCTGCAGACAAATGTGATGTAAATACTAGACGTGGACAGTCAGAACATTTATTTAGCTGACATCCGTGACAAGCAAACAAAAACAGAACCGTTTTTCGGTAAGATTTAGTTTAAGTTCAAATACACTTCTTCCAGCATAAAACACATTATTATTATTCATCGTTATTTTTGTAACTCGTTTCTACGTTCGTAACGATGACTGACTGTTGGAAGTATTGTCTGTTTCCCGTAGAGGTAGGCAGAGACAACAGATCTCCATGTTCTACGATCTCGACACACTTTCCTCGCTTCCTCCACACTCCTCATACAAGCTCATTCAAAGTTATCCTACTGAATTGTAATAGTTAAAATCTATTATATACAAATAAATTGACAAAAATAAAATGAATTTAAGAAAACCAGAATACAAAATTCATTACATTATTATCACAATTAGATGAAAAATCAGATGAAGAAATGCATGGGGACAAAAATACAAAAGGGAGATTAATTTTTATTTATAAGATATAAAGCCGTGTTACAGATTGATGCATCCAAGCTGTTCAACGTGTATCGTGTTTGTTCAGACGCGCTAGCGACGAAGCGCCCCTCCGTGCTGTGCCACGCCATGAAATGCATCCAGATGCTAGTGACGGGGTGCGACCGGGTGGGGGAGGCGCTGGTGCCCTATTACAGACAGATATTACCCACGCTCAATTTGTTCAAAGACAAGAATCGTGAGTAAACAGACGCTTTCATTCCACGTTCCTCGCCCTTTTCACGACATTGCCAGGTTGAATTTGAAATACCCACAATGCTTTCAAAATTGCTAGAACTATTTTTATTCTATAATTGATACTTGAAAAGATAAATCGTTATGAAAACCACTAGCCAATTAAGCTAAAGCAGTAGTTTGCTATCGATTTGAAGTTTTTCTATTCATAAGCCTAGACTTTAAAAAAATGCAGATTTTATTACAAAAGATACAGGATATATATATCTTTAAAACGATAGCAGTTTAAATAAAATTCAATAGATACAAGATATAAAGATCTTTAAAACAACAGAAATTTCCAAAGGGAAAAAGAAACTCGGGATGCATACGTACTTTATTGTACAAGCAGTTTTGTTACCTAAACAAGAAAGCGTGTGATCTGATGATTAATAATCACTAGTATGTTATAAAAGGGTGCATACCTTTCTTGCTATTAAAAAAGTTATTGAATATTAAAATACTCAGAATGAGGCAGATACAGGATGAGAAAGCTGAAAAAGGTAAAAAGAAAAGTGCAGTACCACAATAATTCTACTCTGTCACAAAGAACACTTTCTTGCAAGAGTTTAACGTTAGATATTCAGAGATATTCACGTTGCTAGGCAAATTATTCAGACTACGAAAAAAAATATCCCACATCTGAAAACAATGAATCCTTCAAAAAACAAGGCTACTCATCTAAAGGCCGGAAACGCAATTGTGATGCCTCTTGTGTTACAAATGTCTATGAGCTGCGTTAATTGATTTCCATCAGGTCGCTCGTTTGCCTCTCTATCCAATAAAAAACACTATCATAATGATAATCATATATCATATTTAATATATACTTACCAGTTTTCTTTATTATTGTAAGAGATTAATAACGTTCTTTGTGTATAAATTTAAAAAACAAAAATTTCATCCCCTCATCTGTATGACTGGCGATTCAGTACGAAGTGTTTCTCAACAAACTTCTTTCCATGCACCACCACTCTACGGAACCGGCTGTCTCCAGTGGTGATTACAAACTAACATTAGAACCTTCAAAATACAAGCTTGCACATTTTTTAAAAATCGGCAATGTTTCTGCAATGCCTATGGTACTGCAAATGTTGCGAATGTACTGGCAGCGTTGATTGCCTTTCATAAGGTGACACAACTGCTCGTTTGCCTTCCTATCCCAAGAGGACTTTGCAAAAAAACAATCTGCGTAATCTTGTAGTCAGGATAACTTATATAAATGGCGGACAGGTAAAGGTTGGGTAGTTAGAAGCGGGACGTAATTTGCAAAACATTAGCCCGTCGGAGCAGACACGACGAACAAAACGACACCCCAAACCTCAGCCGCAACTATTCGACGACACGAGAAATGAGAGAGCTTAGGCCGCCGCAGACGGACGATTTGTTTAAAAACGATTCTAAATAAAAGAATTAGAAAAGGCAATATATGACCAGCAGTGTATGTTCTATACTTATACTATTTTGTCTATTTGCTTTACTTATACTATTATATTGTTTTTACGCTTTTATTACTACTGATTACGTCATATTTAATGGATTTACCCCCCCATTTTCTAATATTTTTGTATCTGTTTTTTTTTATTTGTTCAGTTTTATCATATTATTGTGTATATCAAAGTTATTTTTTCGTTATAAAATAAAACACATACTTATATCTTTAAGTTTTTCCTTTCAGTTGAATTGTAAATAATACTTCGTTTTAGTCTTCGTTTTTAAACTAATATGCAACAATTTTTTTTAAAGAAAGGCTATTGCCTGCCTACAATTTCTTTAGTATTACTTTTGTATAATTCCTGTTAACCATTCCAACTTAAGTAGTGATGCTTGTTTTAGAAAACAATGGCCACGTTAGTAGTCTTATGGTGTGTAAAATCCGAACTGTGTACATGTAATCGTAAAACCAACCTTAAACCATTAGGTTTAAGGTTGATTTTACGATATACCGTGCAAATAAATGTGGAACAATTTCCCACCCGCGGTGTCTTCACGTGAATACAACGTGTGGTCATTCTAGACGAGCGTGTGTATTCACTATAGGCCGACAAAGCATCTGAAACGCCTCTGGTGTTGAAGGTGATGGTGATCATTTATCACTAGGGTATCACCTATGGAGCATGCTTGTTTGCACGCTCTGCTACAAAATACAAAGAGTAGCGTCTTGGTAGATGTAAAAAGTTGACGACGGCTGGATTTCTACCGTATGCTCATGGTCACGTGTAAATGACCCTGTATAGAGTCGAGTGGAGGGGAGCGTAGCCTGAATTGAGAAGTCTCGGTCGATGATTTCGCTCCCATGCCCCGCGGTAAGATTTTTCACATCAAAAATGGATATATAAAAGTGTGAAAATTCTATTACAAACAATATGTCGCAAAATGATAACAGCACGCAACAATTTGCGACTTTCCCCATACACCAATTGCGACTGGTATTACTGTGCAGTAGCCCTTAGTGACGTAGGGTTGGCACGCTTAGAATTTCAGCAACAATGCGGCCAAGCGCCAAGGCACGGTGACTCCCGAAATACATTCTAACACCTCGTCTCGGGTACGAAGCGCGTAATTAATTTACTCTGACGTGCAGACAACTTCATTTCATTGTAAACAATATTTGCCGTCACTCTACCATCAAGGCTGAGGTGGGTTATACTTTAAAATCGGCTAGATTACTTGTATTTCTATATTGAATTATAATTATTTTTTTAAATTATAATTATTATTTTAAATTATAAGTGAGTACGTATGACTCTTATCTCATTTTTTTTTAAATTTCGGCTGAACGCTTGGTAGATGTGAAACATTTACGACGGTTCGGTCTCTACCGCATTCTGACGGTCACGTGTAAGTGACCCTGTATATAGTGGAGTGGAGCTGAGCGTACGGGAATGGAGTGGAGCGAAGGGGAGCGTACGTGGAGTGGAGAGGAGCGGTTCGTACGGGGAAGTACCACACTTCGGCAGAAAACCGGCGTCTGAGTGGTGACTAGTGGTGCGTGGAAAGAAGTTTCAGGAGAATCACATCATACTGAATCACCATCTTCAAACTTTTCTTTGTAGCCCATTGTGCAGTGGCGAAATTAACTAGACAAATAATTTAATTAATCTAAATTTACAGGCAACATCGGCTCCGGGATCGACCACTCCACCACACGAGGTGAAAACGTGGCCGACATGATAGAGGACACCTTGCAGATCCTGGAACGATATGGTGGCCCTGACGCGTTCATCAATATCAAATACATGGTACCCACTTATGAGTCCTGTATGCTGAATTAGAATGGCCAACGGACAGTAGGTATACAGATACAAATTAATGTATTGAGACACTGCCAGTGTATACTAAATAGTCTATTTCAATTTGCACTTAACTGATAAAGGTGGAGATAAACTGGTGCAATGTTTATCAAAAAACTATAACGCACTTCCTATCCTCATACAAGAAATAAAATAGAAAATATATATTAGAAAATATACATTACAATGAATCAAGTGCTAATAATGTAAATCAATATAAAAATATGCACGAAGCGAGTCTAAGAAGCTCTAGCGGTTTCACAGATTACTTATTGGTCGTGAGAGTGTGTTTGAAAATTAAAAGTTTTACTTTTTTAATGAAAGAAAAATCAATATACACAAAATTTTTATGGCCTACAGACATTTATTTCGGGTCTGAATGTTTTTCGTGTCATTTGTATGTGTATAGTCCAGAAGGATTTAACAGGTCTATGTGCAATTTGCATGTTTTATATATTCGTTATTTATATAAATAGTATTAGAGCCACGCTACAGACGAATACTTTGTCAAGAATGGCATATTATTTGTCTGCAGTGTGAATGGGTCGGCTCGTCTGGGAAGTACCACATTCCCGCAGAAAACGGGCGTCTGAGTGGTAGCTTAGCTACCGTGCTTCGTCCGGTGAGCGGTTGAGTTCCGGAGACCTATCCCCCCCCCTCCCACCTCGCACTCCCTTCCACCATAATGACACTTTCCTTAAATGCCGGCAACGCTTCTGCACTGCCTATGGCACTGCATCTATGGGCGGTGTTGATTACTTTCCATCAAGTGACATAACTGCTCGTTTGCCTTTCTATCTCATACAAGAAATAAAATGTAAAATATACATTACAATGAATCAAGTGCTAACAATGTAAATCAATATAAAAACATGAACTAACGTTATATTGTATACCACCGTTCTGCTAACCATAGTTCTAGAAATTTCATTCATTTATGTACCCAGTAATAGTGGGTTTCTAGTTCATACATTTTTATACAAATTCAAAGATTCAGCCGTCGTAAAGCGTTACATACGTTATACTCATAACACTAGTCTGCCTCCACCTTAATAACGCTTACAAATTTTCTCACGCCTTGTTTTTATACTAAAATGTGATACGAAGTAATATGTCGATATTATACATCATAATAGGTCGTAAAATGAATGTTTATTGTGATTGTATTTAGTTCTAAATTTTGAATTTAAATCGGATATCGTTTTGTTAAAAAAAAATTCATTGTTTATGAAAATACTCGATTGCTATGTGATGTTTTTGTTATATTTTGAGTTTTTAGTTAATAGTTATATTGTTATAGCTTAGTCGTTTCTGTTATTTTGCGTTGTTTTTACGCAATTTATTAAATAAAATATTGTTTCACAGAACGTGTCTTTAATTCCCCCTAAATCTATCAAACGGCCAATTGGCTCCGTGGCGGGGCCCTCCGCCCGCGGAGTCAATGGTCAATTAGCCTTTCTGGTACCTATATAATAAATGTATAATATATAAATATTTAAAAGAGCTGCGTTTTAATTGTCCTAAAATATCGGCACGAACCTTCCGGACACTCCAATATTTGACTAACACTCCACCTGTATTTAACTTTGGGTAATGTAGCGGTGACATAACTCGGTAAATAAATTAGCACACAGCTTGTGGAGCAGTTGACATGGGTATTGCGTTTATTATTGCGGTCCGATGTGCCGGAACCTCTTGGGAGAGCCGTGTCAATATTTGGATCAAGCTGAGCCGAAGCAATTTACATGCTGCGAAGCAGAACTCACCCCGCTATCTATGCATGCATGCATGTATGCAATTTGCATTTCTAGTTCCACCTTCAGTTTTGGTGCGACCATAACGTATGCATGTAAGTTGCCTTTGAAATGCCGACGGTCTGCGGTTGATGGTTCTCATATATAACTTGCCGCCTTCGTGATATCTTAATTGTTTGGATATAACACTATTGAAATCTCTTATACCCGAATAATAATGTAACGTCGTATTTATCCGAATACAAAAACAATATTTTGACATTAGTAATTTTTATGATAAAATATTTAATACTACTAATATTTAATAATATATAAATGGAGTCGGGCGTTACTTTGCGGAAGTCCATTATTTGTATTTTTTGTATTGCAAGTCATTGTAATGGCAAGAAACTTAACGGCTGTCTTCCGTATAGTCTACTAAACCTGATGATTATTAATGGAGTCAGGCGTTACTTTATGGAAATCCATCACTATATGGACAGTCAAAAGTTTTACTTAGCTAAGATCCGCGACAAGCAAAACAATAACAGAAAATTAATAATGTGTGTTTTTCGTTGGGTTAAGTGGATTTATTTGGAACTTACACCAAAAACTTACCGAAAATCGGCCATCAACTCTCCACCCACCAACCACTATACACAACACCAAACACACATTATCACTTTTCCATCTTGTAAACGACACGTGTTTCGCCCCAACACGAGGCATCTCCAGGTATAGTAGACTCTACGGAAGACAACCGAAAAGTGTTTTCGGTTGTCTTTCACACATTATTAATTTTCTGTTATTGTTTTGCTTGTCGCGGATCTTAGCTAAGTAAAACTTTTGACTGTCCATATAAACCTGATGATGCCTCGTGTTGAGGCGAAACACGTGTCGTGTACAATTTGGAAGAGTTGTGGTGTGTATTTGGTGTTGTTTGTGTTGGTGACAGTGGTTAGGAGGAAGAGAGTTGCTGATGGTCGTTTTTCGGTAAGAAATATAAGTGGATTTATAGTGAACCTTTAGTGAAACTTTCTCGTTCTTCTCCTAATGCCTTATTTGTCTGTCTCTTTATGCATTTATTCTATGTATGTGTGTGTTATTGACGACCAATTGGCTCAAGGGCTCAGCCCCCCACGCACGCAGTCAATGGCCGCGGGTTCGATCCGCATTGGACAAGCGTGGTGGGTTAACGCCCAGTTCTTCAGAAATGACAGGGACATTTATAGACTGTAATGTGGGTTATTGTCAGAGAGGATTATAACAACGATTTTTTTTAAATATGGCTTTAGTGGTATGAAATAAATCTAGAGTTTAAAATAACTTACAATAGGAATAATATGTAAAAGAGATAACTGTATCTGCCACGAAACGTATCTTATAAATAACAAAACATTTACTTTATTTAAAAAAATGTGGGTACATAATGCTCGTGAAAATTAATTGTTTATTTTATACACTCAATATATAGAAGATCGAGACGCTTCACCCCCGCCAGTGGCAATATATAAGAAGCTCGTACCGTATGAGATACGTGACATCAAAGGCTTGCAGTCTATTGGTTCCCATCTCACTGGCAACTTGTAAAGTGCTTGATATTTCTACGTAATATTCTTCGACGCGAGGATAATATTTCGGTTCATTTATAATGAAAGTTGTTCTAGCGTTCTTATGATTTTTATTAATATTAAAAATAAATAACTATTTATATGTATAGAAATACGTTATAGTCATGAAAGCAGACTGAATGCAGTGGAAATGAAAGCATTAAGAAACTCAAAGTGAGTTATCGTCGAAATCAGAATTATTTTTTCTACAAATTTTTTTTGAATATTTTTTTGAATATTTTTCATTCTATACTACATACAATTGTAACTGTGGCAGGATAATGTTTACCATGATCCACTAGTAAACATGTTTTTTCGATAAAAGTTTTTCTTTCGACGTATTTTTTATTGGTTTTTTTTTTCAGATTTCTCATACAAAACTTCATACAATCTTTACTGTGTCAGTACAACATCTGGTCGAATACACTAGTTCAAATTTTTCCAATATTGATTATTCAAGTTATCAAATTAAAGTGGCAATGAACAGAATATATTTCTCGAAGAACTAACAACCGTAAAAGTTTTAGTGCTAGAATAGCTAGTGCAAGATACCGCGTTTTGGCAAACTTTGCAAATGTAAGTGTGGGACGCATCTTGGCTAGAAGAGGTGACACGGCTTGGGGCAGTACTGAGTACGTGTAGCCAAAGATGTTTCTAAATGGTGCGCCAATGTGGATTGATTTTGAGGCCTTTCAAAAAGCAAAACTTTTAAAAACTTCATTTAATTTTAATATTGGCTTCAAGTTTCATCTTTTTTGTAAGTTGATTAATTGAGTCAGGTGGTACTAAGTGGAAATCCGTTACTATGTGGACAGTCAGAATGTTTACTTAGCTAAGATCCGCGACAAGTAAACAAAAATAGAAATCCCAACCTATATCAACAACAACAACACCAGACACACACGTGCTGGTTGTTAATAGTGTTTTGGAAGTGGAGAGTTGCTGACGGCTGTTTTTTCGTTAAGATTTAGTTTAAGTTCCCCGTAAATCAATTTCTTCCAGTAAAAAACACACATTATTATTATTGTTTGCTTGTCGTGAATCTTAGCTTAGTAAAAATTCTGACTGTCCACATCTTTTGGGAGTAAAAATAAAGATAAAATCTTATTTATACATTATTTAAAGTTAGCCCAAATTATTACTCGTGCTTACTTAAATTGTAAGAAAATAATATTCTAAATACGGCTCTGGTCTAACATAATATAAAAACAGAATTATAACTCTGATCACAAAACATACAATGGAGTATTTCCTCGAACTTATTGAGTTCCTATTTCGAGGGAAAAGAAAACATAAATTTTACCCGTAATCTGGGAAAATTCTTTTCGATGTCAACACATTTCAAAATATTCTGAATAAGCTTTCACCCGCCTATTATATTCGTATTTCCTGCAATACGTATTTATTATATTATATGAAAATGTAATTGATAAGTTGAATGAATTGATGTATGGTTTTCGACGTAGAACAGGATAGAGAAGAACGGGAATATATTTTTCCAATGCTTGTCCTGCAAGACGACTGTAGAAGGAGGTGTTCCTATCCTGCGAAGTCCCGAGAAGAGATATCTGACTAATCAAAAACTATCTGCAAGAATAATTCGTGTTGTTTCTGCTAAAACATGGGTAATACGGCAACTACCCTCAATTTTGTGAAAAACCAATAGCCAATGGTGGACTCTATAGCTGTATTGATGATAGATAGATATCCCACCGCAGCTCTACATAATCCTGCGGCTGCTCTCAGGGTGAAGGGTGCCTGTAAAAGATTTCCCCTGGGTAAGAAAAAAGATGTTACAAGGCGGTGTTTGTTTTTTTTTATAGGATAGGAAGGTAAACGAGCAGGCGTGTAAAGCAATCAACGCCGCCCATAGACAACCGCAGCGCCATAGGTAGTGCTGAAGTGTTGCCGACCTTTAAGGAAAGTATCATTATGGGAGTGGGAGGGGAGGGGGAGAGGAGGGGGAGGGGGGGAGGAGGGGGAGGGGGAGGGTGTGGGTGAGTTGGGAAGGTGTTGGGCCTCCGGAACTCAGCCGCTCACCGTACGAAGCGCGCTAGCTAAGCTAGCACTCAGACGCTGGTTTTCTGCGTCAGTGTGGTACTTCCCCGGGCTAGCCGGCCCGTTCATGTTACAGACAAATATTATGCCATTCTCGACAAAGTATTCGTCTGCAGCGTGGCTCTACCACTATCAAAATACTGAAAGTTTGTCTGGCATTTTGAAAATATAAATTCACTAAAATAATTACATTTCGTACTCAGAGCGTTTATATCGACTGGCAACTAACAACTCAAAGCGCTTATCTAGGAATGCTAGGTGAGCACTACTTATTAATATTAAAACAAATTGAGCCACGACCAGCGTCTCACGAGTACATTTATCAGCCGGTCTCAGACGTTGGTGTGGATACAGGGCGACACCTTTTTAGTCACCCAACATTTATTACCCGGGAGCTTTGCGTTACTAGATACGGCTGAGAAATGAAGTGCGCTTGGGTCGGCGATGTTTTTGTAAACAGTTCTCTCTAGTCGTAAATTATCTTAAAATATATTCCGTATTCCGGGCGGCTGGCAGAAACCGGACGCGTGAAGCCGATGATCGGGCTAGGTGGCGCTTCTTGGGGGAGGCTTGTCTCCATCGGCTACGATCTTGGCACACTTTCTTTGCTTCATTCACACTCATCACTCTCTTCATAGAAGCTCGCCGTTTAAGGGATATAAAGAGGATGGATGAAAGACGACTGCTAAAAGAAATTTCCGCTTAGAGTCGGTAGGAAAAGACGAAAGAGAATACCCTGACGAAATTGCTGAAGTCCTAAAGAAGTAACAGTTCGAAAGTACTCTTACTGATTCATTCTCATCTATAACATAATTTTTATTAGTGGGTGTGATAATTTCCCTAACTCGTTGGATATTTAAACTTTCCATTTTCAAATCTGCCATAAAACTGTATGTCATTTTAAAAATATTCATTCAATGATAATATTGGTAGAGCCATGCTGCAGAGGAATATTTTCTCAAGAATAACATATTATTTGTCTATAGCTGGAATGGGCCGGGGAAGTATCACACTCCCGCAGAAAACCGGTGTCTGAGTGGTAGCTTAGCTACCGCGCTTCATGCGGTGAGTGGTCTGAGTTCTGGAGGCGCAACAACCCCCCCCCCCCATCTCGTAACGTCACTTTCCAGAAACATCGGCAACGTTCCCACACTGCCTATGGTACTGCGGATGTCTATGTGCGGCGTTGATTGCTTTCCATCAGGTGACACGCCTGCTCGTTTGCCTTCCTATCCCATGAAGAAAAATATTCTAATATCAACTTTATTAACACAAGTATTACATAAAGGATAAAAATATTTCAAGAAAATATTTCCAAGTAAAAGTAGTGTATAAGGAATACAAATATTCGAAGAAAATGCTATCTATTCCAGCTGCATTAAGGGTTGATGCCAGAAGCGTCTCCGACTCGAATAATTTATCTTTGGGACAATCAAGACTGTAATTTTCGTGAATAGTACGCTTTAAGACTATTCCAGACTGGACTGAAGTTACATTGTTGCTTGGCAAATGATAGTTTTTGTACATTTTTTTTCCTCGATATGAAGAGAAGAGCAAGTTTTATATAAAATTTTGAATTAAAACAAATACACATATCGTTTATTTGATTAATAAAGTCAGGTGTTAATTTACGGAAATCCCTTACTAAGTGGACAGTCAGAACATTTACTTAGCTAAGATCCGCGACAAGCAAACAAAAACAGAAAAATAATACACATATTTAGTAACACTGATTAGATAAGAGGTTTTGTTGATAAATGGAGTCAGGCGTTACTTTTGTGGAAATCCATTGCTATGTCGACAAAAAACATTTACTTAGCTAAGATCCGCGACAAGCAAACAAAAACAGAAAAATAATACACATATTTGGTAACACTGATTAGATAAAAGGTTTTGTTGATAAATGGAGTCAGGCGTTACTTTGCGGAAATCTATTGCTATGTGGACAAAGAACATTTACTTAGCTAAGATCCGCGACAAGCAAACAAAAACAGAAAAATATTAATGTGTGTTTCCTTCTGAAAGAAGTGGATTTACGGGGAACTTAAACTAAATCTTACCGAAAAAACGGCCGTCAGCAACTCTCCATCTCCCAATTACTATCAAGAACACCAAACACACAACACCACTTTTCCATATTGCACACGATACGTGTGTCGCCTCAACTTGAGACATCATCAGGTATAGTAAACTACGGAAGACAACGTAACGGTTGTCTTCCAGGAAAAACACATTATTATTTTTCTGTTTTTGTTTGCTTGTCGTGGATCTTAGCTAAGTTAAAGTTCTGACTGTCCAAAAACACTGAATAGATATGAGAGTATATAATGCAAACGGCAAAAAGAAAATGTTTATACAATTTCTATCCACAAAAATATAAAAATTAACAAAAATAAATTGTTAAATATATAATTTACTTTTTACTATTTTTTTTTATATTTTTATTTTAAATTCTTTATCATGATTATGTTACAACATAAAAATATATCGCTTTAAAAGAAAAAAAAACACCAATATATAAAATAGTATACACATCGTCATCATGAATGCATTACAGCCGCGGGTGGGCCTTAGCCTGATTTAGTAAATTTTTCCTGTCGGATCTTTGTTAAGCGACGACCAAATGGCTCAGAGGCGGGACCACGTAATCAATGTTTGAGAATTCTATCTCCGTATATCCGGAATGAATATATGTATGGCCTACAAATATTTATTTTGAGTCTGGTAACCCCGCCAATCCGCATTAGACAAGTGTGGTGGGTGATTGTTCCTCCAGAAATGGAGAGGCCTTTGCTCAGCATTGGGACATATATGTCCCGCAGTAAATAAAATAACTTATACTGAATATCCTACACAAATTAAGAGCAATATGTGGACAGTTAGAATTTTTCCTTAGCTAAGATCCGCGAGTTAATACGTGCATCTAAAAATAAATATATTTCATAGAATCGTAGTAATCCTTAGAGCGGACCAATTCATACACTTCAAGCTGAACACAGAAGATAAAGCACAAATATTAATACACACAATAAAGCTGAGCAGCAAATCCGAGGAAGTTGAGAACGCTGAAACAGTGGAAAGCACTAAAGGAACCCACTATCTCTCGTTCCACGCGATAAATGCTGGCGGAAAAATTGCAACGATTAATACAAGCGGCCAGGCAACTGTGATGCCATATTTTTCATCATTATACGTTCATTAAAAGTGACGCGCCGGCGTGGAATCAGTTCAAGGGGAAAAGGGAGGTACGCAATCGAAGGCGAAGATATTTTATTCAGACAGCCAGCCGGCTGTATTTAAATCCGTATAAATTTCAATTTGGCCATCGAGTTTTGAAACGTTTTGAAATATTAATCATTGTTTAATGCTTGCGGTTTTGGGACCCCATCGGAGCCGTCATAGCTGCGGATGAGGGCCAGGCGTTACGAATGTTAATGGTACGCGGCAACCGCTGAATTTAAGTGGAATGTGGAATATTTCACGAGTAAATTGGCTTAAATTATTTACACAATATCGAATTGAGATATTCAATGATGATTGGACATTTTAAATTTACGATTGTGACGAACTGTTTTATACTTCGGGATATAATGATTTTCAAACAGTAATTTAAAAATTGCATTTGTTTATATAGGCAAACGAGTGAATGGGTCACTAGACAGTGAAATTTTATTAAGTTGTGATTCTTCCCCTGTTGAATCAGATCATTCATGTTACTATGACTGCCACTATTGATTGCAGAAGTTAACCTTCAGCCTGGGATAGTTTCAAATGTTAATGATATTTATAAACTGACTTTAGTTTTATTATAAGGTTCAACATAAAATTACATACAACACAAAATATCAATATTTCATAAGTAAATTGGCTTAAATTATTTACATAATATCGAATTGAGACATTCATTGAACATTTAACATTAGCTATCGTGACGAACTGTTTTATACTTTGGGATATAAATAAACATTGTACTTTTTCATGAAAGCAATAGGCAAATGAGCGAATGGATCGCTTGACGCCAATATATTCTATTAAGTTGTAATTCTTCCCATGTTTATTTTTAATTGCAGAATTTAGCCTTCATTCTGAAATAATTTCAAATAATAATAATATTTATTTGACAATCACTTTATTTCCCAATCACTTTATTTGATAATAATAAGGTTCGACATACAATTATACAAAATATCAATCTTTCATAAGTAAATTGGCTTAAGTTATTTACACAATATCGAATTAAGATATTCAATAATGATTAAACCTTTTACATTTGCGATTGTGATGAACTGTTTTATACTGACGGGATATATTGATTTTCAAACAGTAATTTAAACATTGCACTTGTTTATATATGAAATCGAGCGAACGGGTCCTTAGACGGTGATATTTTTCGGTGATTCTTGATGAATGATCTGATTGAATGGGGCAATCAATTAGATCATTCATGTTACTATGGCTCTGACACTATGAATTGCAGAAGATAATCTTCAGTCTGCGATACTTTGATAATAAGGTCAACAAACAATTATATATAACACAAAATATCGATCTTTCATCAAATAGCAGACAAGATAAAACAAAATTGAAATAACTGATCAACAGTGAATAAAATAAATAACCAAAGACACCTTCAGACCGTAAACAATTTGCAATTTCCTATCAGACGGGTAATTGTGTTTGATTGGAGTTTTGGAGTTCAGCATTCTTGTGTTCATAATTCCGCGCCTTTAATTCTGATATTTTTTTTTATATATTCGTGCCTATCCCCCGCAGGGGTTGGCAGAGACCACAGAACTCCATCCGCTGCCATTCATCGTAGCGAAACAGCTCGTCATTGGTCGCTTTTCGCTCTCGTGAGAATCAGGGCGTGACGGGTGGCGAACCACGTCGCCGTCATTTTCGACAAATTAGGTATATTAAATTCGTCTTTAGTGAATCCCACGAGCCGCAAGGGAGGATGGAGGTCAGCCCCAGCAGAGCCCTGCGTGCTGAGGTAAGGCACCATAGTCCCCGGGGGAGCCCGACCCCGGGACGATCGGTACGTAATTCTGATATTAAGTTCTTAATGTTCTTGTATAAAAAACATCCTTGTTGGGTATATGTATAGTATTATATTTATTGTCCGTGGCTGCGACCACCACTAGTTCGCGCTAAGCTGGCTGTCGTTTCACTTGACCTCGTATATGACAATCATTTGTAGATTTTACCACGGGTAGTGCTCCAAGGAAATGTTCAGGATAATTTTGGCCACTACCACACAACTCGCCATAGTGACAAGTTTCATCCCCACCAGCTGGATGAGTGGCGATCCAGTATCATGCGTTTTTTAAAACCTTCTTCCTTCCATGCACCACTACCTTGTAGAACCAGCAGCCTTCGGCAGTATTTCCGAACCGATATGACTTTGAAACCTTCAAAAAACAAGCGGCTCACCGAGTGCCTTACCTCAACATGCGGGGCTCTGCTGGGGCTGACCGCCATCCTCCCTTGCGACTCGTAGGATTCACTATGATGAATTTTAATAAACCTAATTTGTTAAAAAATGACGGCGACGTGGTTTGCCATCCGTCACGTCCTAATTCCTACGAGGGCGAGAAACAACTAACGGAGAGCCGTTTCGCTACGATGAATGCGAGAGGAAGGATGGATGAAAAGACGGATGAGTGTGGAGGAATCAAGGAAGGTGTGTCGGGATCGTAGCGGATAGAGATCTATGGTCTCTGCCTACCCCTATGGGAAACAGACGTGATGATATGTATGTATGTATGTAATAAACAAGCCTACTCATATTCTAAAGGCTGGTAACGCGTCTGTGATGCATCCGGTATTGCTTGTTATGCTACGGGCTGTGTTAATTGCTTTTCATTAGGCGACTCGCTTGTTCGTTTGACTTTAAAAGAAAAATTGATTTCATTTACATTTGTTTATTTCCTTCACACAATATTTTTTTTAAATTTTACATTCTTTTCTCTACATTAAATAATAAAGAAGATACGGAACTCCGATATAAAAACGTCACATTTTTTTATAAAAATAAAAAACGATTCGCAATAAATGAACAACAATTCGAAATAATTGCGTTAAATATTTCGTTGATATGAAAAATGGGATCTCTTTAAACGACACAGTTGTCGGGGGGCGAGGCTTAGCTACATCGTGTATGATTAATGGACTCAGACGTTACTTTGCGGAAATCTATTACTATGTGGACAGTCAGAAATTATACTTAGCTAAGGTCCGCGACAAGCATAGTATAGTAGACTCTACGGAAGAAAACCCTTAAGAGTAACGGTTGTTTTTCGTAGAGTCAACTAAACCTGATGATGCCTCGTGTTGAAGCGAAACACGTGTCATGTACATTATGAGAGAGGTTGTGTGTGTATGATGTTGGTGTTGATGATGAAAGTGAAGAGGCGCTGACGGCCATTTTTTCGGTAACATTTAGTTTAAATTTCTCGTAAGTCCACTCCTTCCGGTAAAAAACTCACACTGTTGTTCTTCTATTTTCGTTTGCTTGTCGCGGATCTTAGTTTATTATTAATTCTTTATTTATTTATGAATTTTTGAAATAAAAGTGGATGGAGCATTGAATTGATTCCCACTAAGTAATTTGATACATTGAAGTGATAGAGCCACGTTGCAGACGAATATTTTATCAAGAAGAATGTTATTTGTCTGTAGCATGAAGTGGTCGGCTCGCCCGGGGATTTATCACACCCCTGAAGAAAATCGGCGTCTGAATGGTAGCTTAGCTACCACGCTTCGTTCGGTGAGCGGTTGAGTTTCGTAGATCCAATTCAGCAGATGACCTTGTGAAGGACATAGACATACATAAATAGATAATGCTGTTATGGCTGGATATGTCAGTGGCCAAGTTCTGGGCTAGCAGCGTCTGATACCCATTGACACTAATAATTATGGGTTATGAGAATGAATAAAGTGTACAATGACATTTTTTATTTGCAATTGGTTGTCTAGTAAAAAGCTAAAATCTCTTTGCCCGCAAAGGGAACTGAGGACTGGATTTATATTAAAATTTTCATTTCATTAGATGGTTTAAAAAAGAAGTCATTTTAACAAGCGAGGCAATAAAGGCTGGTGCAACGCCGCTGGAATAAATCGCGGCTGGAAGGCACCCGCCAGTTAAGCGGCCGCCGCTCACACCGTAGCGTCCAAAGTATACAATACCATATATAATATATATTTTTTATTTTACTTTAATTGCAATGTCAGTTTGTGATTGATTTAAAGGTGTAAATTACAACTTTGGAAATGAAATTGGGATGTAAAAAGGTTTAATCAATCTAGATGCCTTAAATATCAACCACCTTACAGCAGCTTGATTCCGCGTCCTTTAATACAAATAATATGAAAAATATATTTAAGCCCCTTAGATCAAAGCAAATATACATCTGATCAAACAGATGAAGAGCAAAAAGAGAATAGGGAATGAGAAAAAGAATAAAACAGGAAAATGGTGTTGCCAGCTCTCAACACTCGACCACAGTAACAAACCTAGCAATCAGAAGTCACTCTTTTTCGTAGGTTGCTCTTTCTTAAACGAACCAGCCAAACGTGCTAAGAAAAATTTAATAGTTTTACTATAATACTTCAACGAGATACATGTCTATGTTTTAAAGCTAGCTAAACACCGCAAAGTATGTCTTAGCGTCCTTTGTGCGATTTATTAAAAGTTATTAACCATGTAAATGTTAATGGAAGGATTGGTAGGGAAAGACCAAGGAAAAGAAACCTTGACCAAATTGCTGAAGTTTTTAAGAAAAGCCAGGTAGAAAGAGTACCCTTAACCGGCGGGCTTGCATGAGGTGAAAAATGAGCGTGCAGAAAGCAAGTAAAGTATGCCGAGATCGTAGCAGATATGTGGACTCTGCCTACCTCTACGGGAGACAGACGTGACGATATGTATGTATGTATAACCATTGTCGCCTTAGTCTGCTAACTTCAAGAGCTACGTCCATAACTTTGCTCGGTAGTGTACCTAATTTGATAAATCCCAAAAACGTCAACATTACATTACGGTGTGAATGCGAAACGCTTTTGACTATTTCACAGCATCGCCTAGACAAATTCTGCTGTGAGATAAGAAAGAAACAGGGAAACAGGACAGAGGCGGCATTACGGCGGGTTGCGGCTCCTAATGCGGATTACGGGGAGAACGAATGATGGGGTCGAATGGCGTCGCCCTTAGTTTTTGGCCGAGATAATGGTGATTAAATGAATTTAAGGCGCAGCAGGAATTGCGAGGCACGCGTGGAATGTTAGTGGACGCAATTCAGTGGCGTTTTAATCTAAATTAAGTTTATTGTTCGAGAAAGATATACAGTTGTATGCGGGACGGAAGTTTCGATTTGTCGAGGTCGAGTAAAACTCTTATATACTATTAAATAGATTTAGTTATTGAAGTGCAAGCTTCTATAGCCACGTTACACGACTCTGAGTAGGGGAATATTCTATGGGTTCGGGTCAGCAACATGCTTAAGATACTTTAAACACAGTTAATGCGCGCGCAGCTGCCTACGTACATGCATCACGCCAACACATTGTGTGTGTGTGTGTGTGCGTTCGACATTTCAGAGATGGATAAAGTGTTGTGAATGGCGTCAGCAACATGCTGTAGTAATAGCAGCATTTAATATTACAATTAATTTGAAATTTCAAAATACAGTTTTAAGTTTTCACTTCTGTGGGCAGTCCTCGTGAC